>CM077079.1:148653093-149156987 GCA_039513925.1 Platanthera zijinensis
TGTGCTAGGAGAGTATCTAAGTCTAAGCCTGGGGAATCATCCCATATCGTAGATTTTTCAATATGACTTTCAGAATCCATTTCTTGAAGATCAGGAACTGTCGTGGAGACCAGTTCAATTTGCACTACTTGCTCAGAAACCTCAGAAGCTAGAACAGCTACTTCTGGTTCAGGTTGAACTTCAGAAGCAGGTTCACTTACTGGCTCTACAACCACTTGATCTTCAGGGGCAAACACAGGTTCAGGCTCTTTAGCATCTAAAATCTCTAGAGCAGGTTCAGGTTCTGGTTCTGGTTCAGGCTCTTGGACAACAACTACTTCTTCCATTATATCTGTAGGATTAGGAATAAAATCTTGCTAAATGACATCTAGTCATCCCTTCCAGATATTCCTATACTAACATATCAATTAAGTAATCTACAAATTGAGAAAGAGACATACCTTCAGGATATTCTTCAGGGTTTCCTAACTCCCATAAATAATCTAGAAAGGAGGTGATAATTCCTTCTAGGTACTGGGCAACCAAGGGAGTTGAGGATTCTTCTAAGCAAACTTTTACTACAAACTCTGTCAACATGATTGCATCAGATATTTCCTTTTCAGATGGAGGAGGAGGAGGAGCTGAATCTTCTGCTACTTTCTCTGTTACTACAAGATGAACTGCTGCTGGAGGGGAGGCCAAAGGCTACTCTGAGATATCTTCATCAAGCATCTCCCCCTGCCTGATTTCAGTAGAAACTGAAACCAGGCCCCTAGAAGAAGAGGGCTCAGCAGACTTTGAGAGTGCCTGAATGGCAGCAGTCAAAGAAGATATAGAAGAAACAAGGGGAGCAATTACCACATCAATCATGGTTTTGATTGAGGGGGTAATTAACTCCACAATGCTAGCAATAAATGCTGGAGTTATAACAAAAGAAGATGATGATGAAATTTCTGAGGGTAGAAGAACAGCAGGGGTGGAATGTGCAATATGAGCTGGAGAATGTGCTGGAGATGGAGCTGGAGAATGATGTGGAGATGCATGGGTGGATGCTGGGTGATCAAGATGATCTGAAGATAGAATTGGAGAGTGAGGAGGAGTTGGAATTGGGGAATGAACTGGAGAAGATATTTCAGACGCCGACAAATCAAAGCTGGGTTGAGAAATCCCAGCAAGATAAGTCGGGAGAGAAGATGCGGGAGAAGAAACAGAATGTCGTACTTCAGTTGATGTTGAAGGAACTTCAACTGCAGTAGACGGTAAAGCAGAAGAAGAGGATGGAAGAGAGATATTAGCTGAGCCAGCTACTAGAAGGGGGGAAGTGACTGTAACAGTCCTTGTGCTCTCAGATATAACTGGAGCAACTCCTGTGGGAGCGGGCTTTAGGAAAGTCCTTTTCCACTTTGAAAACAAGGAGGGATCCATCTTCTTACTCGCGTTGATGGAGGTGGCGGCAGACACAAGCAACTGGGGATATTTCTCCTTCAGAAAAATACCAACAACCCTTCCTAGGGTAACCTCTTTCTTTCCATTCTTCTTTCTTATTAAATCAAACATGATGCCAGCCGAGTTAATCTGCTTCTTGTTAACAATTGCACACATGAGTGCAAATTGTTGTCTGGTGATATTATCATGGGCTGAGTGCTTTCATAGTAGCACTTTTCCAACAATTTCCGCTAGAAACTTGATCTTGAAGGGAAAATTCACCTTGAGCAGCTTGGAGGGGATGCCATCGGCATGCCCCAGCTCAGTTAACATTCTTCCAAATTCAGGAGCATCTTGCTCATAATCTTCTTCACCATTAATTAATCCAAAAACATCAGTTAGAACAGCGGGAGTCAAAATTACCTCTTCTCCGCTGATTGTCCCGGTCATCGAATCATTAGTCGACGATGAGGTGAAGGCCCACTCTTTGATTTCCTGAATATTTATCTTTACTCTGTAGGACATGAGCCTCTCTAGGCCTTGATCTCTGCACAAATTTAGGATTTCTACAATCCCTGGTTCACAACTGCTGAAGGCGTCAAAATCAACGTTGAATCCGGCATCAAACTTTACCACTGCAAGGAGTGCTGGAGCAATCACCATTGAAAACGCTGTAGAAGACGAGGACGGAGAGACGGCGAGGACGGAGCGGCAGAACACGCGAGACAAAGAGCAAGCGGGAAGACGGAATGCGAAAAGACGCTCTCCGTCGACGATAAAAGCAACTATCTTTTAACCTAGGTCGACTATCGGCTTTATATTAAAACAGCGATCATCGAGCTATTTAAAAGATACTGGAGACGATAGTCGAACGGTCGTTCGACGATCAGTCCTGAAGCAGAGTAGTCGATCAATCGTTCGACTATTTCTGACTTCACACACAACAAGCTGTCGTCAACCATGGATCGACGATAAGCTCGACCTGTTCGACGATCTTCGAACGTCGGTCGACGATCTTCAAGCAGATAAGCCATCATCAACCATAGGTCGATGATAGGCTTGATCCGTTCGACGATCTTCGAGCATCGTTCGACAATCTTTAAGCAGGTTTCAACACGGCAGATAGTCACACTTAGTCTCGTCCATTAATCATGCCTAGTTGAACTAAAAAGAACAGATGCTTCTGTTCATCTAAGGGCTTGGTGAATATATCACCTCTCTGAAGGTCTGTGGATATGAACTCAAGGCTAATCTTGTTCTTTTCCACACAATCTCTCAGGAAATGTTGTCTAATCTCAATGTGCTTCGTTCTAGAGTGGTGCACTGAATTTTGTGCAATGGAGATAGCACTTGTACTGTCACACATGGTTTTAGTGTTCTTGTGTGAGTACCCATAATCCAAAAGCTAATTTTGTATCCACAGGATCTGTGAACAACAACTGGCAGCTGCTATATATTCAGCTTCTGCAGTTGAAGTTGATACAGAGGCCTGCTTCTTACAGAACCAAGAGACCAATCTCTCTCCCAGGAACTGACAAGTTCCTGAGGTACTTTTCCTGTCAACTCGACAACTAGCATAATCAGAATCAGAATATCCAATTAATTCAAATCCTGACTCAGCTGGGTACCAGAGTCCTAGATTTGGACATCCCTTCAGGTATCTCAAAATTCTCTTGAGAAGAATCAGATGAGATTCCTTGGGGTTGACCTGGAATCTAGTACAAAGGCATGTAGCAAACATTATGTCTAGCCTACTTGCAGTTAAATACAATAGGGAACCAACAATGGCCCTATAATTCTTTTGATCTACAGGCTTTCCCTGATCATCAGAATCAATAACTACATTAGTAGCCATAGGTGTATGCATTGCTGAAGCATCTGCCATCCCAAACTTCTTTACCAATTCCTTGGCATATTTGGATTGGGATATGAAGATGCCATCAGCATCTTGCTTTACTTGGAGACCAAGAAAGTAAGACAGCTCACCCATACTACTCATCTCAAACTTGGAATGCATCAGGTTAGAAAACTTTTTGCACAGTTTGGGATCATTGGAACCAAAAATAATGTCATCCACATACACCTGAACTAACAGGATTGTGGCCTTGTGGTGCTTGACGAAGAGGGTTCTATCAACTACTCCCCTAGTAAAGTTGTGCTCTAACAGGAAACTAGCTAAAGTCTCATACCAGGCTCTGGGAGCTTGCTTTAGTCCATAAAGAGCTTTCTGCAACTTGAATACATGTGAGGGCTGAGTTGAAGAAACAAAACCGGGTGGCTGTTCAACAAACACCTCTTCCTTTAGCTCACCATTAAGAAAAGCACTTTTGACATCCATTTGAAAAACTTTGAACTTCATGTAGGCTGCATAGGCTAAGAAGATCCTTATAGCTTCTAGCCTTGCAACAGGAGCAAAGGTTTGGTCATAATCTATACCTTCCTCCTGTCTGTAGCCCTGAGCTACAAGCCTAGCTTTATTCCTTACAATGATGCCATTTGCATCCAACTTATTTCTATACACCCACTTGGTGCCTATGATCAGTTGGCCTTTAGGTCTTGGAACCAAAGTCCAAACTTTACATCTCTCAAACTGATTGAGTTCCTCTTGCATAGCAATGATCCAGTGGGGATCTAGCTCTGCATCTTTAATGGTGAGGGGCTCAATCTGTGAGAGGAAACAAGCATGCATCACATCCTGTCTTAACTGATGTCTTGTTTGAACACCAGCTGATATGTCTCCTATCACATGAGATGTGGGGTGATCTCTAAGTGTGACAACATCAGCAGGTGGGATGTGATCTTCAGCAACAGTTGGGATTAATTCCTCAGGAGGAATTTGATCTACAGTTGGTGGAACAACAACAGCTTCAGCAATGTCTTCATCACTGTCTGATTCAATGATATGAAGAGTTGAAAGATGGAGGATATCTTGAGTGACATCTTTAGAAGATTCTTGTACCTGTAATGAACTTGAGGAAGGAGAATTTTCCTTCTCCTTGTAAAACATTTGGGATTCATCAAAGGACACATGAACAGACTCTTCAATTTTAGAAGATGATTTATTAAATAATACTCTATAAGCTTTGCTTACTTGGGAATATCCTAGAAAAATTCCCATTGAAGCCTTTGCTTCAAACTTTCTAAGATATTCTTTATTGTTATTATGAATATAAACTACACAGCCAAAAACTCTAAAATAATTTATTTTAGGTTTCTTTCCTTTAAGTAACTCATAAGGAGTTTTACACTTAAGCTTGTGTATCAGACTTCTATTCAAGACATAGTTGGCTGTACTAACAGCTTCTGCCCAATAGGAAAGTGGCATATTAGCTTCTGCCCAATAGGAAAGTGGCATATTAGCATCTGCCAACAATGTGCCAGCAGCTTCAATTAGTGTTCTATTCTTCCTTTCAACCACCCCATTTTGTTGGGGAGTTCTAGGAGCTGAGAAGCTATGTTTGATACCTTCTCTCTCACAGAATTCTTGCATGAGAAGAGAGTCAAACTAAGTACCATGATCACTTCTGATCAAGGCCACATGAGTAGAGTACTCAGTCTGCACACATAATAGAAAGTCTGTAAGGGCTTTGAAGTTATCAGCCTTAGTTCTCAAAAAGAACACCCAAGTGAATCTGGAGAAGTCATCTACAATGACTAGGGTGTAATAGTTCCCT
This sequence comes from Platanthera zijinensis, assembly GCA_039513925.1. NCBI lineage: Eukaryota > Viridiplantae > Streptophyta > Magnoliopsida > Asparagales > Orchidaceae > Platanthera > Platanthera zijinensis. The sequence goes on from CM077079.1 coordinate 148,658,172, forward strand.
CCTAAACTTTGTACATTTATTGGGCCAAATAGGTCCAAATGTAATAAATACAGGATTCTAGGAGAATCACTTTTATTTACTGATTTAAAAGAGTTCTTGGTTTACTTGCCTAGCTTACAAGCCTTGCATAGGCTCTCCTTCTTGTAGGGGCAAGAAGGTAAACCTCTAACAAGGTTGTGTTTAGATAACCTAGATATGTTCTTGAGGTTAACATGGCTAAGCCTTTTATGCCACAAGGTGTTATTATTAGTTACTTCATTAAACAGGCAGATTTCAGAATCAGTTGAATTAAAATCTACTAAATAAATGTTACCTTGTCTAATGCCTACCAATACAACACTATTATTTAAAGTAATATTACCGAGAGAGTTAGAGAATGATACCTGGTATCCAACATCACATAATTGACTTACTGAAATTAGATTATGCTTCAGTCCAGTCACATAAGCAACTCTCTTGAAAGTAACAGCTCCAATAGTCATCCTGCCATAGCCTTCAGTTTGACCACAGCTTGAATCTCCAAAGATTACCTTTGGGCCAAGCTTTGCCTTGAACTTTGACAGATGTTCTTTATTTCCTGTCATATGCTTGGAGCAACCACTATCCAAATACCACTTATTTTGAGTGATAGGATAGGTCTTCACCTGCAAATAAAACAATTTAAACATTATGGACCCAGGTAACCTTGGGTCCCTTATTTTTCACATAAGAAAAACTGGAAATAAAAGAATAAGCAGGCTGAGGGTGATAACCTAATGGGTAAGATCTCCTAGGTGGGATTCTCCATGCAGATGATGGGTCAATGAACCTAGGGTTTCTATTCATATTCGGGTTTCTAAGGTTCTGGGTGTAATTTTGAAATTCATATTGGAAACATCGACCAGCGTTCGACGATGGCTGCTCAGATCGTCGATCTCCGTTCGACCACTGAGCCTGCGATCGTCGATCGACGTTCGACGATAGATGCTCAGATCGTCGAGCTTCATTCGACCACTGAGCCTGAGATCGTCGAGCAGCGTTCGACGTTTTTTGTAATTCTTTAAATTTCTGTTTTCTTTTCTCTCGTTTAGCTTTATTTAAAACTCTATTTACTTGATTGACTTGCTCAGTGTTCTTTATCCCATCAGCTGAGATAAAGTTCACTGGAGTTGAAAGTTGGTTTTTAAGAATGATTGGGGGCTCACTAGAAGATGCTCCTAAGCCTAATTTGTTATTGCCTATCCTAGTGTTAGACATGCTGCTAATTTCAAGCAACTTAAGGCTTCTACCATTTAGAGACTCTTCTAACCTTTTGGATTTAGCTAACTCATTCTTAAGAAATTTAATTTCTTCACTGGAATTAGTGAGATCTTCCTTTAACTTAATGTTTTCAATAGATATGATTTCTAATTCAGCTAGCCTATATCTAAGTTCTTTAATCTCCTTTTCAGAACTAATTAAATCTAAACATAAGGATTTAAATTCTAATTTAAATTCTGCAGAAGTAAAGTCATAAGAAGATAGTACCTCATCTTCTGTTGGCATTTCTTCATCTGAATCTAAAATCTCTGCAGCTGAGTGATTGCTGCAGGCATCAATTGCCATTAGGCAAACTTCCTTTGCCTTCTTTTCTTCTTCATCCTCACTAGAGCTTGAGGAAGAGGATTCCTCATCAGAATCACTCCAGGTTTCAGCGACAAAGCCTCTCTCCTTCTTTTTATTCTTGTAGGAGGATGGCTTGGAGTGCTTCCTGTGCTGATCCTTATCTTTCCTCATTTCTTTATTCTTTTCCTCTGGACAATCTGGAAGGATATGTTCAGGCTTCCTGCAACCATAGCAGATAATTTCTTTAGACGGGGTACGATCATACCTTGGCTTTTCTTCATATTTTGAAGACTTCTTTTTGAATTCCTTCCTTCCCATCTTGAGAAACCTTTTGGCAAATAATGTCATCAGTTCCTCATTTGACTGGCTGCCTTCAGAAGTGTCAGCAGCTTTAAGAGCAAGAGTTTGCTCTTTTCTTGTAGGAGTTGGGGTCTTTGCTTCAGCTTCAGCTTCCCTGGACTTCAGCACTTGCTCAAAAGACTTGAGCTTGCCGAGAAGGGCTTTTGTTGAAATTTCATTTATGCTTCTGGCCTTCTTGATAGGCCAGATCCTCAGATCCTATGTGCTAGGGAAGCACATAAGAATCTTATCATTGACCTCTGTTAATGAAATATCCTTGTCAAGGGTCCTCAGCTCATTGATGATTGAGCTGAGCCTTGTGTACATGGCTTCAACTGATTCAGCATCAGTTTTCTTGAAATTCTCATATTGTGAGATAAGGTTGGACCTCCTGTCCTTCCTTTCATCAGCTGAACCAGCTACAATCTGGTTTAGTGTATCCCACATAGCTTTTGCTGAGGAACAGTCAGCAACCTTCTGGAATACTTCATCAGACATTATCTGAGCCAGAATGTTCATCGCCTTGGCATCTGCTATCTTTGCCTTCTTGTACTCATCATTGTATTCTGGAGGAGGCACTGCACTCATATCAGATGATGAGGCAGTAGCAGCAGCAGGTGCTCTTGGTGGTCCTGACAAAATAGAAGCAAAGATACTTTCATCAATAGAATTCATATATAATTTAATCCTTGCCTTCCAGATGCCAAACTTAGTTAAGTTGCATGCTGGAGGTCTGGTGCTAGAATAATCCTTGGACTGGGCCATGATAGTGAAAGTGAATATCTATAAACTTTGGTATCTATCAGGATCTTGTGACTTAGGTGTTAGCCTATTCAGTCAGTCAACCTCCCTCTGATACCAATTGAAAGAGAAGGGATAGATACTACTCTAGAGGGGGGATGAATAGAGTAATCAAAAATTGCACTAGCAAAGTTGACTTTCTACTCAACTCCCTTGGAGTTAAATGCGGAATGAAAGTTATAGATATTTAAGATTAAACCTTAGAGCCTAACACAAGTGTTGTACACAGACTAAAGCTAACTGTAATTACAGTTTAGCTTTGGATCCTATCCAGCAACTAGCAAACCTAGTTAAGATCTAATCACAGCCACAATACAAGTAATTAAACAAAGCAATCCAGACGACACAAGGAATTTATAGTGGTTCCCCAAACAACTTGGGTACGTCCACTCTTCTACCAACAAGGTAGGAATCCACTCAGGTTTTTGATCAGGTGCCCTGCCACCAACAAGATCTACTTCAGGTAGATCAAGAGACCCTTTAGACTTTTGATCAAGTGTCTAAAAACCGAACACAGGTTTTTGATCAGGTGCCCTGCCACCAAGGGATACTTTTGAAGGGAGTAATAACCCTGTACAGGAGGGGGAAAAGGGGTTAAGGTGTCTTCTCTATTTTACAATAGATTAGAGAAGCACAATAACTTGCACTGAGCTAGACAGCTCTAAAAGAATCAAGGCTCCCCCTGGCTCAAAGAACGTCCAGGTGAAGTCTTGCTTCAGTGCAGAAACACTTCAGTAAATACTAAAGGAAGAACTACAAGAAGATATAAAATAAGAAATCAAAATCTTCTAGCAGCTATCTTCTTCTTCTTCTTCTTCAAAAGATCTCTGAGTCAGAACTTCCTGGAACAGGAGAATTCATGTTGAAGAAGAGCAGAAGAGCTAACACTTCTCAGTTGAGTGAAGATTGCTGAGAGCAGTTAGACTTGTTCTTGCTGTAAGCTTGCTGAATGAATATAATCTCTGAGAGCTAGTTCATTTCTTCTTCAAAGAATTCTTTATATATCAGCAGCAGCAATGACTCTAATTGAGTTTGAATCTTGTCTTTTTCTGAACTCTGCAAGCTGGGCTGCAAAAAGCATAAAGCAAAACAAAAATACTGCAGGCAGATATCCTATAAAAGGATAAAGCTTTCTAAGAACCTGCAAATACTTCTGATGAAATAATATAAGAGAAAGTCACATCAGAAAGAACTCTTTACCGCCAATGAAGACTTTTTGAGTCTAACGGCTATAAAGGACAGCCTGGCAGATAAAGCAGATTGCATATCTCAGCTATAAGACAAACAACTTTGTCAGAAAAGATTAGCTCATGCATATAGAATGGAACTGATATTGCATGGAAATAATGTAACAAATTATTCAGATAATCTTTTATAAAATATGTCAGAATAGATATTAAATTAGTCACATCATATAAGACGACAAAACTAAATAAAAGCATACAGCAAAACGTCGAACGACCTTCGGAGATCGTCGAACGGCGCACAGAGATCGTCGACCTATCGGACAGATAGTCGAACGATCCAGATAGTCGAACTATCAAAGAAGATAGTCGAACTACCTAGGCAGATAGTCGACCTATCAGAACAGATAGTCGAGCTATCAGATAGTCTATCTATCCGGACAGATAGTCGAACTATCAAACGAAACAGATAGTCGACCTATCAAGCTGATAGTCGACCTATCACAGAAAACAGATAGTCGACCTATCACCAGATAGTCGAACTATCAAAACAAACCGATAGTCAATCTATCAACAGATAGTCGAGCTATCAGATAGTTGAACTATCAGGACAGATAGTCGAACTATCAAAGCGACACAGATAGTCGACCTATCAACAGATAGTCGAACTATCAAAACAAGCAGATAGTCGACCTATCAACAGATAGTCGAGCTATCAGATAGTTGAACTATCAGGACAGATAGTCGAACTACCAAACGAAACAGATAGTCGATCTATCAACAGATAGTCGAGCTATCAACGCAGACAGAACATCGACCAACTGATAGATGATTGTCGATCAGCCGATAGACGATAGTCGAGCGACGTTCGACTATAGTCGAACGAAAAACTACTTAACCAAATATTCATCTGGAAATGCAATTCTACACAACTAGAGAATCTAACCTATCAACTAATCTTTGACCATAGATAAAACTTGGGTCAAGAGACAGAAAGAGAGGACTGAACTCAAATCAAAACCTAGGGTACCAACATATAACTATGTGGCTATTTTTATATATAAGTTTATATATATGCATATTATATATATATGTACATAAGAGTATGAGTTGGCTGGTTGATGAATCACTGTTTTTATTTAAGTGTCAGCTAGTGGCCAATGGCTATATATAAGTTTATATATGTAGTCAGCTAGTGCTTAGGCTAGGTTATCTTTAATTAGCTATAGAGTAAGTGAGTGGAGGATTTAGCAAAAACTCCAGCTGTTCTCCTCCTCCCCAATTCTCCCCATTTACCGAGCTTATTGGCTTCCAGCGGAAGAAAGGAGGCGGTGGAGCTGAAGCTTTGGCCGATAGTTTTCGGTGGCTTTAGTGCTCAGTTTTCTCAGGTGAAGGCGGATCTGGCTTGATATCATCCATATCTTCTTTCATAGGTAAGTTTTGCTTGATATAGGGCTGTCATTAGGAGTTAGGGTTTTGGCTTCCTCTTCTTCCTCTAAAGTTGAGTTTTTGACTCGTAGGAGGCCGAACTTGCTGCTATAGCCAATTTTTGTTGTTGTTGCTGCATATTGTTAGTGAGGCAAGTGGCTCCCTTTCCCTTGCCAAATTATTCCTAACTCTTACTTTGTTTTCATTTCCTATGTAATAGCTCTGTTCTCTTTATTTCCTCCCTAGAAGTTAGAGCAGCAGGTTGACATTTTCCTTCATTCCAGCCATGTGCTGCTTCATTATTTTCTAGATTTAAATCAAGCTTTCTCTCTTATTTGTCTGGGCCTGTGTCCAGTTAATAGGTGGTGTCAGGGTTAGGATTAATTTAGTTGTAAGCTTAAGATTAGGGCTGCTGTGGTCGGGTAGGAGGGGTAGGAGAGAGAGTTTGAATAAATTTCCAACTCTCTGGATGAGTGGCATTGAGTGGGCTGGTTTGGGATAGCTTGGGATTAGGTTAAGTCAAAAGCGTTGAGTGAGTGTACCTCACTAAACGCCTAGACTGTTAGGCTTCTAGCGTTGAGTGTGGTGCACTCACTCAATGCCATGGTCGTTTTTGTGACTAAGTCATTTGGCATTGAGTGAGTTGACCTCACTCAACGCCTTGGCTGTTTGGCGTTGAGTGAGTCAACCTCACTCAACGCCGTGGCTGTTTGGTATTGAGTGAGTCAACCTCACTCAACGCCGTGGCTGTTTGGCATTGAGGGAGTCGACCTCACTTAATGGCATGGCTGTTTGGCGTTGAGTGATTCAACCTCACTCAACGCCGTGGTCGTTTGGCGTTGAGTGAGGGGGACTCACTCAACGCCAAAGTTTTCTCTTGCGGTTAAGTGACTTGGCGTCGAGTGGGTGGACCTCACTCAACGCCGTGGCTATTTGGCATTGAGTGTGGTGAACCCACTCAACGCCATAGTTAGCGTTTGCGGCTAAGTCTTTTACGTTGATTGGGAGGACCTCACTCAACGCTGTCGACTGTGTTGGCATTGAGTGAGTGTCACCAACTCAACGCCGCGTCATGTGAACACGACGTTTTTTTTGTCTGGGGTTGTGTATTCCTTTAGGGCTATTAGGAAGGCTTTTCCCTAAGGGGGGGGGTGTTGTGTGTTCGATTTGTTTTTGCATGCTGACTCTTGGGTTATGGCAGGTGGGGTGTTATTGTGGGCTCTGTGAGGGGTGAATTGTGTGTGCTGAGTTGTGGACACCACCAGTCCGGTCATACAGGGCCGACATGGTTATGTGAGTGGACCCTGTAACTTCCACCGATTATTTTCACCCTTGAGCATATTTTTTTTGGGGTCTGGCTGTTGGTGATGGTTGTGCCGCCCACCTCGACCCAAGGTTATTTACACCCCAGCCATTATCCCACAAAATTAGGACTGTTAGCTCCTTTCCTGGCTTATGGCTATTTCTTTGCTTCATGTATTTATGTTCCTTGTAGATGATGCAGGCTCTTTTTGTAGAGCAGGTTGCTATTGTACTCACACTTTGTGTGTTTTCTTTTCCTGCCCTTTTGACAGTGTTCTTTCTTACTGTCATGTTTTTCCTCTTACTGATAGCATTTATTGTTGTCGGGTTGGTAAACCCTTCTTTACTTGTTCATAAGCCTAATGCTCTATTTATTTTGATTATTTTTCTGAGGTGTTCTTCCTTGAATGCGTCAAGTCCAGGTTGTAGCCAGTTGAGCGACTAGTTCGTTTTGCGGGCTTTGCTGACAGCCTCCTAGGTTGTTGAGGTTTCCGATCTTCATCCTAGTGAGGTAGTTATTTTCCTTTTTGTACGGACATGCATACTCACCAGTGGGTTCATGTCAGGTTGTTGACGCCCACTGGTGTCTTACTTGCGATGCTGGGTATGAACTAAAACTGATATTTTTATCTTTTTAGGGTTGTTTACTTGTCTTCTGGGAAGGATTTATGTTAGGTTGCATGTTTAGGTATTTTAAACCCTAAAGCATTACTATATGTATCTCATGCACTTCATATTTATAAAAACTAAGACACTACTTTTCCTTATAGTGTAAAGATTCTCTTTTCACATATACTATATTACCCTTAGAGTCGTGCATACCATGAGTCGTCCCTCGGGGACATTTATGCTCATTTAGGGTGTCAAATACACTTAACCAAAGTATTTTCTACTGCGTATAAATATAATTTTTTTTGTGGACTAGCTGATCCACAGTGCCGAGGGATACGACCATTAAATATAACCGGTTTCATTTCATATTAAGCTATGATTTTCCTTTAAATTTAGCGTCCGTGAGTTTTTCCTGAATGTGTGCAGTTATCCCCTGCACGAAGTGGCATCATGGCACGTATTTTCTCTTGCTCTGATGCGATTTAATCGTTGAGAAAATGCGGGTCATGACAGTTAAGCCCTACAGCTCAGATCCAACAGGATCCTACAGGATGGAAGTGGGTTATGTGGTCACTCTTGATATAAGAGATGTTTCTCTATGTCAAGCTTCTTCACTAAGTTAAACTCAACCCAACTTTGACTTCAGGAATTTCTTTCCTGAGTCTATCTTTAATGAACTAAGAATTACTTAGTCCTAACTACTTCCACAGCAACAAGTTTATATTTACTTTAGTTGTAAGTGAATTGCAAAACAATGTTCTGCCTCTTTCTAAACCAAGCCTGAAGCTCAGCCTTAACTACTACTTCACAGCACCAGTGATTTTTCCTGCTGGAACTATAAAGTTACTGCAGCTAATTGCTGCAACCTTAGTTGAGAAAAACTCAGCTCTAACTTTGCAGACTAAGATAGCTCTGCCTCTTCTTCCTTTCCTAGGCTGAGGTGATTCAGCCCTAACTTTTACTCCTGAGGAATAGTCCCCTGAGCCTTCTTTCAGATCACTGAATCTTCAAGCTCCTTCCCTTCACAGCTTCCATGTTAAGATCTTCAGGATATTGCTTGTACAATTGGAACTATAAAGAACATGCAGAAAGGGTCGGCCCTTGGCTACTTCCTCTTGCCTCATAGAAATAATCTGACTGTTGAAGTCGATGAAGATGACAACAACTAACTTGCTCTTATTCTAACTAACTTGAGCTTCCTTTTCTTCGGCACAGCAATAATGGCGGTGAAGAAGAACGACCTGATGGCTCCTCTCAAAAGTTGTCTTCCTCTATAAAGCCTTTCCCTTTTATTGAATATGACCCAACGGCTCTTTAAGTAGTGGGCCCCATACTATTAAAAGCCAGTAACAACCTTTCTTTAATGCCAACTATCGTACAGTAGGTCTGCAACAAAATTTGTCAAGTATTGTAGCCATCCAACCACTAATTTGAAATATGTCTACTTGTTGACTTGCTGACATCACCAGCTGTGGACTTAGCCAAAAATCAAGCAACATTAGTGTATGCGTTGAGTGAGGGTCCTTCACTCAATGCAAAATCACTTAGACAGATTTACTGTCTCTTGGAAATGAGTGAGTAACCTTCACTCAACGCCAAACTACTTAGAATATAAATCTGTTTCTAGGCGTTGAGTGATTCAGCTTCACTCAACTCCAGCTTGGTTTATCAACTTTCTGTTGTTTGGCATTGAGTGAGTGAGCATCACTCAATGCCAAACTCCTTAGAAAAACTTCTGTCTTAACTAGGCATTGAGAACATTGAGTGAGCACTCCTCACTCAACGCCTTCTCCCTTAGGCATTTTCCTACTAAACTATCTATATGCTTTCTTGTTCTCAGCTGTGACAAACACTTGTCTTAACGGTTGTGCTGAGACTGACACTTGTTATTGACTCTTTTGCCTTAGACAAAATCTTCGTGCTTCTCTGGCGTTGAGAGCATTAAGTGTGTCTTCATTACTCAATGCTTTTTTCCTTAGTCAAATTTCTGTGTTTAAAAACACTAGCATTGACTAACTGAGTGTTACTCAACACTTATGAGGCTATCACGTTGAGTGAATGATTTTCAATCAACGCTTGTGGACTTTGAAACTTTTCTCCCTCTTAAACCTTAGGCATTGACTATCTCAGCCTGCCTCACTCAACTCTGAACTGAGTTCGACAAATGCTGAAATGAGTTCGATGAACGGTGAGCTCAGCTCGACGATCTCTAAACTTAGTTCGACGAATCAGAATCCTGTTCAACTCGTAGCTTTTTTCTGTATGGCGTTGAGTATGTCTTCATCACTCAACTCCAAACTACCTAGCCATATTTCTGCCTATTGCTGTATGCCGTTGAGTGAGTCAACTCCACTCAATGCTTATGGATATAGCCACATTTCCAGCCTGCGAAGAGTTAGGCTTAGACTAACTAAGCTATATTCAATGCTTTTTCTTACCTGGAGTTGAGTGAATTTACTTCACTCAACGCCTGTGGACTTAGCTGCATTTTCAACTGCTCTTTGACTTCTGGCATTGAGTGAGCTTACCTAACTCAACGCTTGTGTACTTAGACAAATTCCTGCCTTTATAGAATCTTCTCATTGTGTCCACCTTTCTGCCTTATGACCACCTATCACATCACTTAGACAATCTGTCTAGACTTGTTCTATGGAACATCCTGCATATGATGAGCTTAAACAAAATCAAATACTACTACGCTCTTAGTGTTGATGGTGATGCCTCTTCAAATCCAATCTATGGTACATTGTGTGCAATGAACCCAACACCTGTTTCTCACAGTAGGACTAAGCATATTGAGGTAAGATACCAATTCATTAGGGAACATGTGGAATGTGAAGACATCACCCTTGAGTTGGTCCCAACAGACAATCAAGTGGCTTACATCTTCACTAAGCCACTACATGAAGCAAAGTTTAGCACCTTCAAGTTGGAGTTTGGTATGTTAAACCTAGTATAGCTTCAGTTGCTCCTTAAATTTTTGCAGGTCATACTATGTCTTGCAGATGGAATTGCTCTTCAATACATTGAAGACATTTCAAGTGGTGTACCTTTAATAGTATCATGTTTAAGTGCTGTCCAGACTAATGTAGCCTACATTGTCTACAAAGAAACTTGTCAGATGCTACTTCAGTTGAGTGGGAGCATGTCCAGCATTACTCTAAGTACTCTCAAGATGTTCAAACTGCTGCCTATGAGAAATCAAAAAGGGGGAGCAGAATATCAAAAAGGGAGAGCTATTTACAGAAGTCAAAAGGGGGATAAGGACTTCAATCACCTTACTGATTCAAGGACTTGAAAGAGGTATCAAATTCATAGGATAGGAGGAAAAGGATACAAGTGGTATAAAATTCATCAAAAGCAGGTACCAACTATTAAGGGGGAGCAGGTACAGGTATGGCCTGCAGACAAGGAAGTTTACTATAACTTATCTTCTTATCATATCTTTTCTTGATGTATTTCTGCAATTTGCTAGTGTATGTCATTGACTCAGATATTTGGTGGAGAGTTTTGACTTCTTCAAATAGGGGGAGATTGTTGGGTACATTGCCCACAATGTCCTAGATTTGAAGAAGTCAAATATGTCAATGAGCATACACAATGGTATATTTAATACATGTTAAAGTTCATACATGCAGGTTTGTCCTATAATATTGATGGGACAGATAGCCTAAGTGGCTAAGTCAGGTAAACTCTTACCTAAGGTGTGGATAAAAAAAATCTGTCTAAGTCCATAGGAGGTTAGTGAAGGATACTCACTCAACGCCAGATGACTTATAACATTGAGTGGAGCCTATAGAGTCAGAGCCAAAGTAATTATAGGCTCGAAAAGTGACTAACTCCACAGTCGTTGAGTGTAGCTCACCCACTCAATGCCATAGCTTCATAATCGTTGAGTATAGCTCAATAAGTTAACGCCACTAGAAAACTATTAATATTTACCAAGTCCACATGCGTTAAGTGAGGCAAGCTCACTCAATGTCATGTGATAATGCGTTAACTAATTCTCAAAGGGAGTGTTCTTTTTAGACACAAAAATTTGGCTATGTCTAAATGCATTGAGTGTAGCTCACTCACTCAACGCCAGATAACAGAAAGGTCTGTTAAGTAGATTGGCATTGAGTGGAGCTTTCTCACTCAACGCCATGTAGCAGTAAATCTGGCCAAGGCAAAAAGAGTTGAGTGAGGCATGCTCACTCAACGCTCTCAGCGCTTAAGATGTTGCAGACATAGAAAATTGACTAAGGCAAAAAGCGTTGAGTGAGGCGTGCTAACTCAATGCTATCAACGCCAAGCATGCAGAATTGGCTGAAGAATATGCTAAGGCAAAAAGCATTGATGGGCTTGCTCCCTCAACGCTGTCAACGCCTAGATAGATAGAATTATGTCTAAGTGTTTTGGCATTGAGTGAAGCTCATTCACTCAATGCCTATTCTACTTATGCTCGATTTTGGCTAAGTACACAGGTGCTGACATCAACAAAATTGACTAAGTAAACTGATTTCAAAACAAGTGTGGAGAAGCTACAGAACACGACAAAATATGTCGAGAAGCTACTGTATGTCTTCCTCCATTAAAGCAAGGTGTAGTTGGAAGCTGCAGGTCGGGCCCACTGATTTATAAGAGTCAATGATAGGCGAACTACAAAAGGAAGAGATGATCCGAGATGCAAGATAACTTTTAGGGCATTATCAATTTCAAAAGGTAGCAGCCGGACTTCATCTCTCTCACCATTATCGCCAAGAAAGAGTTGGAAGTCTTCCTGCAGGAACGAAAAGTTGATAATACGTTTTGTAGTCTAATCTATTAGGGTATTTTTAGGTTTTTAACACACGAATCATGTCTTGTAAGATTTTATATTGAGCTCCTTTTTATATATTATTACCCCTAATGATTTCTCTTATTTTTGCAGATTTTCTCAATTTTCGGCCAAAATGAGCCGACACGCCCTCCCTAGGCGTGTCACCGGGCATGTAACCTGATCCCAAGGAAGATTGCTGCCAAAACCAAAATCCTGAGAAAAACACCTGACATGCCCCCCTGACACGGCCTCCCTGGGCGTGTCCGTGGGCGTGCCACCCTCATCCCGAAGCCTGCTGCCGCATTTAAAGATTTCCCATTGCTGCACGTCAACAGTACTGCCACGCCCCCTACACTGGCATGTCACCGGGCGTGTTCCAACTTTTTCGACAACTGATGGATTTCTGACCAATGATTGAGACTTGAGGTGCCTTACACGCCCCTCTTACACTGGCGTGTCCCAGGGCGTGACCACCGACGTACAGAAGAAATCATCATTTTCATCAGAATTCAGCTCCTGAGGTCAACACCATACTTGATACGCCCCCCAAAATCGCCCTCCCTGGGCGTGACTGGGGGCGTGACCATCCCAAAAAAATTCACTAAATTCAGGCCTCCCCCTTGTGTCTAGCAAGTAGTTTTAGGTTGAGAGGGGATGTGCTGGCCTTTTATTTCCTGAAGTTTTTAATGCTTCTCCTCTCTCTTTTTCTTATTTTAAGCCTTTCTTAATCCTAGTTTGTGTACTCCTTTGTATTAGTTTTTGTAACTTCTTTAGTAGCTTAATGTTAATGTTAGCTTAGGTTTTTTATTTCATTTCACCTGTAATCTTTTGTTTCAAGTTATAAGTCTTTTTAGTATTAATATAAAGTGTCCTTTTTATCTTTGTTCTCTTAATGTTCTTCTACCCAACTCTCTTCCTCCACTTCTCCATGATTAACTAATCCTCCTTGTACTCGATCTTGATGATTCGAGGTTCGAGTTGATTAAGTTATGATGCTTTAAGTTTACTTTTTCTTTTTAGGGTTTAGGCCTTTGATTTACTCTTGAAAAAATCATGTTTGGAGCTATATCATCGATATATAATTTCCCTATTTGTTTTCACTGTTAGCTAGCTGAGAGGCTCGTAGTTTGAAGTGAACACTCAAGAGTAAAGAGAGTTGAACGCACCCCTCGAGAGAGGCAGGCATTAAATCTCCCAGATTGGAGTGAAATCAAATAGTAGGGTTCACCGCGTAAAGCGAGCTTAAGGTCTCCGATTTGGACGAGAGTTCGGTCGAACCTTCCTAAACTCAGTTGGGCCTGACTTCAAGAGAAGCGTGTTCAAACTTTAGGAAACTCCACGGTCAAGGTCCTTTACCCTATTAAGTTAGGCTTTTTTATCGCATTTTTGAATCAACTTTTGCCGAGGTGATTCTCGATCGACTACTTTACTATTTCATCGTTTCAACCCCTTGTTGTAATAATTTTTAGTAGTTCTTATTTAACTACAATTAGTTTTCTTCTTAGCGCAAATATTTCCTTTCTTAATTGCAATTAGTTTATCTTTTAACAAACCTTAAAACAATCGTTCGATAAGATAATAGTTTTCGTGTGAGTAAGATTACTCAACGGTTCCCAGATTTTAATACAACACTTGTGTCCCCTAGCTATAATTTGATAGGTATACTTGCCTAGTTGGATTGCTAGTTCGGTTTTTATTCTCTTCACGATTAGTAGACAACAAAAGTTCAGTGAGCTGTTCTTCTTTATCTGCTACAACATAATCAGAAAGGTTTCTGATAGAGGAAAAAAGTAGAGCCATCATTATCCAGTGGGCTTAGTTGGCTGATTAAAGAACAAAAGTTCACCTTCTTCCTCAATAAGACTAGAATCTTCATTCTGAGTTTCTTATAATAGAATTTCTACCTGCTGCTGTGAAGCAAGATAGTGCTGAGATAACTCAGCCCTAGCTTTTGACATAGATAAAATTCCCTGTGTCAAAACATTCAAATACTCATCTTTCTGTAGGATCCAACTGGATCAGAGATTGTAAGGCCACTAGCATGAGATATGGCAATATTTCCTGTGTAGTAGGAGAGTGAAGCTATCTGAGTTGTAGGATCCAAGTAGATCTAAGTTGTAGGGCCACTGGCCTGAGGTAGGACAACTTGCCTGAGCTGTAGGAGAGTGTAACTCTCTGAGGTAGGATCCTTTGGATCTGAGTTAGGGTTGTCCTTCCAGCCTGAGTGTAGGGCCCTTGGCCTGAGGTAGGTGATCAGTTAATCACTGAGTTGTAGGCCCTTGTGGCTGAGTTATAGGTCTTGGAGGAGACTGAGAGATCCTGAGGGATCTGAGGTGTAAGCTCCTTGGAGCAGTGTTTTGGTGAAGTGCCTTGACTAATAGGAAGTTGGAAAGGTGGGAGGAGAGTGGATGTACCCACAAGTTGGGGAACCACTATAAATCTGTGTGTGCTTTTCTGTATTGTTTTCTTTGTGCAGGTTCTTGAAAGCAAACTACAGCCAACACATTTAGTGCTAAAGTAAAAAACAAAAAAGAGAATAAAAATATTGTAAGAACCTATTCACCCACCCTAGGTTGCAAGCTACCTTGAAAACAGAGATTTTCACAAGTCATCCTCCACAGAATTTATAGGTGTTTAATGTGCTTTTCCTGTCCTATCTATAGCCTGCAAAATCTACATCTGAATAGCAAGTTAGTTCAAAATACCTATTCTTAGGGTACCATAGGCAAAGATCTAGTGTGCCCTTAAGATATCTAAAAATTCTCTAAGCAGTAGAGTAGTTAAACTCTTTAGGGCTAGCCTGATATCTAGCACAAACACATGTAGCATATATGATGTCTGGCCTACTTGCAGAAAGATATAGGAGGGAGCCAATTATCCCTCTATACAAAGTTTCATCAACAAGTTTCCGTACCTCATCTTTGTCTATAGACATACTTGACCCCATGGGAGTTTTCATTATGGAGGCACTCTCCATTCAAAATTTTTTTATTAACTCCCTAGTGAACTTAGATAAAGACATGCACAATCCATCTTCAGTCTCTCTTACTTGGAGGCCCAAGAAGTACTTAAGCTCACCCATACTTCTCATCTCAAACTTCCCTTGCATAAGTTTGGCAATCTTTTTGCAAAGGTTATCATCAGTAGACCCTAAAATTATGTCATCTACATAAATTTGTACTAGGATGATCTTGCCCTTAGATTCCTTTAGAAATAGACTCTTGTCTATCTTCCCCCTTGAGAATTTGGTCTAAATGAGAAAGCTAGACATGGTATTATACCATTCCCTGGGGGCTTGCTTCAACCTATATTGAGCTTTCCTAAGTCTATAAACATAATCAAGTGAGTTAGGATTAATAAAACCTGATGGCTGCTCAACATAGACTTCTTATCTTAAGTCACCATTCAGGAAGGCTGACTTCACATCTATCTGGCAGAGTTTAAATCCCGTGTGGGCATCATATATAAGGAATAGTCTAATGGCTTCTATCCTAGCTATTGGGGCAAAGGTGCTTTGTTCTTGATTATAATGCCATTTTTATTAAGCTTGTTCCTATAAATCCACTTGGTTCCAATGACATTATGTCCTTATGGTCTAGGAACCACCTTCCAGACCTTATACCTCTTGAACTGGTTCCATTCCTCTTGCATTTCCACAATCTAGAACTAGTCTATGTTGGCCTCTTCAAATCTTTTGGGCTCAACTTGTGATAGGAAGCTTGAATACAAGGCTGTGTTGAGACTTCTGCTCCTTGTTATAACTCCTTGGTTAGCATAACCAATTATTTGGTGTCTGGGATGATCCCTTAGATGCCTGACAGCTTTAGGAAATCTTCCTTCAGCATCTTAAGCTTCAGTGGTTTCATCTTGCTGATCTTCATCCACATCATGTGTGCCTTGTACTTCTTCTGTAATATACACTCCATCAACTTCATCTTATACTATTTGAGTAGCTTCCTTGATGGTTAGCTTGTCCATCATCAGCTCTATACCTGCAGGTCTAGATGAGGAGCTTGACAGCTAACTATTAGTCATAGTAGACTCATCAAATACTACATGTACAAACTCTTCTACAACTGGATTTTTCAAGTTATAGATCATATAGGCCTTATTTTGATTGTTGTGCCCAATAAATATCTCATCATAGGATTTGATAGCAAACTTAGTCATATAAGACTTACCATTATTAAGAACATAGCATTTGATACCAAAGATCCTGAGATAGGCAAGGTTTGGTTTTCTGCCATTCATAATCTCATAGGGAGTCTTCTTGTGGCTCTTGGTGATAAATCTCTATTTCGGACATGACATGTAGTATTTACTGGCTCAGCCAAGAAATATTTTGGGAGAGATGTATCACTTAGCAAAGTTATACCAACTTCTATGAGAGTTCTATTCTTCCTCTCAGCAATCCCATTTTGCTAAGGTGTTCTTGGAGAAGAAAATCCTTGATGAATCCCTTGCTCTTCGGAGAAC
The DNA here is from genome assembly GCA_039513925.1 of Platanthera zijinensis. Lineage (NCBI taxonomy): Eukaryota > Viridiplantae > Streptophyta > Magnoliopsida > Asparagales > Orchidaceae > Platanthera > Platanthera zijinensis. The sequence goes on from CM077079.1 coordinate 148,674,699, forward strand.
CTTGTCATGCTTTTAGACTAAAATTCAGTCCCATGGTCACTTATGATTTTCACCATAGTACTGTCTAACTAATTTTCAATCTGCTTGACAAAAGTCCTGAAGATATCAAGGGTTTCAGACTTTTTCTTAAGAAAGAAAACCCAAGCAAACCTAGAGAACTCATCAACAACCATAAGGGTGTAGACTTTCCTACCTAGACTATGAACTAGCATAAGACCAAATAAGTCCATATGTAGGAGGTATAGGCACCTAACAATGTCTTTGGTCCCAATGCTATTGAAGGAAGCTTTGTTCTGTTTGCCATTTTGTCATGCAGAGCAAATGCCTTCCTTGGTGCATTTCATCTTGGGACCATTCCTAACTAGCTCTTCACTAAATAGCTTGCCAATGGTCTTATAGTTCAAATGAGCTAGCATCTTATGCAATTGTATACAGTATGAGACTTTCTCATTTTCAACTAGACATATTGGGTGTCTTGACTTAAACAAAGAAAGTTTAGACAAATATTGTCCTTCACAAAGCGGTCACAAATGCCTCGCCACTAAATGTTTTTAGTGACCAAAATGAGCTACGTCACTAATCGTATATACTTAATGACTGAATTAACTATAGTCACCAAAAGTTTCTTTTGTGATGAAATTGATTTGTTCACTAAATTAATTTTTAGTGATTAAGTTGAATCAGTCACTGAATGAACCTTTAATGACCATATTGATTCGGTCACAAAATGTTTCCTGGTGACCAAATTAATTTGGCCACTAAATAATTTTTTGGTGACTATATTCAGCTGGCCATGAAATGCTGTTTTAGTGACTAATCTATTTCGGTCACTAAATAATTCTTTAGTGATCAAACTGATTAAGTCACTAAATATTATTTTAGTGACCAGATTATTTCGTCACCGGATGTGTAATTTCAGTGACGCACTATGTAGTTACTAAAGAGACAACACGATACACTATTTTTAGTAATACTATGTACTTTCATATTTTATTCCTTATAATTCAATATTAAGATATTCAAGCACAAGGAAAAAAATAAAATATACAATCATAACAGAATTTTGTTCAACATTATTTTATTAATAAAGAAAAAAAGTGGGTGATAACATAAATCTCTCAATACAGAATAATAGTTTTAAACCATAATTAAACTAAATACATATTCATTCTTTAGCTCATTTAAATGTGCATTTTATAACTTCTGAGATAATGATAGTCCAAGTTAGAAGCTGGCCCAATATCTCATGGCCGGTGGAAGATCTGCTTGCACTTTTCGAACTTTGCCCGTGAGATGTTGGGGACATGAGTTAGGTACTCACTGATCTCCACCTCACAATTACCGATGGCAGCGGCGGTGACACTCAACACATTGATAGTCTTCTTTGTACGCTTAACCATGTCCCCGTTGAACATTGAAGGATCGCCAAACTATAGCCTTCTTAAGATTCTTCCCATTTGCGTCATGCTCTGGCCAATATTAACAAGACCTGAAGGTAGAGTTATAATCATTATGTCAATACAAATGATTTATACAATTTTAGATTATTATTATGCAAAATATACCCCTATCCACCCCCACCAGGGTGCAAAGTGACGTCCTCAATACGTACATATTGCTGACGACGGCCACACCCTAGAAATGGAGTGAAAATGTGCACACTTCTATCATCCTGAATACTCTACTAATGAAAGAATCTTCGTGAAAAGTGAAGAGAATATGTCAAACTATTAAAATGATTACCTGATAAAGTGACCTTGCATTCCCAAATATGAAGTCAATAGATCTTTGGATGTAACATTGATAGAAATAATGCTTCCCAATCTGATCAAAAAGTGTATCTTGCGAGCCCAGGATTCAGCTTTGATATATCAAAGTTTTGTCTCCTGCTAGCCTCAAAGCCATCGCCTGCATCCCTGATGCGCCTGCTTCGGCCGCCAGAGCTGTATTCTGCGAGCATAATTTCATCCTAGGTAAAATATTATTTTAACATAATAAAAACTATTCACCTTCGCCTTTGCCATAACAATTGCCATGAAAATTCAAGATGATCATTTGCTGGCTGGAAGTAGATCTTCTGATCAGAATTCATACAGATAGCAGCCCGCACCGATCTTCATTTGCTTTAGAAAATATGAGGTCAATCTCAATTAAATAGAGTATGACACGAAGCTCAGTTAAATAATTTATTTGTAGTATCATCCCAACAACAGGTGGTCAGTTCTGATCATTTAGAATACATTAAGTGTAATGAAATTTATTTACACATGAATAGGTAAGGAGTGGCGCTTAAATGAAATATGCAAACACAAAAACCATATCTCAAATAACAACAAAAAAAAGCTAAAAAAATTATAGAGCAACAATATTTAGTTGACTATCCTACAAAATAATGATATCCAAAAGTCACTAAATAAAAAGCAAAGCAAAGTGCTATTATTTAGGTTGAAAGGCATGAATATTCCAAATACTGAAGACTTTCAAAATTCAAAATATTGCTACTGATTTAGTAAAAATACTTCAATCTAGCCAAAGTTTAGGTATCCAATGGATATGCATAATCCTGAAAGACAAAAAAATCATTCCATAAATTTAAGAGCATGTTGGAACATACTTTTGATTAGACCATTAATGAAAAGATATAATGACTACAGTGCAAGCTCAACTCAACACTCTAAACAACATATTTCCAATGCCATAAAACAATTCAATTGTATGCTAATAAAGGTAGACAAGATAAAAAAATTGGGAAATAGGTATAACATAATCCTGACCCTGTAAGAAAAAGCGAAAAAAAGGATCGGAAAGACTATCATACCCTTCTCGAGCCAACAAAGAGCAAAGAAGCTGAAGTTCTGCATGTGGAAGACCAAGAAGAACAATCTATAGATCCTGTTCTTTGCTATCAATCTTTGAAAAGCACCCCTCCTCAGTAGCAGCAGAAACAACAACATTATTGACCTGTTCACTCTACACTGTGCTCTCTAAACCGGATGGTTCTATGGGAGATGCATCGATATTCGCATTTACGTCTAGCATGATGCCTTCTGAGATAACAGGTTGCTCAGAAGGTTCTACAAATTGTTTAGGTAGGCTAGCATCACTCTGAGCATGGATCATGATGACTTCTAGAAGATTTAAGAGCTAAAATAATGGGAAAAAATAGTGAGAGGTCGTTCATATGAAAAAAATTAAAAAAATGAAAAATGAACTTGGTACACAGAAGACACCTACCTGCTCAAGATGAGCTACACTCCTCATATATAACGGATGATTCAATAACTTAAGAAGCACAACAATGGAGAAACCTCCCTTCCCTATCATGTCTTTAGGTTTATCTTCCTCCATAATAACAGCTTTGCCACGTCCTTTGATTGGATGTGTCCACTTCAAATACTACACAATTTTAAACCTCATTATGGAGTAGAAGTTTTGCCACATATTGATGATTCCTGGCCAAGAATGTCAGAGTTTCTAGAAGACGTCTAGAAACTAGAGGTGCCACTCCTAAATTCACCAAAATAGTGAGATGAGTAATGTAACACAACTATATATCGTGAACCTAAAATTAAGGCTCTATTTTGGAGAGTGGTGCTACTGGCTCAGGTGAGAAATGGAGCTCTCACACGTCTTTGGGAAATGGGGGAAATGTATTTTTTGGATTTCCGAGAGCACCAGAGCTCCAAAATAGTGGTTTAGCAATCACACATTTCTCCTTACCCCACCAAAATTGAGTTAAAAACCCTCAAAAAACAGAATAAGATCCATTAACACCCTATACCCTAAGTTAAAGATACTAGTCAACAATGAAATTCTGATCAATTAATGATCTTATTATAGCCAATTTGACATGAGAGACAATGTATGACAAAATCAGCTCGTAACTATCAGATTCACAAATTAACCAAGAAAAAGTTCTAGAACATTCCTAACCAGAAGAGAAATGGGGCGAAGATGGGTACCATCAGAAAATTGAGGACGCGAGTACATGATATAGCTCTGGCAGCCAAATAGTCGGAATGGCGGATCAATGTCATTAATTGTAATATTATTTGATCCCCGTGGACCAAGAAAAAGCATATCCATCAAAATTTGCACCAATAATGTTCTTGTATCCTGATGGGCTGATAAATTCAAGAGAAGCCTCTGAAATAGTCCTTTATAGAGGGGCTGCAGAATTTACATGTCAAATTGCTAGCTATGCAAAAAAACATATTGAAATAGTTAATTTTGTGACGGGGTAGATTACCTGAACAACATGAAGTAGCCTAACTAATGCTTTCAAAGAATTTTTGTCCACAAGAGGAGTTCCAGCAGCGTTAACAAGTTTACTCACCGTAGACCTGTGGGAAGCAGAGTCAACAGAATTCCTATCCGCGCCTGATCCAATAAGATCTCCCCGTCTAGAGGGCTCACCACGCCGAGATCTAGACTGCATCCCAAGGAGAGCACTGTTGAGATACCTATGTGCAAACCTCTCACGTAGCATATTAGCATCAGCAACAAGTACAGGCATTAAAGTAGTCAATAAAGTATCAGGAGAAGTCAGTAGCATCTGAGAACACAAATGTAAATCTAATAGAACATTGAATCTACTAAAGAAGAAAATTGTGCCAAAGATGGAGACCAAAAATAGATGTAGAAAAAAGTAAAGAGTATCATCATCAAGTGCCTACACGAAATATTCTCTAGCCATGTATATAATCAAAGACATTTGGTTATGTTTCCCAAATGGCTTAGATACACCTAAAATAACTGACCTCAAGCCAGTATGCACTATCGTGCACATTTTCATCTAAAGATTTAATCATTTATACAAAATGTCATTCCTCTGCATAGAACCTAGCCCTTCTCTAACTTATTAGCTTTGTGGCACATGACAAATCTACAAGTGGAGGACACGCGACACTAGCTGATGTAATTTAGCCACAAACAATTAATTAAAATAAAAATTTTAAAATATTAAAAAACAGAAATTCCAAATAATGACTTACACGTGTACGCGGCGGATGGGCATGGATAGTTGGGATTTTACTGTGAAAGAGAGAAGTGGTACCTGCAGTGGCTGAACATGAGAGAATCAGAGTACTGGGGCAGTTCTAAGATGTAGTTATTTCCCAGGACAACACAGTAAATTTGTTGGATGGAGGGTTGTGGTACTTGGCACTGGCAGCCTTAAAAGAAAAAGAAATTAATAACATGAATCATTGCTTCAAAAGAAAACAACTTCACCGCAATTCAATCTAAAGTCTATGATACCAGTGAAGCTTGAATGTGTTTGGCCCATAACGATGTGTCGTATCTTTGTCAAGGTCCTTTGGTAGGTTAATAATTTGAATCGCCTCAAAAGGACATTTCTAACAAAAAGAATAACTTAAATCTATCACTGTGTACAGCTGCTAAGGAAATATTAAGAAATTCATCACAAACGTAAAATTATGGACCTTGACACAGATACCGCATCTAATGTAAAGTTCTTCTGAAATGAATGCAATTTTTGAGGCAGTTGTGACCTCTATGCAGAGTTTCCCTGCCCATTTCAGTCCACGAAAATGAATGAGTCAAATTTCTCCAGTAATATAAAGATAAAATATGCAATAGAGAAGCCATTGGAACCTAGGAAGGATTCCCTTGTTTCAGTGCACTGAAACATTCTTGCTATAAAAACTATGATCAGAATTATATATTCATATTAACTTAGCCAATTTTCTAATCAACATCAACATGAAGAATGAAAATCAACCAGAAGAAACTACGTCTAAATAAAGTCATTTAGAGTGATATTAGGTCATCACCAAGTACCATAAATCACTAAAAACCCAGACAAATCAAAATTAGGGCTGTGGTAAATGTTTGTAAAACACAAATAACTCAAACTATTGTATTGATCAGATTGAAAGAACATTCAAAGATATATCTCTGCTAGCACAAATTTTAAAATGAACAAAAGTAATAGAAGAAAAAACAAAAAAAACTTTCAGTTAGAAGAACGACTAAATATAAAACATATAGAAACTTTCACAATGAGATAAAAAAATAGAAAATCAGGAGTTCAGATGACAAAAACAGTTCTCAAGAATCATTAGTGGTCTGCTTGGTCCTCAGGTTCTCTTTGTTTCTGAAGAGCAAAAATTTTAGATTCCATCTCTTGAATACGAGTGGTCACCTCCACTTCAAAATCTTTGATATGAGTGTTCATCTCCACATCAAATTCTGCTCGAATTTCTGCTCGAATTTCTTCTCGTAATTGTTGCACATTAATATTTTTACGCTCTGAAGGTTTGGGTCCAGGACCCATTACGGGAATATAACCTGAACGATGTCCAAGTACTGTAGTGTAGGCTTCTTCTGGGGTCAACTTATCTTCTCCCTTCTCTCTCATTTGTGCGTCATGAAGATCCAATAGCGTGTTATATGTTTCCTTCACTGTTTCATCTTGCCATTCATTATGTTTCCCCTTATGAGTTTTCTCCCACAACCTTATGTATAAAGGTAGCTCATCTTGTTCATTCTGAGCAATCCTCTACATATACAAAATAATAAAACATTAATTCTAAGTCCAATTATAACTGTTAAATTTAATTAACATTCTAATTGATAAATTCTAAGAGCTTAACATTTCATATACTGTTCTTGCAATAGACTTTGATCCTATAAGAGATTTCATTTTTTGTTGGCTCCTATTTTGTTTATTGATCTCACTGATTCTCTACATCAATGAATCAAAAAGAAAAGCATTGTATGAACAATACACATAATTTTAAAGTAATTAATGTATTTCATACCTTGAATCGGGCACTGCCCCAGTAATTAATTATCCAATTCCATTGTGCTGGATCGATGTCTTTAGGGCCATTTGCATGTCTTTGTGCATCAGTATTCCATTTCAGATAATAATCAACATGTAAACGAAAATGCCAAACCTTGTAGTGTCGATAAAGTGATGATATAAGATCACCATGAACATGAGATTCTTTTGGGATATTGAATTCAGCCTACAAAAATATAAAACAACAAATTATGAATCCAAAATAGAAAAATATTTATAAATTTAAAAAACTATTTAAAATTTAAGACTTACATTGATGATATTAATTATTTTGTCAATAATATCAGTTGGAATTTCAGACCATTTCTCCGTATTTAGAGGAGCATTTTGCCTTACATATCGTCCACTTTTTGTAATAAGCTCTTGAGCTCTATATCCAACTAATCTTCGAAGTTCTGCTGGAAGTTGCACAGCCACCCTCTCTAGATTATTTTGTCTCCTCTTTAACCACTCAAGCCCAATGGTCGAACCACGTGTCCTTTTTTTGTTACATTTAAACCTGTAATTAAACATTTTTGTGTTAACATGTTTCAAATATATCAAATTAAAAAACATAAGGGATTTATACCACTTTTAGTAGCATTCTCAAAGTCTGTTGGATTTGCAGGTACATGATCAACCTCAACATCTGTAGAAACATGTTCAACCACACTCTCAACAATTGTATGTTGATCTTCATTCATCAAACCTTGCTCCGTATGTAACGATATTGCGGTTTTTGTTGGTCGTTGTCCAGAAGAAGATACCTTTATTGTAAGTTGAGATACAACCTAAGAATTATTGCCTGTACTTGTAGTTTCAATCTGTGATTCCTTTTTTTATGCTGGTTGGAAGGTTCAAATTTATGTTAAGTAAAAGATTTAGCAAAGGAATGCAAGCGCACTGTAGTGGATCGTGGATGTAAACTATCTGTACGGCTTTCAATATGGGTAGCTTTAGCCTTACTACCAATATGTTCACTCTTCATTTTTTTGATCTAAATTACCTGGAAAAAAACAACAATTTAATTTGGAATAAAGAATGTTTAAGCTCAACATAAGAGTAAATAATGCTTAAGCTCAGGCACGTTCAAAGTAATCAAATTAATGAGTTGATTATGTGAACATAAACAATGACCTTTAAATGACTATAAATGCCATAAAAATGCAGCCACTAAGAATCTATAATAAAAATAAGAAACCAAATTATCAAAAAGTAAGAATACCTCATACACATTCATGAGATTATTTGCCATAGGAAATCAAAGCATCAGATTTTTATGAAGAACTAAGAAGCAATGCATTTGCTTTTAAATGTCACGGTCAAGCTGAACATATTATAGCCACAACATTTGTATCCTTATTTTTGTTGTAGTGATAAAATAATTGTTTTAAATATCACTAACATCTACAGAGTCATCAATTTCATAATCTTCATTTTCATCATTCAAAACTCTTCTTTGTCTGGATTGATCTTTTTTCTCAATAGTTATAGCCGCAACAACAGTTCGTTGTAATGACAGCATAGGGTTATCATTATCTACATCATTATCAAGCATTGATCCTAACTCAACATTTGTGTCATACAACTGAATTTCATCCTCAGTGACTTCTTCTAATCCTTTGGTTGGAATGTCATAAAAGTGACGTGGAACTGTCTTTATGATCACTCGCCAATCTTGACTTTTATTATCAGGCACGTAATACACTTGTTCAACCTGGCAGGCTAGAACATAAGGCTCATTGCTTCCCAAATTATGTTTTATATTAACAGAAATAAGTCCATTGTTTTCTTTCTTGTATCCTCTACCTTCATTGTATGTATCCCACCATTCACATTTAAATAAAACAATTTTTTGCCTAACACCATATTCAAATTGAAGAATATTTTTTAGAACTCCGTAATATTCTCTGCCACCTGATTGATCATCTCCTTTAACAAAAACACCACCATTTTTAGTTTTGCATCTTATTTCACGTTCATAAGTATGAAATCTAAAACCATTAATAATATAACCAGAAAAATGTGTTGCCCCTTTTCTCGGACCGCGGGCTAACTGCAAAAATTCCTTGCTAACTCTTGAATCTCCCTCGTAATATAATTTGGATATCTGTTGAAAAAGCAATGTAATCAAAATCTTGTAGAGTAAAAACAAGTTGATACTTTAAAAATTATATCTTACTTACATGTGACTCAAACCATCTAACAAACGTTTTCTCATGTCTTCTTCCAATATTTTTAGAGTCTACATTGTGAAGCTCCTGACGATGTTGCATGTTAATTAAATGTTTAATGAATTAGTTAAATAAGATAAAAATAATTCAACTATGGAGAGTAAGAATTTTAATCTCACTCTATAAATGGTTCTACTTCTAGACAATTTCTTAGTATGTAGAGTTGAGCCTGAAGCCAATATTCATATCTGAGATCATTTTCTAATCCTTTACATAATGGCCTCCCAATTATTTGAAAAATAAACAAGCTTGAAACTTGCTCAAAATCTCCTTCATCATTTCTTTCTGGTCAATTAAGCTTTGTCTCAACTATATTTATATATCGAGAACAAAATGTCAAACACTCGTGTACTAGGTATCCTTTTGCCATTGAACCTTCTGGACGTACTTTATTTCGCACAAAAGATTCGAGTGTACGTAAATATCTATTGAATTCAATTATTTTAACAGATATAATATGATAAAGTAAAAAAATAAAATTAATAGGCATACCTTTCAATTGGATACATCCAGCGATATTGTACAGGACCAACAACTCTTGCTTCTTGTGCAAGATGAATTGGTAAGTGCATCATGATTGTGAAAAATGAAGGAGGAAATATTCTCTCGAGTTTGCAAAGTGTGATAGCAATATTTTTCTCAAGTTTATCCAACACCTCAATACAGAGTACTTTAGAGCACAACTCCTTAAAAAAGACACTTAGTTCAACTAGTGGGTCATAAACCTCTTTGCGAACAATGCCACGAAAAGCAGGAGCAAGTTTATCCAATATGAGAACATGACAATCATGAGCTTTCATTCGTGAAATTTTACCCTCTTTAGCATTTATACACCTCTTTATATTTGAAGAATACCCATCTGGAACTTTTATATTCTTTATGAAATTGCATATTGCCCTTCATTCGACCAGTGTCAATGAATAACATGCTTGTGGCATGATATAATGATCATCTTTTTCTATCGGGTGTAATTCAGATCTCAACCCCATTTACTTAAGGTCAAGTCTAGAATTTAAATCATCTTTTGTCTTTCAATCAATGTTCAACAAAGTACCCAATATATTATCAGTAATATTTTTTAAAATATGCATGTAATCTAGACAATGACGTATCTCATGTGTTTTCCAATATGGTAATTGAAAAAAATACTTAACTTCTTCCAATTGTATGGAAGAGAAGTTTCATTCAGCCTCCTTTTCTTTTGAAACTTTCCAAAAATCACATTGTCATATTCTTTTAGCTGTTCTAAAATTTCATCACCTGATAGGACCTTTGGTATAGATCGAAGTTCTACTATTCCATCAAAAGATTTCTTATCTTTTCTCCATCTATAATTTGGATCCAAAAAACGTCTGTTTCCCATGTAACACATCTTGGACCCATTCTTTAGCCGACAGTACCATGTGTCCTTATTACAACACGGACAAGCAAGCTTACCCTTTGTGCTCCAACCCGACAAGTTAGCATAAGCTGGAAAATCATTTATCGTCCACAATACCGCAACACGCATGTTAAAATTGCACTTACTATATGCATCATAAGTGCAAACCCCAACTTCCCATAAAATTTTTAACTCATCAATCAAAGGTTGCAAATAGACATCTATATCATTCCCAAGTTGTCCAGGGCCGGGAATAATAAAAGATATGATAAAATTAGGAGTTTTCATGCATAACCACGGTGGCATATTATAAGGCACTAAAACAACTGGCCATACACTGTAATTTGTACTCATAAGACCAAAAGGATTAAAGCCATCACTTGCTAAACAAAGCCTAACATACCGTGTGTCAGACAAAAATTCTGAGTGTTTCTCATCAAATGACTTCCAAGCAAAAGCATCAGCTGGATGTCACAAATTACCATCATCATGACATTTTTCTTTATGCCATCTCATATTCTCGGCTGTCCTAGAACACATATATAATCGTTGAAGTCTGGGTATCAAAGGAAAGTGTCTAAGAACCTTATTTGGTATATTTTTACGCTTCCTTGACAACATATCACTTTCTGCATTATTGTTAATCTTGCTCAATTGCCACCTAGACATACTGCAAGTTGGACAACTTTCAAGATCCGCAAACTTATCACGGTAGAGAATGCAATCATTCAGGCAAGCATCTATCTTCTTACACTCCATTCCAAGCTCTTGTATGCAGTTGTTTGCTTCATAAAAACTACTTGGTAGTTTTTCACTACAAGGAATTGCTCTTTTCAAAACTTTAAGTAATTAAGTAAAAGACCGGTCAGTCCATCCATAATCAGATTTGAGTGCAATTAATGTAACCATAAATTGAAATTTTGAAAATTCTTTGCAAGCAGGATATAATTCTTGTTCAGCGTCATTAAACAAATCATAAAACTTTCTTGCTGTTTCATTGGGGTCCTCATGATCTCGTTCTTCTCCGATCTCATTCATATTGTTAAAACCAGAATTAAAATCATGTAGGAGTTCATGCATATCATCATGCTATGAAATCTCTTCTTCATCCTCTCAAAAAACATCATCATTGCTCTCAATAGTTGGGTTAATATTGTAATAATCCTCTCCATGACTTGACCACCATCTATATGCCTTTATAATTCCATTCAAAATAAGATGCACAAATACAATCTCTCGAGTGTGAAAATTATTATTTCCATATCTATAACAATGGCAACGAATTGTGTTTCCTCTAGCAGAATGAGTAAAAGCAAAATCAAGAAAAGAAATCACTCCGTTGATGTATGAAGGTTGTAGCCGATCACTGATATCCATCCATCTTTTATCCATTGCACTATACATCAATAAATAAATAAATAAAATTGCTTTAACAAAAATAAATTTCAAGAAATTAACATGTTAACATTAAATAATCAATAAAGAACAAAAAAAATATAAGATTAAATCATGTAGAATCGGGCACTACCAAAAACAACTTATGCTTGGAAATATGAGATTCGATTTGTCCAAAGTTTTTTGAATTTAAAAGGTTCTACGAAAGCTTGGAATGATGGCAACTACATGAAATAATTTATGTTTGTTAGTAGAGAAGTGTGGGCATGAAGGTTAAAGATTAGTAGCATTGGCTTGGTTGATATATGAACTGGCAGATTGTGTTAAAATTTACTAAAATTTCATGTGGGACAAAACAAAAGACACACATAGGCTTATAAATGTGTCTTTACAATGGGATTTTACTTATTCTTTTACTATCTTTTAACAAACCATTAAATCATGGTGAAAAGGGCATCGTGCATTTATATTAAAATACATTTTGTTCTAATTAGAAAGACCAAAAACAAAGGTAATAACTAATAAAGACATCTACAGACAAGCCTGCAGTCTCTCAATCACAATTTAGCCACCTATCTTTCTCAGGGCTCACCAACTTTGTGTAGCCAATTAGAAGGTAGCAAGTTAGTCAATTGCCGTCTAAGCTAAACAAGATTGCTCCGCACTTTACAAGCAGTCATAAAGAACTCAAAATGATGGATGAAAACATACACTACAGTACTACTCCATATCCACACCTCACAAGAAATTTATCGTACAAGGAACAACTTGCTTTATGCTGCTCTATTTACATTTTTATTGTCTATGTATAGAACAAAAAACATTAATAAGATGCATTGAGGGGATTTGCAAGCAACAAATAAAATGGCCTAAGGAACTTCTAACAATGTCTTGAACATAAATATCTTCCTCATGCCGTGTAAAGTAGGTCGTAGATACATGAGCACATAAATTTTTATAAAAAATCTGAATTAAGCGAACAGAGAAAATTGTATGACAAATTAACTGCATGAAGGATGACTGACAAACAAAACACTTAATAAAAAAAGTGTAGCTTACAAAAACACCTTAAAATAGATGTATAAAATTAGACAAACATTCTCCATTCCAGGCTCACAAGATCATCAGACAGGCTTGAGCTATAGGATGAAAATACTTGCATGCTCATTAGAAGGTGCAAATTAAGAAAAAGAGAAGTAAAATAATCTCCATTCAAATTATATAGATAATATAGGTTTATTAAGGGTAATATGACTCAGGCTTAGAGAAACTAGCCACAATTCTTTTCTCCCTCTAGAGTTTCTCTTCAAGATCCAAAATAATCTTGTTATTGTTGTTGATGGTCCCAATCTTGATGATTGATATTTCCTTTGGTTGGCTGACTTCCCTCATTTTCTAATCTAGCAAGGATGCTGACTTCCCTCAGCTTGCTTCTTGGCCAACTTCTTGCCTCTTTTCAAAGCATCAAGAAGGGCATCATACTTGTCAATCAATTGATTGTCATATTCCCCAGATTCAGATTTATCTTCATCCCAGGATGAAGATGCTTCTGAAATTGGACTAGTCTCATAGCCAGTCTCAAAAGAAGAACTAGATAGAGAATGTACCTTATTTAGACAAGGTTGATCGTGGAAGGATTCTTCATCTGACATGGCCATCAGCCCAAAGAAGTTATCTGAATCTTCATCCTCATCATCCTCCTCTGAGTCACTGTCTGAATGTGATAGAGGGTCCCTTATACCTATCCTAGCTTCAGGTTAGTCTTCAGCTTCACCTATAATAGCAGCAAGCTAGCATCCCTATGTAGTCTTCTTCTTCATACTCTAAGGAAGATGCGTCACTCTGACTCCAGCTCTTTCCAATCTTGGAAAGGAAGTTCTTTTCCTTCTTGACCTTGAGATGTTGAAGCTTCTTCTCACCATATTATCTTATATTTACTGGAAAGTCAGCAATTACATGCACCGGTTTGCTACAACAAAAGCAAACAAATTTAGAAGAAACTTGTTTACTAGGTTTGGATTCATACTTGTCTCCCTTAGAGTATTACTTCTCAGCCTTATAGTGGTCCTTCTTGTGATGAGAGGAGGAGGAAGGTCTACTCCTCCACTGCTTCCTCTTCATTAACTTGTGAAACTGCCTAGAAAAGGAAGCAAATTCTCCATCAAACATGTTGTTGTTTGACGTGCTTGGCTCTGTATTATCTGATTTAGCAGGCCTCCTTGGAGGAGAGGCAATCCTCTCCTTGCTCTTCTTGGTGCTCTCAGCTTTGAAGGCCATAATCCTTTCTTTGTCCTGAGATCTGCTGATAGTCTCCTCCTTCTTCCTAGCAGATAGCTACATCTCATAGGAAAGCAGCTTCCTAAATAATGTGTGAGGTGGAGTATCAGCCAACTTTCCCACTTCTCTATTAAAACGGGTCTTTGTGTCCTAGTCTCTAGATAGAGCCCCGAGGAACTTGTCATTGAGCTCATAATGGCTGAAGTCCCTCCCATAGGTCCTTTGCCCATTCATAATTCTGAAAATAATTTTATTGTATTCTGCAATGCAATCCTTCTTGTTCTGTCTGAAGGCCTCATACTCTTGGTTGAGTAGGGGTTTCCTGTCATCCCTGACCTCCTCAGTCCCTTCCATATATACTACCAAGGTATCCCAAGTTTCAATGGATGTTTTGCAGTGGAGAAGATTCTGGGAAGTAGAATCATCAATAGCACTGACTATGGTGTTCTGAGATCTCTTGTCTATGGTGGCTAGAATGACCTCATCCTTGGTCAGCTCTGAATACTTCTTGGGGGTCTTGACTATTGGATCAAGTGCTGAGAGCATCTTAGGGATGAAGGATCCCTCTTGAATAGTTATAAAGATCCTTGGGTCAGATGCTTCCATGAAAATCCTGACCCTCTCCTTCATGATCCCAAAGCTTTCCTTCCTGCAAATTGGAAGCTTCATGGAACCCAGCACCTTATGGTTCTCTCCTGAACCCATAAGTATAATTCTTTTGTCTACCCTTAGAGATCAACTCAGACTGTTAAGTCCTTTTTGAGCAATCTCCCTTATATACCACTTGAAAGTCTATAGATTTAAGAGTAGATAACACCTAGAAGGGGGGTGAATAGGTTTTAGTCCTATTTTTATACTTTTCCTATTTTAGGAGAGTTGTGATTTAAGGTAGGTTAGCTTTCAAGACAATCACACATATCACATGGGAATTTTATATTGGTTCCCTGAAAGACTTTGTTTTCAAGGTCAACTAACACCTAGAGAGGGGGTGAATAGGTTTAGATCTCTTTAATATTATCTAGACCTAACCCCGATTAAATTGTACTTAGTGTTTTGATTATTCTAGCTTTCAAGACATACACACAGAAGACAGATATTTATAGCGGTTTCCCATATTATGGGTACGTTCAATGCCCCTCTCCGCATTTATAACAGCTTGTTAGACAAGAAACTTCATCAATTTCTCGGCTCCAAAGAGCTTATAACTCGATCCCGCAAGACCACTCAGTATGTAACGTCTCCATCTGTTAAACGAAATATTATAGATGGTCCGGCTGGGGCCCCACACCATAATTCACAAATAGGCGAAAAGGTTATAAGTTAATACCAAAAACTATTCGCATCCTAACGCAGAGCATGTTAACGGAAGCTTTAAGGTTATTTTAACTCAAACTCATTTGAATGTCCACAGTATATAAACCACCATTTATCTACAGCAAAGGAATGTCACTTAACACAAACACAAACGTTATGTTCTTAAGGCCTTATAGTTAACCTTCATAAGTATGGATTACATACATCGGCACACAGGCCAGCCACACATGAAAACAGTAAACTTTTCTTCATTAGGCCTTCGAGGGTTAGTATAGCAGCAGCAGTAGTAAGGGCTTTAGCCCATTATTTTCCGCTCGGCTCTCCAGCACCTGCATGGGGACAATCCATCGAAACAGTGGTAAACAAGACAACGATCAGCATTCAGCTGACCAATTATAATGACCCTACCCCTTTCCTGGGGAAGTAGTATTCCTTCCTTGTAGGAATAACATTTTCACAAGCAGATATATCACAAGATGTACACTCATGCACAATCAATATATCACAAACGTCGACCAAGCGGCCCGACGCTCCGTGCACTCATGGTGTAACACCCATATCCGTCGCACAATATATAACAGTAGGTCCGGCCAGGGCCCGATGCCATATACCACAGACAGACCGAAGGGTTACTAAATGAAACCATCCTTCCAATAACACATGTCCTACACAGAGCACATTCTAGTCCAAGCATTTTAAATATTGCAAAGAAAAGAACCCAAGACACAGCATGAATGTCCACTAAAAAGCCCAAAACAGGAATGAGCGTACAAATACGTAAAGTACTTGGCCTTATGGCCTTACATGAGATTACTTTAAACAAATAGTGTATTATAAACAACGACACCCAGTCCGGTCACACATGAGAATAAAAGTAAACATTCGCATTGGCCTTCGAGGGCCGGCTCAGCAACAAGGGCTTCAGCCCGCTATTTGCCACTAGGCTCCGCAGAACCTGCAAGCAACAATCAACCGCAACGGTGGCAAACAAAAGCAACGGTCAGCTACAGCTGACCACATTATAATGACCCTACCCCGGGTTTGGAGTGGCGGTGCTCCTTCCCTACAGTTTAGTAGCATAGCCAAACAATAAAGTGAAAGTACAATAACAACACACTTCACCACAGGTGTAGGCACGGACAACCACACACCCCGTGCTCTCAGGGCACTTACTCGGTGAACCCAGTCTGTTCCGCAGTCCACCACCTCCCCCAAGATGGCAAACATGTGAGCATTAAAGTCCTTTCAGCCGAAGCCTAGACTCGTCTCCAAGCCATCTTTAACTGAACCACTTGGAGTGGGTAAGGTTCCACAAGCCCGTTGCTTACCTCGCCACGACCATTTATCCATCGGCGCGGGACAAGCTTCACCAAATCCCAACGTATCAATCATATAACAGTACATAGCCCGGCTATGTACAAGGCTGGCTACTAGGTCACCATAAATGGCAGAACTTCGCTTCAACCAAAATTTCTGGGTGTACCTTAGGGTTAATCCCCAAGACTCCCTGATGTAATCTACCACGTAGAAAACCCGAAAACAACCATCGGCACGGAGTCTTCTCCGGCTATTCATGCACAATGAAACATCACCGATCCAGACCAACTTTTCAGGGTAGGCTTCACACACCATGCCTATGTCTGTACTTTGATTTAGGACTCTACATGCAAAACAACGGGGACTATTCATGTCCACCCAAAGGAAAACTTCAAACTCGCCGCACACTCATGATAGCGGGTTTCCTATGCAAAAAGGAAGAGGACTTCACATGTCCTAGAAGAGAATAGTTACCCTTGTGGTTCTCTTTGGCGCCATGAAGATCTAGACGGATGAAAAGCACCGCAACGGTCTTGCCTCCGTAGGTCTGGACTCGAATCGAGAATCGGGGCTCTGAAGATCCTCCGGCAGCCGTAGTTGACCTTCTCCTTCTTCCTTGATCTCCCCTCTCTCTAAACCTTTAGAAAGAGAAAACTTGATAAGGAATGAGGGTTTCAAACCCTATTCTCGGACTTAACTCAGCAAGGACTAGCCTGGTCCCTTTGATCCCAATAGAATGAAACGAACGGCCATGATTCGCACTTAAAACCACTTTCCTGGGCCGAACACGGCTTGCGACACGCCCGTGTCCAATGCCGTATGCCTCAATCGACGTTGAAACAGTCACATCCCGACCAGGATACGGTCTTAGAGACGCCCGTGTCAAATATTGACACGTCTGTGTCAATCAGTACACGCCCGTGTTGCGGGGCCTGTTCCTCAATACACACAGGACCAAATCATCTCGAAATGGACACAGCCATGTGACACGCCCGTGTCACATACCATGTGCCATACACAACCTGGGACACGATCGTGTCCCAGGCCGTATAACTTACTTGACACAACTCGGCTAATAGCCCGAGCAGGACACAGCCCTGGACATGCTCGTGTCTTGGGTCGTGTACCCAACCTCCAATTATCGTCGACTACATTTCGTCGACCACGTAGAAAATCGTCCAACTCATAGCAAGACACGGCCATGGACACGCTCGTGTACAAGGCCGTGTGACCCTTTTTAGGTCCCAGATTGGCCTTAAGATGCCACCAGAACATTTCCGTATTTTGGGGCGTTATAATTCTCCCCCTCTTAAAAGAATTTCGCCCCGAAATTATGGAATAGAAAGTACTCAAACTTAAAAGGTACCTGAGAAGAAGAGCTCGAGATACTCCTCAAGCATGGTCTTCTCTCGCTCCCACGAAAGCTCCTCACGACTGTAGTTGTCCCAACCGACTTTGACCATTCTGATGTCTTTGATACGAAGTTGCTTGACTTCAAAGTCCTCAATGCGAACGGGTTTGACCTTCGTCGTCAACCCATTATCAACTGGTACCCAAATTCCCGCAATCACTTGTGAAGGCTCTTGCACCGCCTTCCGCAACACTGATACGTGGAATATGTCGTGTAGACCACTCAGTTCCACCGATAGCTTCAGTCGATAAGCTGCTTCACCAATTCACTCCAGAATCTCAAACGGTCCAAGGTACCTTGGGCTCAGCTTCTTCAAGCGTCGTACCCGCAAAACACCCTTGAATGGCTTAATCTTCAAATATACCCAGTCGCCAACAGCGAACTCAACGTTCCGATTCATGGCATTATAGTATTTATCCTGTCTGTCCTGAGCGATCAGCAACCGTTCTCGAAATGTCTACACCAATCAAGTGGCACATTCCACTTCTTGCCGTTAGTACAGCTTCGACTCACCCGTTTCCAACCAAGACAACGGCGCGCAATATTTCCTACCATATAGGGTCTCGAAGGGTTCCATTTGAATACTCGCTTATTAACTGTTATTATAAGCAAACTCCACCAAGTACAGGTGATCTTCCCACTGCTTTCTGAAATCCAAGACGCACATGCGAAGCATGTCCTCCATCGTCCTGTTGACCCTCTCGGTCTGACCATCCGTCTGTGGATGAAAGGTCGTGCTGAAACTCATCTTGGTTCCAAACATTTGTTGCACAAACCTCCATTCATTGGACGTGAATTCTCCATCTCCGTCACTCACAATGCTGCGGGGCACACCGTGTAGTCGAACAATGTTATCCACGTAATGTTTTGCTAGTTAAACCACCGAATCATCCTTCCTATTCGGAATGAAGTGCGATACTTTCATCAATCGATCTACGATCACCCAGATGGCGTCGTTTCCCTGCTGTGACCTTGAAAACTAATGCACAAAATCCATAGAAATATCGTCAATCATCCACTCTGGGATAGGGAAGGACTTCAAGAAACCTCCGGGCTTCTGGTACTCTGCCTTTACCAAGGCACATGTTTGAAACTTTGCCACATAAACTTCCACATCCTTTTTAATTCATGGCCACCTGAATAACTTTTTCATATCACAAAACATCTTCGTGCTCCCTGGGTGAATCGAGTACTTAGTATGATGAGCCTCGTACATCAATTCCTCACATAGTTTACACACACTTGGGATGCACAGACGATTTTCCTTCCATAACAGTCCATCAACAACACCAAATTGGGAATTTGACACATCCATAGCCTCATCCATGATCTGCTTCATGTTGCTATCCAAAACAAGAGCCTGCCGAATCCTATCAGCAAGGTCATACTGCACCTCTGTCCATTTCAATTGGGCTTCAACACTCGTATGCTTGACAACACAAGAGATCTCTAGTGCCTCCAAATCCAAAATCATACGCTTGTCATGAAACGACAACCAGTTGGCCCGCATAGGGGCCCTGCGAATCAAGGCATCCGCAATCGCATTGCCTTTCCCAGGCACATAATGTATCTTGAAGGTTTAGTCCCCCAGGAACTCCATCCACCTCCGCTGCCGCATGTTTGATTCCTTTTGATCCAACAAGTATTTCACTCTCTTATGGTCAATATAGATATCGACCTTCACTCCGTACAGGTAGTGCCTCCACAACCTCAGGGCAAATATCATGACCACTGACTCCAAGTCATGGACCGGATAATCCGCTTGTGCACCTTCAGCTGACGTGAGCCATAGGCTATCACACTCCCATATTACAGTAGAACACAACAAAAACCACTGCCTGAAGCATCACTATAAATCTCAAATCCCTCGGTCCCAACCGACTAACATAGAATAGGCATCGTGGTCAACTGACTCTTCAGTTCTTAGAAAGCTTGCGCACACACCGGCGACCACACAAACTTTTGATCTTTCCTCATCAAAGTCATGAGGGGTAACGCTATCCGCGAGAAGTTCTGTACGAAGCGCCTGTAATAGCCGGCCTGCCCCAGAAAACTCCAGACTTTCGCTACTGTAGACAATACAGGCCACTCCCATATAGCCACTATCTTAGCCGAATTCACTGTAATTCCCTCTCCACTAATTATGCGACCAAGGAATTCTACCGAGGACTACCAAAACTCCCATTTGGATAACTTGGCATACAGTTGGTTCCTCCTCAGCGTCTCCAACACCAAATGCAGATGCTGAGAGTGATCCTCCTCAAATTGCGAGTATACCAATATATCGTTGATAAAGACTATCACGAAGTGGTCCAGGTACTCTCTGAATGTTTTGTTCATTAGATCCATAAACACAGATGGTGAATTAGTAAGCCCAAACGGCAAGATGGTGAACTCATAATGCCCATACCGCGTGCTGAAAGCTGTCTTGGGGATATCACTTTCTCTTATCCTCAGCTGATAGTATCCGGATATAAGATCCAATTTTGAGAGCACCGATGACCCAACTAATTGATCGAACAGATCATCAATCCTTGGGATCGGATACTTGTTTTTCTCCATTAACTTATTCAGCTCTCGATAATCTATACAGAGTCGCAAACTTCCATCCTTCTTCTTAACAAAAGAACTGGTGGGCGCTAAGGCGACGAACTTGGACGCACATAACCCTGTTACCACAGCTCTTCATGTTGAACCTTCAGTTCCGCCATCTCCTTAGGCGCTAACCGATACGGAGAGTGTGACACAGGTTTGGCACCTAGCACTAGCTCAATAGTGAAGTCGATCTCTCGCTGAGGTGGAGCTCTAGGGAGATCGTCAGGGAACACGTCAGGATATTCAGATATAACTGTAATACTGTCCAAACTAGACTTAGGCTTCGAAGCCTCCACTAGTGTGAAGAACAGTTCTGCACCAGCATAAACTACCTTAACCACCTAGAGAGCAGACATCAAAGTCTTGCTCGCCCCTTTCAAGCCTACAAATGTCATCTCACAACCAGTTCCCAATTTGACCTCCTTGCGGTTGTAATCAGTGTATTCCTTCTTCTCCGAGAGCCAGTACATACCAAATATCACGTCGAACTCAACTAGCGGCAGTAACGACACTTTCAAGTCGAACTCTTGACTCCAAATCAGTATGTTTACGCAACAGACTCTATCCACGCGCATTGAACACCCATTTGGCAACAACACATACAATTTGTCCTTTGCCATCGAAGAAGGTACTCCGATACGCGATATAAATCCTTCGGACAAAAATGAGTGCGAAGCTCCCGTATCGAATAGTGCTCTTGCCGGATAATTGAAAATCAAAACCAAGCCTAACACAACCAGTCATAGGCTAACACGCGTAGGGCAACAAGTATTTAAAGCTAAACCGCTATAGATTAAACAATACCTGTCACCACGCTAGTCTTTTTCATGGCCTCCTGCTGGCCAAGTTGTACACTTTAGGCTGGGTTAGGGCATAATGTGATGCGGTTGCCTCCGATCCCTTGCCCTTCTACACGTAGGTTGATTCAGGTTTCTTTTCGGAATTCGGGCGTCCGCTCCAACACTCTCGGGCAAAGTTTCTCAGCTTCCTACAGTTATAACATAAACTTGGGTCTCGCCCAATGGCTGCTCTAGGTCTAGTCTTCTTTGCCACTGGAGTACCACTACTTTCTCATGCAATAAGTCCTATAATTGCTCCTATCATTGCTTTCTTTGTCTTCTGGACATCACCACGATAATCTCGAGCACGGTGACCGAATTTACCATAATTAAAACAATCATATGCAGCCTGACTAGTAGATATTTTGGACTTCTTATTCCTCCTCCTTCGGTATACAGACTTTGTAAAACCTGGAGGGCCTGGTACCCTTAACTTTGACGTTTGGTTGACTTTTGCCAAATCTACTTCCAAAGATCTAACCGACTCCACCAAGGCTCGGAATCCAAATAATTTTGGTCCTAGCAGTACAACTCGTAACTCGCCGCCCAGGCCGTTATAAAATCTATCGATCATAGACTGCTCGGTCTCCAATTCAAACCGTGGGTAGCGCCTTATCATATGAAACGCTCGCAAATATTCATCAACTGAGTGCGTACCCTGCACTAAAAGCATGTTCAACTGCTGACCCAAAGGTCCTCTAAATGTCATTTGCTCCATCACACCACCCGGTGTTGAAGCTACCTTAGGGACAAAGGGTTGCACATTCCTTTCATGTTGTGCGTTAGTCACAGCAAACACCTCTTCAACTACCCTTCTTATGGTTTCAAAGGAAAGAGGGGTCTCAGGAACGTCGCTGGGTGCACTACTTTCCTCAGAAAGCGGGCGTTCTGATGGCCCTGCGCCACTCCTGGTCACTTATAGTCGTACAAAACACCATTCAGTGACCGAACAAAATTGCAAGTGCAATTATAGGAACATGCAGGTTCCTCAAACATGTGTATTTTCATTCCTAAGTGGGAATTCATGGGTTCTTTTTATGTTATAACGATGATGAACATACATGTGCTCACCACCCCTTAAAAGAATTCTCCGACGAATTCCAATAAGCAAGACCGAAATCGGTAGTCTGATACCAAATTGTAACACCCCTATCCATCGCACAACATATAACAGTAGGTCTGGCCGGGGTCCGACGCCATATACTGCAGACAGACCGAAGGGATACTAAATGAAACCATCCTTCCAATAACACACGTCCTACACAGAACACATTCTAGCGGAAGAATTTAAAATATTGCAAAGAAAAGAACCCAAGCCACAGTATGAATGTCCACTAAAACCCCAAAACAGGAATGAGCGTACAAATACACAAAGTACTTGGCCTTATGGCCTTACATGAGTTTACTTTAAACAAATAATGTCTTCCAAACATCTGCACGCAGGCCAGTCACACATGAGAATAAAAGTAAACATTCTCATTGCCCTTCAAGGGCTAGCTCAGTAACAAAGGCTTCAGCCCGCTATTCTCCACTAGGCTCCGCAGCACCTGCAAGCAACAATTCACCGCAACGGTGGCAAACAAAAGCAACGGTCAGCTAAAGATTACCAAATTATAATGAACCCACCCCGGGTTTGGGGTGGCGGTGCTCCTTCCCTGCAGTTTAGTAGTATAGCCAAACAATAAAGTGAAAGTAAACCAACAGTGTTGAAGTTGGTGACCGGGCGGTCTGGCGATCTTGCTTGGCGGGTTGATGACCGGGCGGTCAGGCAGTCTGGCTTGGCGGGTTGATGACCGGGCAGTCTGGCGGTTTCCCTTCAGCAGTTTGGTTGATGTGTGTTGCTGTCTGTGGTCCTAGTGGTCTAGCGGTTTGTCACTGGCGACTAGGAGACCGGGCGGTCTAGCGGTCTCTCATGGCGATCTCTCTCTCACTCTGGCAGTTGCCCAGCGGTTAGCCCCTCTGTCTAACCGCGCGGCTTGTGCGGTTTTTGTATGTACAGTACGCTTGTGTCATGTATTTTTTTAGTCTCACATCTCTTATTTGTATTGTCTCTTCTCTCATCCATTCTATATAAAGGAGGCCATACCTT
The DNA here is from genome assembly GCA_039513925.1 of Platanthera zijinensis. Taxonomy (NCBI): domain Eukaryota; kingdom Viridiplantae; phylum Streptophyta; class Magnoliopsida; order Asparagales; family Orchidaceae; genus Platanthera; species Platanthera zijinensis. The sequence goes on from CM077079.1 coordinate 148,698,359, forward strand.
TGTAATAGACACCCTTTTTCAGATAATAAAGTTTCAGTTAAACCACTTCCGGTTTGTTTTAATTCGTTTCTAACATGGTATCAGAGGACTCGATCTTTTCCTCCTGATTCTGTGTGCCCTCCCTGTCCGCGCGGCTTGCTTTGCTTGCTTGCGCCCTATCCGCGCGGCCTCTTTTTCTCTTCTTATCGTTGCCCACTGTGTGCGCGACCTGTTGCCCTGTTCGCCGCGACCTGTTGCCCTGTACTTGTTTTGCCTGTTGCTTCTATTCGAGCGGACTGTCTTCTAGCCGCTCGACTTCTATCCCTCTGCTTGATTTTGCGGCTTGGTCGTGGCTTCTCTGGCCGCTGGTGTCTAACATCGTGACCACTGCAGATCTTCTTCTTCTTTTCTGCGCGGCTTGTTTCCTAACCACGCGGCCTCTCTTCTCTCTCTAGTTCTATCCGCGACCTGTTTTCGCGGTTTCTCTGCCTCTGTTTTTTCCGTGATCTCCTTTCATTCGCGCAGATACTCCTATGTTCGTGCGGCCTTCTCTCTAACCGCACGGTCTTCTCCCTACTTTGGTCTGCTTCTTTGTTGTGTCCTTTGTGGTTTCTTTTTTGTCCGCTGCGGTCTTCTGGTTCTCACAGACTTCCTTGTGCTCGTGCTCTGTTCGCTGCTTGTCTGTTCGCGCGACCTATTTCTTTATTCACGCGGCCTGTTTATCGGTCCTCTCGCACTTCCTTTTTAGTTCGCGCGACCTTTTTCTGCTCCTATGGCTCTCTTCGATATCTCTACCTTCTCCTCTTCTTCGAAGCCTTCTGCCTCGGTGGTCACGTCTTCTTGTGGTGCCCACTTCGTTACTCAAGGAAAATGGCTGATCGACTCAGGTGCTACCAAACATATGATCTGCTCTCCTCAGTGTTTTTCTCTCCTGGAAACACAAGATCGGTTACCCTCGGTTATTCTCACTGATGGCTCTCCATCCCCGGTCCATGGGACGGGAGTGGTTCAAGTCACTCCATCTCTTCAATTGGCGAATACTCTCTACGTGCCCAAATTCCCGTGCAACTTAATATCTGTTACCTCTCTATGCAAGCACTTACGGTGTTCCATCACATTTACTTCTACTTCTTGTTCTTTTCAGGATCCGGACTCCCAGCGGACGATTGCTACTGGGACTGAGAGTGGCGGCCTATTTTTCCTCGACAACATTTCCGCTCTATCCTCCTTCTCCTCCACCTCCACAGATCTACTCCAATGGCATCTTCGCCTTGTTAATGCTCCTCCGCATCTTCTTCGTCAGCTTCTGCCCCACCTTCCTCCACAAAGTCCTCCCCTTAATTGTGAGGCTTGTCAGCTTGGCAAGCATCATCGCTCCTCCTTCCCACCAAAGCAAGTTCGGGGATCTTCCCGACCGTTTGATCTCATCCAATCTGATGTTTGGGGTCCTTCTCCAACCCCTACCATTGGTCCGGGAAGTTCATATTTTGTCACGTTTATTTATGATTTCTCTCATTGTACGTGGGTGTATCTTTTAAAAGATCGCTCCGAATTATTCTCTGTATGGACATCTTTCTATCTCATAATTAAAACTCAGTTTGATTTTTCTATTAAAGTTTTTCCATCTGATAATGCCCAAGAATATCTCAGTCATGTTTTTCCATCCTTCTGTATACAACATGAGATTATTCAGCAAACGAGATGTGTCTATACTTCACCGTAAAATGGTGTGGCGGAGCGCGAAAACCGTCACCTCCTTGATGTCGCTCACACTCTGATGACACAGATGCAGGTCCCTCGCTCATATTGGGGCTATGCTGTTCTCCTTGCCTGCTACCTCATCAATCGCATTCCCTCCTCAGTTCTCCACGGGAAAACCCCATTCTCCATACTGTATCCGGGCAAGGAGCCTTTTTCTCTCGCTCCCCGTATCTTTGGGTGCACTGCATTTGTGCATGCCCTATCTGCCACCCGTGATAAGCTCTCCCCTCGCTCCACCAAATGTGTCTTTCTGTGGTACTCCACCACTCAGAAAGGCTACTGTTGCTTTGACCCTATTCTTCGTAAGTTGTTCGTCTCCGCTGACGTTACCTTCTTCGAGAAAGCCTCCTACTTCTCGAGTGACTCCTCTTCTCTTCCCCAAGCTTCCTCTTCTCTTCCCCAAGCCTCTGATTCTCCTATTATTCCCTTCATTCCCTCACCTCCTACTGCGATATCTACCCGTACTCCATCTCCATCCACTCCTCTGTCTCCCCCTCCATCTCCCTCATCTCCGCTGTCATTACTCTCTCCTCCCGGGCCAGCTCTCTCTGCCACGGATGCTCCGGATGACGAGGAACCCGCCGACCTGGATCTTCCTGTAGCTCTTCGCAAAGGGGTGCGGACGTGTACCCTACACCCCCTTACTACTGTTGTTTCATATGATCGTCTTACCTCTTCTCGTAGGGCCTTTGCGATGGCTATCTCTGCCACTACCACACCTCGTTCTTACCAGGAGGCCCTTGCTATTCCTAACTGGTAGATGTCCATGGATGAGGAAATGGCGAACCTAACGGAGCGGGGTACCTGGACACTTGTTCCTCCTCCCTTGGGTACTGATGTTGTTTGCTGTCACCGGGTCTTTGTGGTCATATTTGGCCCGGATGGCACTGTGGACTGTTATAAGGCTCGTCTTGTTGCTTAGGGCTTTACTCAGACTTATGGGGTTGATTACTTTGACACCTTCTCTCCCGTGGCTCGTCTCGGCACTATACGGGTCCTTCTCTCTGTGGCGGTCAATAAAGATTGGCCAATTTTCCACCTGGATGTAAAGAATGTCTTCCTTTATGGTGATCTTCAGGAGGCCGTCTACATGGAGCAACCTCCTGGGTATGGTTCTTTGGGGGAGACACGAGTATGCCGGCTGAAGAAGGCAATCTATGGCCTTAAGCAGAGCCTTCGAGCTTGGTTTGACAAGTTCAGCGGCATCGTGGCGGCCGTTGGTTTTGAGTGCAGCTCTGCCGATCACTCTCTATTTATTCGCAAAACCTCCTCGGGACTGGTGGTTCTTGCTGTGTATGTTGATGATATTCTTCTCACTGGCGATTACCAGGAAGGGGTAGCCTTGACAAAGCGACATCTTCATCAACATCTGGTCACGAAAGATATGGGCTCTCCGAAGTACTTTCTGGGGATCAAAATCTCTCGGAAGCCCAACTCCTTAGTCCTCTCCCAGCGTAAGTATGCCCTTGATCTTCTAAAAGAAGCAGGATTGACTGGAGCCAAACCTACTAGATGCCCTATAGCTATTGGAGAAGACAAAACCTAGACAGATGATTCGCCTCTTCTTTCAGATACTACGTGGTACATGCGTCTAGTTGGTAAGCTTATATATCTCACAGTGACCAGGCCCGACATTTTCTATGTTGTGGGCAAGGTAAGTCAATTCATGCAAGCACCCAGGGAGTGCCATCTACAGTCCGCCTTGCGGATCTTGGAGTATTTCAAAGCATCCCCTGGGAAAGGATTACTATTTCAGAAGAATGGCCATCTGAGGTTGAAGCATGCTCATATGCGAGTTAGGCTGATGACAAAGGAGATCGCAAGTCTACCTCCGGTTTCTGCACCTTTGTTGGGGGAAATCTTGTAAGCTGGAAGAGCAAGAAGCAGTCTATTGTTTCCAGGTCAAGTGCTAAAGCAGAGTATCGGAGCATGGAATCGACCACTTGTGAGTTAAAATGGCTACGGGCTCTCATGCTGGATTTAGGAGAGGTCTACAACCATCCTCTACCTATGTTCTGTGACAACAAGGCAGCCATATACATCTCAAAAAATCGAGTCTTCCATGAAAGAACCAAGCACATTGAGGTCGACTGTCATTTCATTCATGAAGAGATTTTGAAGGAACAAATTTGCACTCCCTTCGTCACTTCTGATAAAGAGCTGGCTGACATCTTCACCAAGCCAGTATCCGCCTCGTTTTTTCATATTTGTGACAAGCTAGGCATTATCGATATATATGCTCCAGCTTGAGGGGGAGTGTTGAAGTTGGTGACTGGGCGGTCTGGCGGGCTTTCTTTGCGGGTTGATGACTAGGCGGTCTGGCGGTCTGGCTTGGCAGGTTGATGACCGGTCGGTGTGGCGGTTTCCCTTCAGCAGGTTGGTTGCTGTCTGTGGTCCTAGCGGTCTAGCGGTTTGTCACTAGCGACTTGGATACCGGGCGGTCTAGCGGTCTCTCATCACTACAACAAATTGCACTTATAGTAAGGACCTAAATCGTTACAATAAGTACCAAAAATCATTACAAAAACTCTTTGGTAACGAAAAAAACTTTATGTAACGGTCGTCCTCTAAAGCTCGACGCTAATACTTCTTGTAACGAATATATGTGTTTCGTTACAATAAATTAGCTACAATAGTAAAAAAGATTCCGCCGGCGGCCGGCGGCGGTCGGCCACCGCCGCCCGCCGGCCGGCCGCCGCCCGCCGCCCGCCGGCCGGCCGCCGCCCGCCGGCCGCCGGCCGGCCGCCGCCCGCCGGCCGGCCGCCGCCCGCCCGCCGCCCGCCGCCCGCCGTCGGCCGCCGCCCGCCGGCCGGCCGCCGCCCGCCGCCGCCCGCCGCCCGCCGGCGCACCTGCCCGCGAGCCCACGAGCCCAGCATATTTCAAAAATTCATTGTGGAATTGGCTATATAAACCCAAAATTGATGTTTTAACTGGCGGTGTGGGACTAAAAATGGCCAAACATATTGTGAGAAAAAATTACTATTTGTAACGTAACATTAATGTTGTTACAAATACTTATATTTATAGTAATAAATTAATTTTTATTGTAACAAATTATAAAATATTCGTTACACAAAGTACTTTTTGGTAACAACAGAAAAAATTCGTTACTAAATATAGCTATTAGTAACAAACTGTGTTTTAGTTATATTTCAGTCCTTACAACAGGTGCAGTTTGTTGTAGTGCATGTTGATCTCTCTCTCTCACTCTGGCAGTCGCCTTGCGGTTAGCCCCTCTATCTAACCGCGCGGCTTATGCGGGTTGTGTATGTACAGTCCGCTTGTGTCATGTATTTTTTTAGTCCCACATCTCTTATTTGTATTCTCTCTTCTCTCTTCCATTCTATATAAAGGAGGCCATACCTTTATAATAGACACCCTTTTTCAGATAATAAAGTTTCAGTTAAACCACTTCCGGTTTGTTTTAATGTGTTTCTAACAAAGAGCACACTTCACCACAGGTATAGGCACGGACGGCCACACACCCTGTGCTCTATGGGCACTTACTCGGTGAACCCGGTCTGTTCCGCAGTCCACCAACGCCCCTAGGACGACTAACACGTGAGCATTAAAGTCCTTTCAGCCGAATCCTAGACTCGTCTCCAAGCCATCTTTAACCGAACCACTTGGAGTGCGTAAGGTTCCACAAGCCCGTTGCTCACCTCGCCACAACCATTTAGCCATTGGCGCGGGACAAGCTTCACAAAATCCCAATGTATCGATCATACAACAGTACATAGCCTGGCTATGTACAAGGCTGGCTCCCAGGCCACAAAAAATGGCAGAACTTCGCTTCTGCCTGAATTTTCGGGTGAACCTTGGGGTTAATCCCCAAGACTCCCTAATGCAATCTACCACGTAGAAAACCCGAAAACAACCATCGGCACAGAGTCTTCTCCGGCTATTCATGCACAATGAAACATCACCGATCCAGACCAACTTGTTTGGGTAGGCTTCACACACCATGCCTATGTCCGTACTTCGATTCCAGACTCTACATGCAAAACAACGGGGACTATTCATGTCCGCCCAAAGGAAAACCTCACACTTAACGCACACTCACGAGAGCAGGTTTCCTATGTAAAAAGGAAGAGGAATTCACATGTCCAAGAAGAGAATCGTTACCCTTGTGGTTCTCTTTGGCGCCATGGAGATCTAGACTGATGAAAAGCACCGCAACGGCCTCGCCTCCGCAGATCTGGACTCGGATCGAGAATCGGGGCTCCAAAGCTCCTCCGGCGGCCGGAGTTCACCTTCTCCTTCTTCCTTGCTCTCCCCTCTCTCTAAACCTTTAGAAAGAGATAACTTAAGGAGGAATGATGGTTTCAAACCCTATTCCCGAACTTAACTCAGCAAGAACCAGCCTAGGCCCTTGGATCCCAATAGAAGAAAATGAACGGCCACAATTCGCGCTTAAAACCACTTTCCTGGGCTGAACACGGCTTGCGACACGCCCGTGTCTAAGGTCGTGTGGCTCAATCGATGTTTAAACTATCGCATCCCGACAAGGACACGGGCTTAGACACGCCCATGTCAAACTTTGACACACCCGTGTCAATCAGTACACGCCCGTGTTGCGGAGCGTGTTCCTCAATCGACACAGGACAAAATAATCCCGAAAAGGACACAACTATGTGACATGCCCGTGTCACATGTCATGTGCTAGACATGCCCGTGTCCCAGGCCCTATAACTTACTCGACACAGCCCGGCTAACAGCCCGAGTAGGACACGACCCTGGACACGCCCGTGTCTCGGGACATGTACCCAACCTCCAATGATCGTCGACTACATTTCGTCGACCATGCGGAAAATTGTCCAACTCGTAGTAGGACACAGCCATGGACACACCCGTGTCCAAGCCCGTGTGACCCTTTTTAGGCCACAGATTGGCCTTAAGACTCTACTAGAACATTTTCGAATTTTGGTGTGTTACACATGACACATTATTGGTGTATCGGAAAACCAGAGTCCCACCATCGTTCTCAGGTCTCAAACCCAAAGGTATACATTGAGCATTCATGCTCCACGACCCTCGGCCAGAGACTTTATTCTTGATTACGAAAAACCCTACACTCTCATTATGTGATCCTAACAAAGCCAATAACTTAGGCACTCAAGTTAGACAACCATTACACAGATACAGTTCAGCCCTTTCCCATTGCTCAAATCACAAGTTCAATGGCTAGATTGATGCGGGTCGGCATCCCCTTATTCGTTCGGCTCACCGAACATTAAGAGTGCATAGCTCACAATAGCCACAACATCCTTGAAGAACTGGCTCCACAATCACAAGTTAGCTAGGAGCTATCTCAAGTGTCAACCGCTATCGCTTGGCGTTTGTGACGGAACTCACTTTCTATACCCAGCCCCAACCATATCTGGGCCAACCATCCAAAAAACTCTACAGCCACCTACAGTTCCAGAAACACTGGACTTTCATAGCATACAACACATGAATTTCGAGGGTATTTTTCCTGGAATTCCCATCCAGTACTTCCTGTTACTCTACTTCACAGGCACAACCCACCGACTCCACAAAATTCTTATTTATACTCGGAGTATTCTGCGGTGTGCAAAATAAAACATCACCAATCCAGACCAACCTATCTAGATGGGCTTCACATAGCATGCCTATTTTGTAGAACACATTTTCGGATCTATATGCAAGACTTATTGGGGATTATAGGAATCAACCCAAAGGAACTCTCTAGATTCTCCACCTGTTGGTGGGGGATTCCATGCTCATGCAAAAAAAGGACTTCACATGTCCAAGAAGGAAGATCGTTCTTTTAACGTTCTCTTCAGAGCCATGATACAGCTTTTCTATGCGGATGGAAATGAGCGCCTCACATTCCCCTTTGCGAATCTAGCTTCAGATCTTTATTCCAGTCACAAGATCTACTCTGGCAACTTTAGCAAGCCATTGCTCCAGCCGAGAGTTCTCTGCTCCAGAACTGGAACACAAGGAAGAGAGAGAAAAAAGGAAATAATGATTTCCTCATTCTAACCCCTCTGCATAAGTGGTCTCTATTTTCACCCCAGCCACTTGATAAAATCATCAAAACACAGCAACGGCTCGGGTTTAAGCTGAAAAGTCACCCACTGCTTACTAGCCGCTCACCAGCCATCTGACACGAGTCACCGCTTGGTCATATCTTCATTTTTCGATAAATCGTCGAACGTGGCTGATTTCATCGAACGAACTTCGTCGATCGGGAGTGAGTTTGTCGAACGGACTTGATTTCACATGACAGGCCAAAATCATCAAACTCTGCTCGATATTCGACATTTTAATCGAGCTCCGCTCGACAATCTTCGTCGAGTCCAGGTCGACTTTTATCCTGTTCACTCCAACTCTTTTTTGTGGTGTTACAATCCTCCCCTCCTTACATAAATTTCATTCCAAAATTTACCTACAGCACCCAGAAAACATTAACAAATATGTTATAACATATATTTTCTTCAACAAAAAATGTTACAATATTTTATACAAACTATTCGGGAAATTCAGCATTCATGGTTTGCTCCCGCTCACATGTTAGCTCGTCATGGCCACAGTTGTCCCGCCAGGCCATGACCATCACGATTGTCTTATTTAGCAACTACTTCACTTCCTTATCCTCGATCCCAATGGGCCTAACCTTCATTATTAGCCCAAATTTTACCGGTACGTGGTCATTCACAATCACTTGAGTTGTATCTTTCACGACATTTCGAAGCACTGATATGTGCAACACATCGTGCAATCCAATCAATTCTACCGAAAGAGCTAGCCGATAGGCAACTTCTCCAACTCGTTCTACCACTTCAAACGGGCCAAGATACCTTGGACTCAGCTTTTTCAAGCGCCGAATCCTAGATACGCCTTTGAATGGCTTGATCTTTAAGTATACCCAATCTCCCACCATAAACTCCACGTTTCGGTGTTTGGCAGTGAAATATTTTGCATTCCTATCTTGGGCAATCAATAGCCTCTCCCGGATAGAGCGTATCATCGAATTAGCCTCTTCGACTTTCTTACGGTTATATAATTTTGACAAGCCTGTTTCCGCCCAAGCTAATGGTGTACAACATTTCCTACCATATAAAGCTTCAAACGGTGCCATATTTATGATAGCTTGATAGCTATTATTGTAGGTGAACTCTACCATATATAGATTGTCTTCCCACCTCTTCCAAAAATCCAAGAAGCACATTCGGAGCATGTCCTCCATCGTTCTATTGTTCCTCTCATTCTAGACATCCGTCTATGGATTAAAGGCCGTAATGTACGTTAATTTTGTCCCCAACAACTAATGGATTAGCCTCATATCATTTGACATGAAGCGCCTGTCTCGATCACTTACGATGCTTCGGGGCACACCGTGCAATTGTACTATTTGCTCAACATATAGTTTAGCCAAAATTTCCACTAAATCGTCCCTCTTGTTTGGAATGAAGTTATCCACTTTCGTCAACTGGTCCACGATTACCCAAACAGAATCGTTCCCGCATTGAGATATCGACAAACCGTGCGCGAAATCCATCAAAATATCATCTAATTTCCATTCTAGAATTGGGCTCCAGGCTTCTATCATTCAGTTTGTTATAACGGAAGCCTAGAGGTTTCCAAAAGATCTCGGCAAATCTCCAGGCTTCTGGCATTCAGTTTTCACTAAGGCACAAGTATGACATTTAGCCACGTAATGTGCTATGTCTTTCTTTAAACCCGACCACCAGAACAGCTCTTTCATGTCTTTGTACATCATTATGCTCCATGAGTGAATTGAGTATTTCGTAAAGTGAGCCTCATACATCAATTCTACTCTTTGCTTACCCATAATTGGGACCCACAAATCACCATCTTTTCACAAAAGTCCGTCATCCTATGAGAATTAGGCATTTGACCCATCCACTGCAAAGCGTTGTAGACTTTCATCTAGTTCCGTTGCTCGCCGAACCCAGTTCGCAAGGTCATATTGTACCTCCGTCCAGTTCAAGCATGCATTTGCTGTGGAATGCTTGTCAACACAAGAAATATCTAATGCTTCCAGCTCCTGAATGAGGCGCTCATCATGCATTTGAAACCAATTTTGCCCTTATTAGTGTCCTATGACTCAAGGCATCTGCGACAACGTTTCCCTTCCCGGGAGTGTAATGAATATCAAAGGTGTAGTCCCCAAGGAACTCCATCTACCTCCATTGTCGTATATTGAGATCTTTCTGATCTAATAGATACTTCAAGATCTTATGGTCCGTGAATATATCCACTTTCACGCCATATAAAAAGTGATGCCATAATTTAAGTGCAAAAATCACCGTCGCCAAGTCGTGGACGGGATAGTTTCGCTCGTGCACTTTCAACTGTCGCGAGCCATACACTATCACTTTTCCAAATAGAAGAAAAACGCAGCCTAAGCCGCTCCTTGATGCATCACTATAAATCTCATAGCCATCTGTACCACATGGTGACGTCAAAATAGGCGTTGTGGTCAAACGACTCTTCAACTCTTTAAAAGCTCTTTAACACTCCGGCGTCCAAACAAACTTCTGATCTTTTCTCGTCAGTGTGGTGATGGGTAAATCTACCAAGGAAAACTTATCTATAAAACATCTGTATTAGCCCGCAAGTCTAAGGAAACTCTTGACTTCAGCTAAGGTAGACTGAATCGGCCACTCCTATACTACATTGACTTTCACTGGATCCACTGCTATACCTTCACCACTAACCACATGTCCAAGAAAAGCCACCGACGACAACCAAAATTCACACTTGGAGAACTTGGCGTAGATTTTGTTTCTTCTTAGTGTGTGCAACACCATCCGTAAATTGTCCGCATGGCCTTCATCAGACTGAGAGTACACCAAGATGTCATCAATGAAGCCGATCATAAATAAATCCAAGTACTCTCTAAAAGTGCGGTGCATTAAGTCCATGAACACCGATGGTGCATTACATAGCCCAAACAACATTACAGTTAACTCAAAATGACCGTAACGTGTTCCAAACGCTGTCTTGGGAATGTCACATTCCCGAATCCGCAACTGGTAGTAGCCATACTTCAAATCAAGCTTTGAGTATACCATTGACCCAGCCAGTTGATCGAACAAGTCATCTATCCGTGGAATCGGATACTTGTTTTTCTCCGCCAGCTTGTTTAATTCCTGATAGTGGATACACAACCACAGACTACCGTCCTTATTTTTCACAAAGAGAACAGGTGCGCTCCAAGGTGACATACTTGGGCATATATATCCATGTTCCAACAACTCTTGTAGTTGAACTTTTAGTTCTGGCATTTCCATTGGCGCTACACGATAAGGCGAGTGGGCCACAGGTTTCGCACCAGACACAAGCTCAATAGCGAAATCAATCTCCTGCTGGGGAGGTAACCCAGGAAGATGTTTAAGAAACACATCAACAAACTCCGATACAATCAAAACGTCACTCACACTGGCCTTTGGCTCAACAGCCTGAATAAGCGTGAAGAATAACTTCACGCCCTTCCGAGAAGCATTGACGACTTGGAGAGCAGACATCAAAATCCTTCTCACTCCTCGCATACCAGCGAATTTAGTCTCAAGCTCAGTATTCTGACCCAGTGTGACTTGCTTTTAGTTGCAATCAATACAGGCACGCCGCTCCGAAAGCCATTCCATACCAAAGATCCCATAAAACTCAGATATCGGGAGCAAGGTTGCATCCAACCCAAAATCCTGACTTTGTATCCGCACCTTCATATATTAAGCCCTAATAGCTCGCATCACATATCCATTAGGCAACAAAACTTTCACACTATCTGCCGTCATACAAATAGGCACATCGATTTGCTTTATGAAGTCCTCTGATAGAAATGAATGTGAAGCACCTGTATCAAATGGTGCTCTCGCCAGGCTGTCCCGAATCAGGACAAAGCCTAAGACAAACACGTCATACACAAGCTACACATAAGTTATGAAGTATGAAAAAAAATAAACCAATATCTTAGTTTGTACCTGTATCAACATAACTTTGCTTTATGGCCTCCTGTTGGCCAAGGTTATACAGTAAGGGTTGCGCATGGGATGCATAGGACTCCACCACTTCCTTTCCCTTATCAACATATGACGCTCTTGTCTTCTTTTCAACCTTTGGCAGACCAACTCTACAATCACGGGCTAAATGCCCCACCTTACCACATGTATAGCAGGCACGAGGATCTTGCCTCGAAGTTGCTCCAGACTATACTATAGAAGGAGCCTGTCTAGAAGACTTGGATCTCTTACCCCATTTCCTTCGGTAGTTCGATTTTCCCTGGTACGACGCATTGAACTCGTACTTTGTCACATCCAAGTCCCTTTTTCCCTGTACCCGCTTCATATCTTTTTCCAACGCACAAGCCGTATACACCAACGCTTGAACCCTTGGTTTGCCGAACTCGAGATTAGGAATCTCAACTCATCCCATAGCCCTTCGTAGAACCGATTGGTTTTACGCTCTTTGTCAGCGAAGATAGACCCCACATAGCATCCCAATAGTGTAAACTCATGTAAGTAGGTATCGACACAACTTTCTCCTTGAGTTAGATGCTGGAACTTATTTTCCATGGCGATGCGCTGTGCTAATGGCAAGTGCTTTGCCAAGAACAGTCTAAAAAATTCTTCTATCGAGACTTTTGTTAGTTGTCTGCCAACTAAGTGGTGCAACTCTATTTCGTCCCACCATAGCCGAGCCTCTCCTTCCAGCAAGAAGGTGGCCAAGGTGACTTTCTGTTTTTCCTCTGTTCTTATCGCCATCAATATTCTCTTAATGTGCGACAACCAATTCTCCGCCTGCGTTGGGGATACCACACCCATAAACATAGGAGGATCGAAACTCATTAAATGCTTCAGCTGTCGTTCAGTTGCTCGAGGATCAACAATAGCCTCAACAGGTTCTAGCCTCACATCAACCCGTTCTGGCACCATTGCAGGCTGCGCCTGCCCATTAGGCTATGCATTAATCATTGCGAACATTGCCTCATCAACTAAACATACTGTCTCCGCAGAAGGATGGGGTATAGGCCCCTCAACTGGTGTCGCACTCTTATCAAAATACTGGGACTCAGACTGCCCCGCACCACTTTGAGTCACCTATACGTTTAAAAGACACACTTTAACGACATTGCAAAAGCAATAACAAATTTATAAGAATGTGCAGGTTCCTCAAACAGGTGTATTTGCATTCCTTTGTGGAAATTCTTGAGTTCATTTATGTGTTATCACGGGTCGCACGTACACGTTCTCGCCACCCCACAAAAGAATTCGACCACGAATTTGAAGGAGGATTACCAAGACTAACCGATACCAAATTGTAACGTCTCCATCCATTAAATAAAATATAATAGAGGGTCTGGCCAGGGCCCCACACCATAGTTCACAAACAGATAGAAATGTTACCGGTTATTACAAAAAACGATTCGCATCCTAACTCAGAGAATGCTAACAAAATCTTTAAGGTTATTTGAACTCAAACCAATTTAAATGTCCACAGTATATAAACCACCATTTATATAATAGCAAAGGAATGTCACTTTACACATACACAAAAGTTATGGACTTAAGGCCTTACAGTTAACCTTCACAAGTGTGGATTATATACATCGGCAAGCAGGCCGACCACACATGAAAACAGTAAACTTTTATTCATTAGGCCTTCGAGGGCAAGCATAGCAGTAGCAGCAAGGGCTTCAGCCCATTATTTTCCACTCGGCTCTCCAGCACCTGCATGGGGAAAATCCACCGCAACGGTGGTAAACAAGGAACCGATCAGCATTCAGCTGACCAATTTATAACGACCCTACCCCTTTCTCGGGGCAGTGGTATTCCTTCCCTGCAGGCATAACATTTTCACTAGTAGATATACCACAAGATGTGGACTCACGCACAATAGATATATCACAAACGTCGACCACGCGGCCCGACGCTCCGTGCATATTATCGGTGTACTAGAAAACTAAGGTCCCACCACCATTCTCAAGTCTCAAACACAATGGTAAACTTTGAGCATTCATGCTCAACGGCCCACGGCCGGAGACTTTAGTCTTGATGGAGAATAACCCAAGACTCTCATTATGTGATCCTAACGAAGCCAATAACTTAGGCACTCAAGTTAGACAACCATAACGCGAATATAGTTCAGCCATTTCCCATTGCTCAAATTGCTAGTTAAAGGTCTAGACTGATGCGGGTCAGCATCCACTTGTCTGTTCAGCTCACCAGCCTTTATGAGCGTATAGCTCACAATAGCCACAACATCCCCAAAGGACTGTCTTCACAATCACAAGTTAACTAGGAGCTATCGCCAGCGATAACCGTTGCGTTAGCGATAGAACTCTCTTTCTATACCCAGCACCAACCATATCTAGGCCAACCATCCAGAAAACTCTGCAGCCACAAGCAGTGCTAGAAACTCTTGACTTTCATAGCATACAACACACGAATTTCGAGGGTATTTTTCCTGGAATTCAACTTTAGTACTTCTTGTTACTCCACTTCATAGGCACAACCCACCGACTCCAAAAAATACTCGTTTATACGCGGAGTCTTCTCCGGTGCGCAAAATAAAACATCACCAATCCAGAACAACCTGTGTAGATGGGCTTCACACAACATGCCTATTCCGTACTACACATTTCTGGATCTATATGCAAGACTTATTGGGGATTACAGGTGTAACGACTCCACCTGTTAAATAACATATAATAGAAGGTTCGGCCGGGGCCCCACACTATATGCCACGAACAGACGGTGTGGTCACAGGTTAATACCAAAACCCCATCGCACCCTAACTCAGAGCATGCTAATGTAAGATTTTAACAATAAAGATGAACTTAACCAAGAAATGTTCACTATATATGTAAACCACAGTTATATACAACCTCTTAAAGGAAGGTATAGCAAATACAAACAAGTTGGCCTTAAGGCCTTACAGTTCCTCTTTTCATAGTGTGGATTGCATACATCGGAGCGCAGGCCGGCCACACTTGAACAAAACACAATAGAAAGCTTAGACTTTAAGGGCTAGCAGTGGCAGCGATAGTAGCAACCACAGCAGGGACTTCAGCCCTTACCTCCCGCTCGGCTCTCCAGCACCTGCATAGGGACAGCCCACCCAGAATGTGGCAAACAAGGCAACGGTCAACATTCAACTGACCAATTTATAACAATCCTACCCATTTACCGGGGCAGTGGCATTCCTTCCCTGCAGGCATAGCAATGCATAGACATATATAGGATATATTGTGCTCTCACGCACAGTCAATCCATCACAACCGTCAGTCACACGGCCCGACGATCCGTGCACTCAGGGCACATTCTTGGTGCACCGATGAACCAGGGTCAACACAACCATTTACACGGTATTGAGCATTTAGTCTTAATGGCGCGCAGGCCTAAGACTCTCAATATGCCACTGACGAATGCTCAATGCCTTGACGCTCTCCTGTACAGTCGACATAATGCAAGTACGGATCAACCACCCCCCGTTGCTCAAGTCACCTTGCCATCACCGTACTCGAGGCTACATCTTAAGGCGCGGGTCGGTTTCACCTTTCCTGTTCGGCAAGAAGCCTTTTGCAAAGCTCGCAGGTCACAATAGCCATAATCTCCATCAAGGACTGGCTTCACATTAGCCACACTGTCCACATAGGACTGGCTTCACAATAGCTATGCTATCCACCAAGGACTGGCTACACTGTCCACAAAGGACTGGTTACCCTGTAGCCACAACACAAGCAGTGCAAGGTTCTTTTCCTAGAATTCCTCATTCCAGTACTTCCTTCTACTCCCCTTCACAGGTACAACCAATTGACTCCACAAACTATACTTTTATACGTGGAGACTTCTCCGGTGCACAATATGCAACATCACAAATCAAGACCAACCTGTCCAAATGGGCTTCACACAATATGTCTATCCCGTACTATACATTTCCTGGTCTAGATGTAGGCTCAATCGGGGGTAGCAACTATCAACCTAGTGGGATCACTTACTCATTCCACCTTTTGGTGCAGGATCCCATGCACAAATGCATAAAGGAGGACTTCACTTATCAAAGAAGGAAGATCGTTACCCTTGGCGTTCTCTGGGGAGCCATAAAAATTCTCGCCGGTTGAAAAGAACTGTAGCGGCCTTGCCTCCACAGATCTAGCCTCCGATTTCGAATCAGAACTCTAAAGCTCCAGCGGCGGCCAAATCATTTCTCCTTCTCCTCCTACAAGCTCTCCCTTCTCTCTTCTCTTTAGAAAGAGAATGGTCCATGGTTTGAATGAAAACTTATTTCCAATCCGGGGTTAAACCCAGTAGGGAAGAGCTTGGGACACAGGATCAAGGATGAAGGAAATGGACGGCCACTATTTGCCCTCAAATACCTATTTTTGGGCTGACATAGCTTGTGACATGCCCGTGTCACAGGCTATGTTCCCTAAGCGGTTAAGGAACCGACTCTATCCAGACCAGAACATGGGCTTAGACACGCCTGTGTCAACTCTTGACATGACCGTGTCACGAGGTACACGCCCGTGTTGAGGTGCATGTCCCTCAATCGGCAGAGGATCAACACTCCTGAAAGAAACTCGGCTAAGGCACATGCCCATGTCCTTAGTATTGTGCCAAACACGCCCCTGTGACACGCCCGTGTCACTGGCCGTGTGCCACACTCGGCACAGCCCGGTTACTAACCCAAGCAGGACACAGCCATGGACACGCCCGTGTCCCTGGCCGTGTCACCTTAACACGCCCTGGGACACGCCCGTTTCCCAGGTCATGTGCCTCACTCGAGATACACTCAAGACCCACTAGAGTACCCAAAGCTGGACACGCCCGTGTCCCAGGCTGTGTCACCCAGCCTAAACTCCAAATTGGAATTTGGGGTGTTACAACCCTCCCCTCCTTACAATAAATTTCGTCCCGATATTTTTTCATAGGAAGGAAACCCAGCAAGAACAATGTTATAACTTCAAAATGACCGTTACAACAAAAGACGCACTTTACAATAGTTCAAACAAATAACTCGGGAATATCAGCTCACATGGTCTGCTCCCGTTCCCATGTTAGCTCCTCACGACCACAATTGTCCCACCAGACTTTGACCATCCCTATTGTTTTTTGCCACAACTGTTTATTGGCTCTATCCTCGATCCAAATGGGTCTAACCTTTGTCTTTAGCCCATATTTGACCGGTACGCGATCATTCTCAATCACTTGAGTTGGATCCTTGATAGCTTTTCAAAGCACTGAGACGTGGAACACATCATGTAATCTGCTCTTTTCTGCCGAAAGAGCTAGACGATAGGAAACTTCCCCAACTCGCTCCACTACTTCAAACGGATCAAGATATCTCGGACTTAGCTTTTTCAACCGCCGAATCCTAGACATGCCTTTGAAGGGTTTGATCTTCAAATATACCCAATCGCCCACCGCAAACTCCACGTTCCGGTGCTTGGCGTTGTAGTACTTTGCTTGTTGATCCTGGGCTATTAGTAGCCTCTCCCGAATAGAGCGTAATGTCGAGTTAGCCTCTTCGACTTTCATACACTAATACAGCTTGGATTCACCTTCTTCTGCCCATGGTAACGGTGTACGGCACTTACGACCATACACAGCTTCAAACGGTGCCATACCGACGCTCGCTTTGTAGCTATTATTGTAGGTAAACTCAACTATATAGAGATGATCTTCCCATCTCATACCAAAATCCAGGGCGCACATTCAGAGCATATCCTCCATCGTCCTATTAGTCCTCTCAGTTTGGCCATCCATTTGGCGATGAAAGGTCGTACTGAATGCTAAATTTGTTCCCAACAATTGATGAATTAGCCGTCAATCATTCGAAGTTAATCGCCCATCAAGGTCACTTACGATGCTCCGGGGAACACCGTGCAATCGAACTATCTGCTCCACATAATGTTTTGCCAAGGTTTCCACTGAATCGTCCCTCTTATTCGGTAGGAAGTGAGCCACTTTTGTCAACCGGTCTACAATCACCCAGATTGAATCATTCCCGCATTGAGATCTCAGCAACCCGTGCACAAAATCCATTGAGATATCATTAAACATCCACTCCAAAATAGGTAACGACTTCAGGAAACCGCTAGGCTTCTGACATTCCTCTTTGAACAACGCATAAGTTTGACACTTAGCCATATAATGTGTTCTGTCTTTCTTTAGTCTTTGCCACCAGAATAACTTCTTCATGTCCTTGTACATCTTTGTGCTCCCAGGGTGAATTGAGTACTTTGCAATGTGAGCTTCATACATCAACTCTTCTCTCAACTTACCCATACTTGGGACGCACAACCGGCCATCTTTCCGTAACAAGCCGTCATCCCAGGAGAATTGGACATCTGACCCTTCCTTTGCATAGCGTTGGATACTTTCATCAAGCTTCGTTGCTCTCCGAACCCTGTTCGCAAGGTCATACTTTACCTCTGTCCAGTTCAAGCATGCATCGGCTGTGGAAATCTTGTCAACACAAGAAAACTCTAACGCTTCCAAATCCTGGATCAGATGCTCGTCATTCATCTGCAACCAACTTGCCCATACCGGAGTCCTACAACTCAACGCATCAGCGACCACATTTCCCTTCCTGGGAGTATAGTAAATATCAAAGGTGTAATCCCCAAGGAACTCCATCAACCTTCGTTGTCGCATATTCAGATCCTTCTGATCCAAAAGATACTACATGCTCTAATGATCTGTATAGATATCAACTTTAACCCATATAGATAGTTCCACCACAATTTTAGCGCAAAGATCATCGCCTCCAACTCCAAGTTGTGGAAGGGATAATTCCGTTCATTAACTTTCAACTGGCGTGAGCCATAAGCAATCACTTTACCAAACTGCGGAAGAACGCAGCCTAAGCTACTCCCTGAAGCATCACTATAGATCTCATAGCCGTCTGTACCACATGGCGATGTCAGAACAGGCATCGTGGTCAAACGACTCTTCAGCTCTTCAAAATCTCACGCACACTCTAGCGTCCAAACGAACTTCTGATCCTTTCTCATCAACGTGTTCAGAGGCAAAGCATTCCATGAGAAGTTTTCCATAAACCGTTTGTAGTATCATTCCAGTCCAAGGAAACTCCTGACCTCGGCCAATGAAGACATCACTAGCCACTCTCGGATGGTACTTATCTTTGATGGATCCACTGCTATGCCCTCTCCACTTACCATGTGGCCAAGAAAATTCACCGACGATAGCCAAAACTCACACTTTGAGAACATGGCATAGAGCTTATTTCTCTAAGAGGGTATGCAACACCAACCGCAAATGGTTTGCATGATCGGCTTCCGACTGCGAGTATACTAAGATATAATTGATGAAGACAATCAAAAACAAATCCAAGTACTCTCGGAATGTTCGGTGCATTAGATCCATGAATATCGAAGGCGCATTACATAAGCCAAATAGCATTACGGTGAACTCATAATGCTCATAGCATGTTCCAAATGCTATCTTGGGAATGTCACCTTCCCGAATCCTCAGCTGGTAATATCCAGATTTTAAATCCAATTTGGAATAGACGGTTGATACCACTAGCTGATCGAACAAGTCAACTATCCTTGGAATCAGATACTTGTTTTTATCTGTCAGCTTATTCAACTCACGATAGTAAATACATAACCATAAACGACCGTCCTTCTTTTTCACAAATATAACAGACGCGCTCATAGGTGACATACTTGGGCATATGTATCTCTATTCCAGCAACTCTTGCAGTTGGACTTTCAATTCAGACATTTACTTTGGCGCTACGCGATATGGAGAGCGGGCCACATGTTTTGCACCTGACACTAACTCAATCGTGAAGTTGATATCTCGCTGGGGTGGTAACCCAGGAAGATCCTTAGGAAATTCATCAGCAAACTCCGACACAATCGGAACATCACTCACACTGGCCTTTGGCTTAACAACCTAAATAAGCGTGAAGAATAACTCTGCGCCCTTCCGCATAGCATTGATGACTTTGAGAGCAGACACCAAGATCCTGCCTACTCCTCGCATACCAACGAACTTTGTCTCAAGCTCGGTATTTTGGCCCAGTGTGATCTCCTTTGAATTGCAATCAATAAAGGCACGCTGCTCCGAGAGCCAATTCATGACAAAGATCACGTCAAACTCCGATATCGATAACACAGATGCACTCAAACCGAAATCCCGAATTCTTATTTGAACTTCCACAACGCAAGCTCTATTCGCATACATCACACAACCATTCGGTAATAATACTATTATACTATCTGTCATCACATGACTCGTTACTCCAATTCGAGCTACGAAGTCCTTAGACAGAAATGAATGCGAAGCACCCGTATGAAATAGGGCTCTCGCTGGGATGTTCCGAATAATAACAAAGCTTGTACCACACACATCATCCACATGATACATAGAAAGTATGCAATAAAAACAAAGCAAGCAATATCTTAAATCATACCTGTGACGATGTCACTTTGCATTATAGCCTCCTACTGGCCAAGATTATAAACTCTGGGCTGCGCCTGGGATGCAAAGGACTCAACCACTGCTTCGTCATTCTCGGCATAAGATGCACCTATCTTCTTTTCCCCCTTTGGCTGAGCAACCCGACAATCACGGGCTATATGCCCCACTCTGCCACATGTAAAGCAGCTATGAGACTCCTGCCTTGAAGTTGCTCTCGACACAACTGTCACAGAAGCTTGCCCATAAGGCTTGGACCTCTAGCCCCACTTCTTCGGGTAGTACGATTTTCCATGGCGGGGTGCTTTGAACTCTGGCTTTGTCACAGCCAAGTCCTTTTTGCCTTGCACCCGCTTCATGTCCTTTTCCAGCGCACACGCAGTATCAACCAATGCCTGAAATCCCTGGTTCACCGAACTCGAAAGTAGGAACCTCATCTCATCCCGCAATCCTGCGTAGAACCGATTAGTTTTCCTTTGTTCATCCGCGAAGATTTACCCCGCATACCGTCCCAACCTTGTAAATTCATGCAAGTACGTATCAACGCTACTTTCTCCTTGCGTTAACAGTTGGAACTCATTTTCAAGTGCAATGCGTTTTGCCGCTGGTAAGTGCTTTGCCAAAAACATTCGAGAGAAATCCTCAATCGAAACTTGTGTTAACTTCCTGCCAGCTAAATGGTGTAACTCAACCACGTCCCACCATAACTGCACCTCTCCTTCCAACATTAAGGTGGCCAAGGTGACTTTCTGACTTTCCTCCGTCCTGATCGTCGTCAATATATGCTTGACTCGCGATAACCAATCCTCTGCCTGCATTGGGGATCCCACTCCCGTGAACGTAGGTGGATTGAAGCTCATGAATTGCTTCAACTGTCGTTCAGCTGCTCGCGGATCCATAACCTCAACCGGTTCGGGTATTACACCAACATGATCTGGCACCAGTGCCGGTTGCGCCCGCCCGGTCGTCTGAATCATGGCAAATAGTGCCTCAACAACTAAGCGAACTGTTTCTGCAGATGGCAGTGGTGTAGGCACCTCAGCTGGTGCCACACTCTCATCAAAATGTTGGGGCTCTGACTGCCCAGCACCAGTACAAGTCACCTATAGGTGAACAAGACACACATTAGCGACCTCGCGCAAGCAAAAACAATAATTTAGGAACTTGCAGGTTCCTCAAACAAGTGTATTTGCATTACTTAGTGGACTTTCAAGAGTTTAATAGTGTTAAAGCAGTTCGCAATTACACGTGCTCGCCACCCCCACAAAAGAATTCGACCATGAATTCGAAAGTGGAAGATCGAGACAAGCTGATACAAAAATTTAACGACTCCACCCGTTAAATAACATATAACAGAAGGTCTGGCCGGGGCCCCACACTATATGCCACAAACAGACGGTGAGGTCACAAGTTAATACCAAAACACCATCGCACCCTAACTCGGAGCATGCTAACGGAAGATTTTAACAATAAAGATGAAATCAACCTAGGAATGTCCACTATATATATATATATAAACCACAGTTATATACAACCTCTTAAAGGAAGGTACAACAAATACAAACAAGTTGGCCTTAAGGCCTTACAGTTCCTCTTTTCACGGTGTGGATTGCATACATCAGCACGCAAGCCGGCCACACATGAAAGAAACATAATAGAAAGCTTAGCCTTCAAGGGCTAGTA
This sequence comes from Platanthera zijinensis, assembly GCA_039513925.1. Classification (NCBI taxonomy): domain Eukaryota; kingdom Viridiplantae; phylum Streptophyta; class Magnoliopsida; order Asparagales; family Orchidaceae; genus Platanthera; species Platanthera zijinensis. The sequence goes on from CM077079.1 coordinate 148,720,228, forward strand.
GCGGCAACGATAGCATCAGCAACAACAAGGACTTCAGCCTTTACTTCCCGCTCGGCTCTCTAGCACCTGCATAGGGAAACACACATAGAAGGTGGCAAACAAGGCAACGGTCAGCATTCAGCTGAACAATTTATAACAATCCTACCCCTTTCCCTTGGCAGTGGTATTCCTTCCCTGTAGGCTTAATCCATCACGACCGTCTGCCATATGGCCCGACGATCCGTGCACTCAAGGCACATTGTTGGTGCACCGGCGAAGCAAGGTAAACACCACCATTTACACGGTATTGAGCATTTAGTCTTAATGGCGTGCAGACCTAAGACTCTCATTATGCCACTAACGAAAGCTCAATGCCTTGACGCTCTCCTGTACAGTCGACATAATGCAAGAATTGATCAACCACCCCCCGTTGCTCAAGTCGCCTTGCCCTCACCGAGTACATTGTACTCGAGGGTACATCTGAAGGCGCGGGTCGGTTTCACCTTTCCTGTTTGGCAAGAAGCCTTTTGCAGAGCTCGCAGCTCACAATATCCATAATGTCCATCAAGGACTAGCATCACATTAGCCACACTATCCACGTAGGACTGGCTTCACAATATCCACGGTGTCCACCAAGGACTTGCTATATTGTCCACAAAGGACTGGTTATACTGTAGCCAAAGTACAAGCAGTACAAGGTTCTTTTCCTTGAATTTCTCATTCCAGTACTTCCTGCTACTCCCCTTCACAGGTACAACCCATTGACTCCACAAACTACTTATTTATATGCAAAGTCTTCTCTGGTGCGCAATATGCAACATCACCAATCCAGACCAACCTATCTAGATGGGATTCACACAGCATGCCTATCCCGTACTACACATTTTCGGGTCTAGATGCAGACTCAATCGGGGATAGCAACTATCAACCCACTGGGATCACTTACTCTTTCAACCTTTTGGTGGAGGATTCCATGCACACATGCATAAAGGAGGACTTCACTTGTCCAAGAAAGAAGATCGTTACCCTTGACGATCTCTTGGGAGCCATAGAAATTCTAGCCGGTTGAAAATAACAATAGCGGCCTTGCCTCCAAAGATCTAGCCTCGGATCTCGAATCAGAACTCTAAAGCTCCAGCGTTGGTCGGATCTTTTCTCCTTTTCCTCCTCCAAGCTCTCCCTTCTTTCTTCTCTTTAGAAAGAGAATGGTCCAAGGTATGAATAAAATCTTCATTCCAATCCGGGGTTAAATCTAGCAGGGAAGAGCTTGGGCCACAGGATTTAGGATGAAGGAAATGGACGACCACGATCTGCCCTCAAATATCTATTTTTGGGCTGACACGGCCTGTGACACAACCGTGTCACAGGCCATGTTCCCTAAGGGTTAAGGAACTGACCCTATCTAGACAAGGACATGGGCTTAAACATGCCCGTATAAACTCCTAACATGCCCCTATCATGAGGTATACACCCGTGTTGAGGGGTGTGTCCCTCAATCAGCACAGGATCAACTCTCCCGAAAAAGACAAGGCTAAGGCACACACCGTTGTCCTTAGCCGTGTGCCAAACACGCCCCTATGACACGCCCGTGTCACAGGCCGTGTGCCACACTCGACACAGCCCAGTTACCAACCCGAGCAGGACACGGCCTCAGACACGCCCGTGTCCCTGGCCGTATCACCATGACACGCCCTAGGACACGCCCGTGTCCCAGACCGTATGCCTCACTTGAGACACACTCGAGATCCGCTCGAGTACCCAGAGCTGTACACGCCCTGGGACATGCCTGTGTACCAGACCGTATGCCTCACTTGAGACACACTCGATATCCCTCGATTCTCCACCTGTTGGTGGGGGATTCCATGCACATGCCAAAATAAGTACTTTATATGTCTAAGAAGGAAGATCATTACCCTTGATGTTCTCTTCGGAGCCATGATACAACTTTTCTACGCGGATGGAAATGAGCGCCTCACTTTTCCCTTCATGAATCTAGCTTCAGATCTTGATTCTAGTCACAAGATCTACTCCGACAACTTCATTAAGCTCTAGCTCCAGCCGAGACTTCTCTGCTCCAGAACTGGAACACAAGGAAGAGAGAGAGAGAAAAGGAAATAATGATTTCCTCATTCCAACCCCTCTGCATAAGTGGTATCTGGTTTCACCCAAACCACATGATAAAATCATCAAAACACAGCAACGGCTCGGGTTTAAGCTGAAAAGTCACCAACCGCCTACTGGTCGCTAACCATCCATCTAACACGAGTCACCGCTCGGCCATATCTTCATTTTTCGACAAATCGTCAAACAAGGTTGATTTCGTCGAACAAACTTTGTCGATCGGGAGTGAGTTCGTCGAACTGGCTTGATTTCACATAACAGACCAAAATCATCGAACTTTGCTCGACGTTCGACATTTTCCTCGAGCTCCGCTCGACAATCTTTGTTGAGCTCCGCTCGACGATCTTCCTCGAGCTCCTCTCGCAGATCTTTGTCGAGCCCAGGTTGACTTTTATACTTTTCTCTCAAACTCTTTTTTGGGGTGTTACACAGTATCCTTCAATACTTATAACTCGGGAACTAAGCCCTACTACTCAGTGATTAAATAATCACCTACCTCAAGCACAACTACCCTGCAACTCAGGCTGAACGGACAACCCTACCTCAAATCCAAAGGATCCTACAACACAGATCAATAAATGATCCTACACTCATGCTACCAGCCCTACCTCAGATTCAAGACAGAATCTTATGCACAGTCTGTATAACACAGGACTAGAACTCAGATCTTAAAGATCCTACACTCAGATCCAATACTGGATCCTACAGAATGAATTTGGTTGAGATGGTTTGGCACAAGAGAAATATCTCTATGTCAGCTTCCTGGGCTGAGACTGATTAACCCAACTTATTCTCAGCAACAAATCAAAAATATCATCAGTGGACTACCACTTATGCTGGAAGTAACTGCTATTAAAGACTGTAGATTTGACATTGCTCTTCTTCTTTAATTAGCAACTGGACTTGCAGAATCTGACTACTCTGCTACTCTTCTCTATCAGAAAGTTTTTCTAAACTTCTGTCTCTAGTGAAGATTGTAACAGCTAACTCTTGTCACTTTCAGTTTCACTGATCAGAACAAGACCTTCAAGTTCGTCAATAATGGCGAGGAAGATGATGATGTTTGACCGCAATGCGTAATCAGAAAACCCTAAAAGCTGCTTTCCTTTCATCCAATCTTTTACTTTTATAGTCAGCTGATCAACGGCTCATTATTATGTGGGCCCAGTGTAACACCCCAATCCATCACATTGGATAAAATAGAAGGTCCGACCGGGGCCCAACGCCATATTCCACGAATACTCAGCGGGGTTACATATTAATACCATAATACTATGAGATGATATTGAAACCTAACACAGAGCATTCTAGCTGAAGCTTTTAAGTAAGTTAGAAGAACCCATCACACCACATGAATGTCCACTATAACCCAAAGTAGGAATGAAAGTACAAATACACATAGAGTCTTGGCCTCATGACCTTACAACATTCAACTTGAATTAAAGTGTTTTTCATACTTCGTCACGCCGGCCGGCCATACATGAAAACAATAAAACTAAACACTTCACTTTGGCCTTCAAGGGACAGCACAACATCAAGGGCATTATCACACTACTTGCCATTAGGTTCACCTGTTCCTGCATAAGAACAATCCATCGAACGGTGGAAAAACATGGCAACGTTCAGCTAAAGCTGACCAAATTATAATGATCCCGCCCCTTACTCGGGGCGGTGGAGCTCCTTCCCTGCAAAGCATTAGCAAAACCAAACATAGTAATGAAGGTGCAATTTAAGCAAACTTCACCCAGTGTAAAACCCTCATCCATCACATTAGATATAACAGAAGGACTGGTTGGGGCCCCACACCATATTCTACGGATAGTTAACGGGGTTACATATTAATACCACAATACTATGAGAAGATATCGAAACCTAACACAGAGCATTCTAGCTGAAGATTTTAAGTAAGTTAGAAGAATCCATCACAGCATATGAATGTCCACTATAACCCAAAGTATGAATGAAACTACAAATACACATAGAGTCTTGGCCTTATGACCTTACAATATTTAACTTGAATTAAGATTTTATATACTTCGGCATGCAGGCCGGCCATACATGAAAACAGTAAAAGTAAACACTTTGCTTTGTCCTTCAAGGGCCAACACAACATCAAGGGCTTTAGCACGCTACTTGCCACTTGGCTCACCTGTTCCTGCATAAGAATAATCCATCGAACGGTAGCAAAACAAGGCAACGGTCAGCAAAAGCTGACCAAATTATAACAACCCCGCCCCTTACTCAGGGCGACGGAGCTCCTTCCCAGCAAAGCATTAGCAAAACCAAACATATTAATGAAAGTGCAATTTAAGCACACTTCACCACAGGCGTAGGAACAAACGGCCACACACCACGTGCACTCAGGGTACATTCTCGGTGTCCGGATAAAAGCCAGGGACAACCACCATTCATAAGACGATGACAAACATGAGCATTTGGGAGTCTTTACGGCCCACGAAAGGCCTAACACCCGTAACTATGTCTGTGACAGGCATCACTACCCACGAACACATCACAAAGATACTAGGTAGGTTCAACCCTTTACCGTTTCTCACATCGCCAGGCAAAAACTACCGCGATGCGGGTCGGCCTCCCCATTCCCACTCCTCTAGTCAAAGCATAACCCTTCAATGCTATATGGGTGGCTCCCAGGCCACCTGGCTGGGCTCCCAGAGCTCACAACCCCACATATTAAGCCCCAGGTCTACACGATAAATGCCACAAATAAATCAAGGAGCTACCGCCAGCGCTACCACTACTGGCACGCGGTATCTATCAGAAATGCGATTCTGCCAAGTTTTCTAGGTGCTCTTTGGAGTTAGTCCCCAAGGTTCCTTGCTGCAATCTATCATGTAGAAACCCAAAAAATAAACATCACCGAGTCCTCTCCAGCCAGTACAAGCATAATGAAAACATACCAATCCAGACCAACATGTCCAGATAGGCTTCACACACCATGCCTATGTTTGTAATTCGATTTCGAACTCTATATACAAAAATATGGGGCAATACTGTATCTACCTGAAGGAAAAACTTCACGCTCACCGCACACTCGCAGGAGAGGGTTTCCTATGCAAAAGGAAGAGGACTTCACATTTCCATTTTGAGAATCATTACCCTTTGTTCTCTCTTTGGTGTCATGCAAAAGATCAAGACGAATGAACACGACCACAACAATCTTGCCTCCACAGATCTTGAATCGGCTTGCGAATCGGAACTCCGGAACTCTAACGGCAGCGAGATTTACACTCAGGCACCGTTGCTCCTCCTCCAGGAAAACCAGGCCAACTCCAAATCCAGAAGAAATGTAGTGAAAATGCTCTAAATCTGGCATATAAATAAAGCTATCGTCGCGCGGTTACTAGCTACCTCCGCGTGGTACCTTAATTCGACGCTACGTTTTGAGCGCAACCGCCCAAACCCTCCAATCATTGGTCGACACGTGGCCAACGTCGTTTCTTTTCCTAGGCAAGTCTTTAATCTTTTCGGGCAGTCTATAGGAAATTTGGGTTTCTTTTTCTGCTTCATCTTCTTCCTCTCTAAGCTTCGGTTTGCTCCATCTTTCTCTTTTTTGGTGGCCGATCCTCACCGTCAGTGTCGAGCTGGGCGTGCTGCTGCAGTTTTCATCTGAAGTAAGGCAAGTGGCCCCTGCCCTTGCAAATGTTCTCTTTCCTTCTTGTTTTTATTCTCTGAAGCAGCCATAGTATCTACTTCCAGCCATATTTCGATTTAGCTGAGGAATGGTCCAGGCCGAGCCTTATTTACTTTGTTTAAATTCAATTTTTTTCCCTTGCTGTTGTTCCTTTCAGTTAGCCTTTGAATTACTGTATTTAGCTTCCAGCTCTCCCTCTTCTTTTTTTTTTTTCTATTTTCCTCGGCTTCAGGAAGGGGGCAGGCTTAGCTCTAGTTTTCCTGTTTATTTATTTACCTGGGAGGGGTGTATCCTGTTCGGGTTGAGGATCATGATAGCTGTAGGTTTAGTGTTAATTAATCTAAGTATTTAACTAGTCTTAGCTAGCTTAGGTTGCTGGTAGATTGGGTAAGGAGAAGCAGCATGAGCCTTGGAATTAATTTTCCAAGGCTCTGCATGCCAGGCGTTGAGTGGAGCTGGGTTCGGGTTTAGATTTTTTTCAAAGGGTCCAGGAATTGAGTGGAGTGGGCCTCACTCAACGCTAGGTTTATTTTTGCGGCTAAGGGTGCCGAGGCATTGAGTGAGTCGACCTCACTCAATGCCAAGGCAGGTCTGGCGTTGAGTGAGGTGAACTCACTCAACACCACAGCTAAGACTTGCGGCTAAGTCTTTGGCGTTGAGTGAGTAGACCTCACTCAATGCCGCAGCTGTTTTGGAATTAAGTGAGGTATACTCACTCAATACCGCAGTCTTTTCAGCAGTTAAGTCTGATGGCGTTGAGTGAGTCGACCTCACTCAATGCCAAAGCAGGTTTGGCGTTGAGTGAGGTAGACTCACTCAACGCCACAGCCAGGGCTTGCGGTTAAGTCTTTGGCATTGAGTGAGGGTACCTCACTCAACGTCGTGACTTTTTTGGCGTTGAGTGAGGACTCACTCAACGCCGCAATTTTTATTAGGCTAAGTCTTTAGCCTTAGGATGTGTACTTCTTTAGGACTGTTAGAGGAGTTTTTCCTTCTTAAGGGGGATGTTGGGGTGTTCGGCTAGTTTTTGCATGCCGACTCGTGGACTATGGCTTGAGGGGTTGTTTTCTGGACTCTGGAGGGGTGAAATGTGTGTGCTGAGCAGTGGACACCACGAAGTCTGGACAATGGGGCCGACTTGTTTAGTTGTGTGGACCCTAAGGATGCCACCAGTTGTGTTCACCCTTGAGTATATATTTTAGGGTCTGGTTGTTGGTGCTGGTACTGCCACCCACTCCAGCCCCTTATTATTTACACCTTGGTCATTTTCCCATAAAGTAAGGATTGTAAGCTCTTTCTTTTCCTGCTTTTTGCTATTCCTGCTAGTATACTGATGCTTTACTACTGCAGGTTGTTTCTTCTACCGAGCAGGTAGCTTTTGTGCTCACACTTGGTGTGATTTACCTTTACTATCCATTTGATAGTATTTTTCTTCTTACTGTCATACTTTTCACTTACTGTTAGCTGTTGCTTTTATTACCGGGTTGGTAAACCCTTTTTACTCGCACTTAAATCATATATTCTTCATGCTTTGATATTGTGCTGAGGCATTCTTTCTTGAATTCCTCAGGTCTAGGTTGTAGCCGATAGAGCAGCTGCTCCCTTTTAGTGGGTTTTGCTGATAGCCTCTAGGGTAGCTGAGTTACAGATCTTCCACCTTGTGAGGTAGTTATTCTTCTTTTCTGTATGGATATGCACACTCATCGGTGGGTTCGTGTCGGGTTGTCGACGCCCACTGGTGGCTTACTTGTTTTGCTGGATATGAATTAAAACTGCTGTTTTTGCCCTCTTGGGGTTGCTTACTTGCTTCTGGGAATGTTTTATGCTAGGTTGCATGTTCGGTATTTTAAAACCCTAAACTATTATATGTATCTCATGAATATCATATTTGTAAAACTAAAACACTATCTTTTTAAGCGTAAAGAATATCCTTCATATATAAATACTATACTCACCTTAGGAGTCGTGCATAACATAAGTGGTCCCTTGAGGGCCCTTATACTCATTTAGGATGTCAAATCAACTAAATCAAAGTGTATTTCTACTGACAGCAAATATATTTTCCTATCATGGACTAGCTGATCCACTATGCCGAGGGATACGGCCTTTAAATAAATTAGTTTCCTACTATTTTAAAACTTGTGATTTGAAGCCTTAGTGCGTTGCCTGAGCATCAGCAGTTATCCCCTGCTCGACGTGGCATCACAACACGTGTTTTACAGTACTCTAGTACTTCTTAACCTTGGGGAAAATACGGGTTATGACACCTCCAATCATTAGATGTGAAACGACCATCTTGGCACTAACAATGCTTCGTGGTATGCCGTGCAAACGGACTATGTTGTCCACATAAAGCTTCACTAGTTTCTCAAATGAATCATCCTTCCTATTGGGTATCAAGTGTGACACCTTTATTAAACGATCTGAAAGTGCAGGATAAGATCACTCCTAACTCTAGAGGGGGGTGAATAGAGTTATTTAAAATAATTTTCCAAATAAAACTTGTGTGTAGAGAAGGTTTGAATTTACTTAGTGTAAGGTACTAGAGTAAATAATCAGAGTAAAAAGAAATTCACAGCACAAAGCAAAACACAAGGAGCATAAGCAATCCAGACGACACAAGGAGCTATAGTGGTTCCCCAAATCTGGGTACATCCACTCTTCTATCACCCTTGATAGGAATCCACTTCAAGATGAGTTGATCAGGTGTCTTGAGCACCAGAGAGTTTTTGATCAGGTTCTCACAAACCAACAGAGCTGATTTTGACCAGGTTTCAGCAAAACCAAAAGTAACTTTTGAAGGGAGTTAAAACCCTGTACAGAAAGAAAAAGAAAAAGAGATGATGTTGTCTTCTCTATTCAACAAGCAAAGAGAAGCAGAAGTGGATCTGAAGTTGTTGTCAAAGCTCCCCCTGAGATCAAGATGAGGTTCAGGAAGGAGAGCTCTGCACAAGGGTGACAGGTCTTCAAAGATCTGATTTGCTCCAGCAAAGGATGATCCAATAGAGTTGGATGGAGGTGTCTGAAGTAATCAGATTTTCTGTGAGTTAGCTTTTCAACACAATGTCACAGAGAGCAAAGAGATCTGAAGTCTTGTATTGTTGTTCTCCTCTTTTGTTCTGTATATTCTCTGTGTCTCTTTTTTTTTGGAATTAAAAGAAAAAGAATTATATACTGAGTCTTCTTCTTCCTTCACTTTGATAGCCGTTGGAAGACAGCATTAATTGCTTTCCTTAACTGTCCATGCCTCAAGGGAAATGACAGGCAGACATTCCTTAGAAAATTCCTTGAGCCATGCACCAGATATGCTGTAACGGCCAATAAATCTTCAGCATTAATTGTCTGTCAGAAGGAATTTGAATTCCTATCCAAAATCGACGGCGGTCTGAAAAGCGTCGAGCTCACAATAAAACGTCGATCTGAGCACGACACACGTCGGCCAGAGAGAGTTTTCTGTAAGTAGAACTGGGTTCGACGGAACGTCGAGCTGAGGTCGACTCCACGTCGAGCTGAGGTCGACTCTGCGTCGAGCTGAGGTCGACTCTGCGTCGAGCAGAGGTCGACTCTGCGTCGAGCTGAGATCGACTCTGCGTCGAGCTGAAGTCGACTATGCGTCGAGCTGAAGACTACTCTAACTAGCCTATGTGACCTTTATAACAACATGGAGGTCACAGCACACAATCCCTATAGAAATATAGTCATCCTGGTCCAAATAGTAATAGGGTGTTCCAACAATCTCCCCCTATTTGGATTAGGATTACTATTTACATGAATTTTAGGGATTCAAAGAGAAAAATAAAGCAGATACAACACAATATAATACAGCCAGACATGACAGAATAATAAGCAGCATATATAAAACACTATATAGCAGCAGAATTATTCAAATGTCCTGAGTCCAGTATATAGAAAGTGTTAGAATACCTTACTTTACTTGTTCTTTGATGCTTTGTCTTGATCACTCTTTTTGAAGATGATTTCTCTGTTAGGATTGGAAGCTTCCTTTTTGGATCTATAGTCATCAGCTGCACCTAAAGACTTTTGATCTCTAGCATTGGGTGGTACAGCTACAGGGTGGAGTTCCATGTATCTTTCTGAATCAAAAAATTTCTTTGAGCGATACTTTTCCAATTCCTCTCTTCTTTGTTCTGACATAGTACTGATATGAGAGGTGTCCAGTCCTCTTTCTCTGGCTTTGTTAATTTCATTCAGAGCAGCCATCTCTGTCATCCTAGCTTTCCAGTAAGCAGGAGTTTTGGTAGGATCTTCAAAGGGTACTGCAGGTTCAAATTTGTTAGAGGATGTTTCTTGAGAAGATCTTGGGGTGAGGTCAACTCTAGGCCTGTAAGGATAGGGCCCAGAGGTTGGATCAATGGCTCCTCCCCTTTGATAAGGTTGAGAGCCTGATCTTCCTCTGGACTGCCTGCCTCTATAATTTCCTCTTTGTTGACCTCCCCTTTGCTGGCTGCCTCCTTGATGTCTTCTGGCTTGATAAGTCTTTCCATGTAGAGCTGAAGGTGCTAAAGAGGAAGATAGACCAGTACCTGCACCTGCATCTGGAGGAGGTGGAGGTGGAGGCTGATGGACTGGTTTAGTTGGTCCCTCATTGAATTTTCTCTTCTGTTTCATAGCTTTTCTCTGATTCTGAGAGTACTGCATCCATGGTTCTGTGATTTCACAATTATATTTGATGTAATAGGGAATGTCATGATCTGTAGCTCTGGCAGGAGGTACTCTTTTCATGGCTTTTGATCTGGCTTTCCTCTTCCTTGCAATAGTTGCAGAGGAGTCATCAGAATCTGTAGCAAACTCATCTTCAGAACTTTGTGATTCTTCATATGGATCTATATACTTTCTTTTGGAGATGGGAAAGCTGATGGAGGCTGGAGCTGCTGAGGAGGAGACTGAAGGAAGCTCTGCTGTCAGTGGGGAGGAGGAAGCAACCACTGCAGGAGAGGACACAGCCTCAGGAGCCATAGAGGCTGAAGAGGCTGGTTCCTGAAGGGCTGGGGAGATATGGGCCTCTGCAGCATCAGGTGTCTCAATCACTTCACCTGAAGTCTCAACAGGGGCTAACAAATCAATTTCAACACTAGCAGGAGCCACTGCTACCACTGCTATATCAGAAGTCAAGGCCTTCTGAAAAGGGACAATAGCCCTGGACATATCTTCTTGAATTGAAGCTGGAGGAGAGAAGCTCTGAACAGAAGCTGCCAAAGACTGAATGTCTAAGGCACTGCTGATTTGCTGAGCTGAAACTGTTTGATCTTCTGCAACAGACACTGTCTCTGAACAAGCAACTGATACTGTCTCTGAATAAGTCTGAGCAAGCTGAACTGAAGAAGGAGGCAGCTCTTCTTCTGCTGACATCTCCCCCTGCCTAGAATCAGTGGCAGCTGACTCTAGGCCCCCAGAAGAAGGGCATGCCAACTGAGAGGAGAGGGAGGATACAGAGGCAGAAAGAGTGCTCAGGGAAAGAATGAGAGGAGCCAACTTGGCATCCAGGAGGGAGGAGAGCCTTGGAGACAGAAGGTCAAAAATTTGATTGGCTAGGGGGAGGAGAGCTACTTGCTCAAGGGGAACTTGAGTAGAGGTAGAGGGAGTAGCAGTGACTGAGAATGTAGAGGAGGAGGAGGGTGGTGTAGACAATGGAGGTGTAACTGGTTCCTGAATGGAGGAGAAGAGTAAGTCTGAAAAAGTAGAGGGATGGAGGAATTCATGAGGAGAGGAGGTAGAGGCATCCATGAAGGAGTCTTCATTCATGTCAAAAGAAAAGAGATCCTCATGAGAGGTGGAATCCAAGTTTATGGGGAGGAAAGTAGTGTGAGGTGGAAGGGAGGAGGCAATGGTAGATATGGAGGAGGGGAGAGTTTGAGAGGATGAGATAATTGTGGTTGAGGGGATGAAGGTGGATGGAAGGGTGAGAGAGGGGGCTGGCATGATCCCTACTTCTGGACCAGTGGACTGAGGGTGAGAGACCTCTACAGTCCTGGTGTCTGCAGAAGATTTCATTGCTGCAGCAGCCCTGGGATTCACAATTCTCCTGTCCCATTTGCCAATTAGAGCACATGTGAGCCTCTTGGAAGCATTGATGTGCTTCTTTGAGGACACAAGCAGTTGGGGGCAGCAGTGGTTGAGAATCAACCCAAGAACTCTTCCAAAATGGACAGAGTTTTTATCCAACTTTTTCTTAAGCATTTCAAACACAATTAATCCCCAGTTGGGATGTTTCTTATCCATTAGTGCAGCCATAAGGCAAAACTGATGCCTTGTTATTGCATCATGTGCAGTCCTTTTTGCACAGATCACTTTTCCAGTTATATCTGCTAATAACCTATACTCAATTGCTAGGTTAATTTTAAGGAGTTTAGAGGGGTTACCAGCAGCATGCCCCATCCTATCCAGCATCAAGGTATATTCTTCCACTGATAGTTCTATGTCATCATCTCCAGCAGCAAAGTTGAAAGCTTCTGTAATGACTTGAGGTGAGATGGCTACCTCATTTCCTGAAATCTTCCCAGTCAAAGAGTTGTTATCTGAAACGATTGCTGTAAGACACCATTCTTTAATTTCTGATTCTGGAAGGGGTATCCTGGTAGACATGAAGTGGACTAGTTGCTGCTCCTTGAAAAGATTCAGTATATCCAGAAAGTGTTGTGGAGATCCATCAAAAGAATCGAAGTCAATGTCGAAACCAGAGTCGAACTTCATGGCCGCCAGTGCTCCTGCTGTGATTGCCATTGTCCTGCAAAAGAAAGAATACCTTCCAAGATCAAAAGTATAGTATTTGGAGGGAGAAAGCTTGAGCAGAGAAATATGAATGCGCAACTGCGAACGACGGAGAAAAAATGATTTTATACTTAGGGTTCGACGCAGAAAAGGAAAGAACGTCGAGCTCAGTTCGACGCTCAAGGGCTCTAGGAGAACTGAAACGACTCAACAGCGTCCAGCTTAGGTCGACGTTCGACGCTTTGGCTGAAGCTATACGTCGAGCTCAGATCGACGTTGAACGAAGACGTCGACCGGGGAGAGAGAAACTCAAGAAGCCAGGGAGCTGTGAACTCAGTTCGACGCTAGAAGCTGAGTTCGACGTTCGACGCTTTTGAGGGCGACGGACCGTCGATCTCCGTTCGACGCAGCGTCGAGCTTAGTTCAGAGCTCAGAACAACCATTCAGACAGGAAATTTTAAAATGGAATTTTTCCTATTCCTGTTTGTTATGGGTTTCAAAATCTTGGAATTTTATTTTAAGCTGTCTCCATCTAGCATTCCCAACTGATTGAGGAAAAAGAAGTGCTTCTTTTCATCCAAGGGTTTGGTGAAAATATCTCCTCTCTGTAATTCAGTGGAAATGTATTCTAGTGCAATTTTCTTCTTTTCTACATTATCCCTTAAGAAGTGATGTCTGATTTCTATGTGCTTAGTCCTACTATGGAGAACTGGATTTTGAGCAATAGATATTGCACTGGTGTTATCACAAAAGATTTTAGACATCTCTAAGTTGTACCCATAGTCTAGGAGCTGGTTTTGAATCCACAAAATCTGTGAGCAACAACTACCTGCAGCCATGTATTCAGCTTCAGCAGTTGATGTGGACACAGAGGTTTGTTTCTTACAAAACCAGGAGACAAGTCTATCACCAAGGAATTGACAAGTTCCACTGGTGCTTTTCCTGTCTACTCTACATCCAGCATAATCAGAATCTGAAAATCCAGTTAGATCAAATCCTGAGTCATGTGAATACCAGAGACCTAGATTAGGACAACTTTTTTACATACCTAAGAATCCTCTTAACTAATGTGAGGTGGGACTCTCTAGGGCTTACTTGGAATCTAGCACAAATGCATGTAGCAAACATTATATCTGGTCTAGTAGCTGTTAGATAAAGTAATGAGCCAATGATTGCTCAATAGTTTGTCTGATCAACTGGTTTTCCAGATTCATCAGCATCTAAAACAGCATTTGTAGGCATAGGTGTTTTCATGGAGGATGCTTCAGACATTCCAAATTTCTTAACCAGTTCTCTTGCATACTTGGTTTGAGAAATGAAAATGCCATCCACATGTTGTTTAACTTGCAATCCAAGAAAGAAAGCAAGCTCACCCATGCTACTCATTTCAAACTTTGAGTGCATAAGTTGTGAGAACTTTTTGCATAAGTTTGAATCAGTAGACCCAAATATGATGTCGTCTACATAAACTTGTACTAGTAGGGTGTGGGACCTATGGGTTCTAACAAAAAGAGTTTGGTCTACTCTACCCCTTTTAAAATCATTTTCCAACAGAAAACAAGCTAAGGTCTCATACCATGCTCTAGGAGCTTGCTTGAGACCATATAAAGCTTTATGCAGTTTGAATACATGATCAGGAAAAGTTGAAGAGATAAAACCTGGAGGTTGCTTTACATAGACTTCTTCCTTGATGTCTCCATTGAGGAATGCACTCTTGACATCCATCTGATATACCTTGAATCTCTTGTGAGCTGCATATGCAAGGAAGATTCTTATGGCCTCCAACCTTGCAACTGGTGCAAAGGTTTGGTCATAATCAATTCCTTCTTCTTGGCAATATCCTTGTGCAACAAGTCTTGCCTTGTTTCTCACAATTATTCCTTGATCATCCAATTTGTTCCTGAATACCCATTTTGTTCCAACAATTTGCTGGTTCCTTGGTCTTGGTACTAATTCCCAAACTTTATTCCTTTCAAATTGATTCAACTCTTCTTGCATTGCAATGATCCAGTTTGGATCTTGCTCTGCATCTTGTATGGTTTGAGGCTCAATTTGAGAGAGGAAGCAGGTGTGCATAATATTTTGATTGACTTGATTCCTTGTTTGCACACCCACTGAGATATCTCCAATTACTTGTGAGATTGGGTGATCTCTTGTTGTTGCTAGATCAACAAGGGGTGTTGATGATGCACCAACCTGTGTTGTTGTTTCCTCTTGTGGAACAACAACTGGTTCTTCACTCTGTTGGCCCTTTGAACTTTCCAGAACTGGAAATTCCTCTTCATTGTCACTAAGTTCAGTGACTTGTTGAATTGGTGAAGGTGATGACCCTTTGTCTGTGATGGTAAGCTGCTTCAGATTCTCTGAAATTGAGTGTTCCTGCAAATTGCTTATGGTAGAAGTCTCCTTCTCCTTATAAAACATGTTAGTTTCATCAAATGTAACATGCATGGATTCTTCAATTTTATTTGTGCATTTGTTAAAAACCCTATAAGCCTTGCTAGTCAAGGAGTACCCCAGAAACACTCCTTCATCAGCTTTGGCTTCAAATTTAGCTAGGTATTTCTTGTCATTATTGTGAATGAAACAAATGCAACCAAAAATTTTGAAGTAGTTTACTTTAGGTTTCTTCCCTTTGAGTAACTCATAGGGAGTCTTACCCTTTAGCTTATGTATCAGGCTTCTATTCAGAACATAGTTGGAGGTGTTCACAGCCTCTGCCCAAAAGGTTAGAGGAAGGTGAGCATCTGTCAACAATGTTGTGGCAGATTCAATAAGGGTTCTGTTTTTCCTTTCAACTACCCCATTTTGTTGAGGAGTTCTGGGAGCTGAGAAAGTATGCCTGATACCTTCATTCTGGCAGAACTCTAGCATAAGAAGAGAATCAAACTCTGTCCCATGATCACTTCTGATCAGGGCAATGTGAGTATTGAACTCAATCTGTATGCCTTTGAGAAAGTCTGTCAAAATCTTGAAGTTATCAGACTTCTTCCTCAGAAAGAACACCCAAGTGAATCTTGAGAAGTCATCTACAATTACTAAAGCATAAGATTTCCCTCCTAGGCTTTGTACATTAATTGGTCCAAAGAGGTCCATGTGCAGTAAGTACAAAATTCTAGGTGAGTCACTCTTATTAAGTGACTTGAAACTGTTTTTAGTTTGCTTGCCTAACTGACATGCCTTGCAAAGTCCTTCCTTCTTGTAGGGACCAGAAGGTAGTCCTCTAACAAGGTTGTCTTGGGATAACTTAGCAATGGTTCTAAGGTTCACATGTCCTAGTCTTTTATGCCAAAGTTCATTGGGTTTGCTAAGGGAATTAAATAAGCAAATATCTACTTTAGATGAATTGAAATCAACTAGATATATGTTATCTTGTCTATTTCCAATTAAGACAATGTTGTTATTTAATGTTATATTGCATGCTGAGTTGGTAAACCAAACCTGATAACCAGCATCACATAGCTGGCTGATGCTGATTAAGTTGTGCTTCAGTCCTTCCACATAGGCCACTTTCTTAAATGTGATTGACCCTATCTTGACTTGGCCATAGCCTTTTGTTTGTCCAAAATTTGAATCTCCAAAGATTACTTTGGGTCCATGTTTGGCTTTGAAGGACACAAGGTTTTCCTTGTTGCCAGTCATGTGCTTTGAGCACCCACTATCCAAGTACCACTGCTGGTTCTCAATTGGATAGGTCTTTATCTGCACATACAACAAATCAATTGTTTTTGACCCAGTTTACCTTGGGCCTTTCTTGATATCCTTTAAATCCTGAAATAAAAGACATCTCAGGTTGACTCTTATAGCCTGCAGGATGATATCTCCTAGGAGGTATGATCCATTCAGCATAAGGGTTAAAGTAATGAGATGTGGAGCTAGAATTGAAATTTGAATTAACCCTTGAGAACTGGGTTTTGCTCTGAACTCGGCTCGACGCACGTTGAGCTTCGGTCGACGGACTCAAATGAGTGCGTCGAGCTCCGTTCGACGGCAAGGTCTTGCTTTGTTCAGAGGGTAGAGGGCGTCGACCTGAGTTCGACGTTTTCTTGCGATTACGTCGAGCTCTGGTCGACGTCCGTCGAGCTTCGTTCGACGCTTTTTGTTCAGTTTCCTGGGTTAAGTCAGCATTCTTCCTAGCCACTATCAAGACTTCTTTACCTTTCTCACTGGTAAATTTGATTGGAGTTGTCAGCACTATGGGTTGGCTGGATGAAGCACCCAAGCCCAGTGAACCATTCAATCTTGAGTTCACTGTACTTGTGATGTCCATCAATTTGATACTTCTCCCATTAAGGGTTTCTTCAAATTGTTTGGCCTTAGATAGCTCACTTTTCAGTGAAGCTATCTCCTCCCCACACTGCTTCAACTCTTCTAAGAGTCTAAGATTATCTGAGTTAATGGATTTGCATTCAATTAATTGTTCATTTAGAGTTTTAATCAGCTTTTGAGACTCAATTAAGTCAATGCACATAGATTTAAACTCAGATTTGAAATCATCAGAAGTAAAGTCAAATGAATCTATTACCTGATCCTCAGTAAGTTCTTGATCAGATGGGTAGTCAGCATCAGGCTCTGAATCAGTGTTCTTTTGAGATGCACTGATGGCCATCATGCAGAATCCCTTTTCTTCTGCATCATCCTCATCATCACTAGAACTGGATGATGAATCAGACTCATCAGAGTCACTCCAGGATTCAGCCACAAATCCTTTTCTGGTGTGCTTGTTGTTGCTGGAGGAAGGCTTGTCATGGTGCTTCCTTGACTCCTTATCCTTCCTTTTATCTTTTCTTTCCTTCTTGTCCCTTCTGTCCTTGTCTTGATTTTCTGGACAGTTTGGGAAGATGTGTCCTGGTTTCCTGCAGCCAAAGCAGATAATATCTTTATTATTAGATCTGTCATACCTTGGCTTGTCTTTGTCTTTGGATGACCATCTTCTGAAGTTCCTTTTATTTAGCTTATTGAACCTTTTGACCAGTAGGCTCATAAGCTCTTCATTTCCCAACACCTTTTCTTTAGGTTATTCTTCCTGTGCTTTGAAGGCAATAGTTTTCTCAGCCTTCTCTGTTGGTGTGGATGTCTTCTGCTCTTCTTCTCTCTTCTTAATGAATTGCTCATAACTCTTGAGCTTTCCTAGAAGAGCTTCTGTGGATAACTCACAGACATTTCTTCCATCTTTAATTGACCATATTCTTGAGTCCCAAGAGCTAGGGAAACAAGTCAGTATTTTGTCATTTATCTCAGTGAGAGATATGTCCTTCTCTAGTGATCTAAGCTCACTTATGATCAGACTCAGTCTGTTGTACATGTCAGCAACTGACTCAGACTCTGCCTTCTTGAAATTCTCATACTGGGTGATCAGGTAGGATCTCCTATCCTTTCTTTCATCTGCAGAACCTGATACAATTTCTGACAGCTTTTCCCAGATTGCTTTGGCAGTAGTGCATTCAACTACCTTCTGGAAAATGTCATCTGACATGGTTTGAGCCAAGATGTTCATGGCTTTAGCATCTGCTGCCTTCCACTTCTTTATGTCAGCATCAGTTCCTGAAGGAGGTGGAACAGCTGATGTGCTTGTTCCTGTGGGAGGTCTTGGACAATCTGTCAACACAGAGTTAAAAATGTCTTCATCAAAAGAGTTCATGTAAAGCCTAATCCTTGCCTTCCATAGTGCAAACTTAGATAGATTGCACATAGGAGGTCTGGTGCTAGCAAGGTCCTTGTTTTGTGCCATGAGTTTTAAAGAGAAGTAAAACTAAGGAAAATAATCCTTTGAGAGAAATGATCTTATCAGGGATCTTTTGATCCAGGGGTTAGCCTGTATAAATGATCAACCTCCCTCTGATACCAATTGAAAGTGCAGGATAAGATCACTCCTAACTCTAGAGGGGGGTGAATAGAGTTATTTAAAATAATTTTCCAAATAAAACTTGTGTGTAGAGAAGGTTTGAATTTACTTAGTGTAAGGTGCTAGAGTAAATAATCAGAGTAAAAAGAAATTCACAGCACAAAGCAAAACACAAGGAGCATAAGCAATCCAGACGACACAAGGAGCTATAGTGGTTCCCCAAATCTGGGTACATCCACTCTTCTATCACCCTTGATAGGAATCCACTTCAAGATGAGTTGATCAGGTGTCTTGAGCACCAGAGAGTTTTTGATCAGGTTCTCACAAACCAACAGAGCTGATTTTGACCAGGTTTCAGCAAAACCAAAAGTAACTTTTGAAGGGAGTTAAAACCCTGTACAGAAAGAAAAAGAAAAAGAGATGATGTTGTCTTCTCTATTCAACAAGCAAAGAGAAGCAGAAGTGGATCTGAAGTTGTTGTCAAAGCTCCCCCTGAGATCAAGATGAGGTTCAGGAAGGAGAGCTCTGCACAAGGGTGACAGGTCTTCAAAGATCTGATTTGCTCCAGCAAAGGATGATCCAATAGAGTTGGATGGAGGTGTCTGAAGCAATCAGATTTTCTGTGAGTTAGCTTTTCAACACAATGTCACAGAGAGCAAAGAGATCTGAAGTCTTGTATTGTTGTTCTCCTCTTTTGTTCTGTATATTCTCTGTGTCTCTTTTTTTTTTGGAATTAAAAGAAAAAGAATTATATACTGAGTCTTCTTCTTCCTTCACTTTGATAGCCGTTGGAAGACAGCATTAATTGCTTTCCTTAACTGTCCATGCCTCAAGGGAAATGACAGGCAGACATTCCTTAGAAAATTCCTTGAGCCATGCACCAGATATGCTGTAACGGCCAATAAATCTTCAGCATTAATTGTCTGTCAGAAGGAATTTGAATTCCTATCCAAAATCGACGGCGGTCTGAAAAGCGTCGAGCTCACAATAAAACGTCGATCTGAGCACGACACACGTCGGCCAGAGAGAGTTTTCTGTAAGTAGAACTGGGTTCGACGGAACGTCGAGCTGAGGTCGACTCCACGTCGAGCTGAGGTCGACTCTGCGTCGAGCTGAGGTCGACTCTGCGTCGAGCAGAGGTCGACTCTGCGTCGAGCTGAGATTGACTCTGCGTCGAGCTGAAGTCGACTATGCGTCGAGCTGAAGACTACTCTAACTAGCCTATGTGACATTTATAACAACATGGAGGTCACAGCACACAATCCCTATAGAAATATAGTCATCCTGGTCCAAATAGTAATAGGGTGTTCCAACACGATCAATGATCACCCAGATTTTTTCGTTCCCCTTGTGCGATCTCGGCAAACCATTCACGAAACCCATGGAGATGTCATCAAATTTCCGCTCTGATATAGGAAAGGACTTCAGGAATCCGCTAGGCTTTTGGCATTTGGCCTTCACCAAGGCACGGGTTTGATATTTTGCCATATACAATGCTATGTCTTTCTTCAGACCCGACCACCAAAACAATTTATTCATGTCCTTGAACATCTTGGTGCTCGCGGGGTGAACTGAGTACTTCGTAAAGTGTGCATCATACATCAATTCTTCTCGCAACTTCCCCATATTGGGGACGCACAATCAATTTCCTTTCCATCAGAGGCCATCATCAATAGAGAACTGGTCTTTAGACCCATCAACAGCATCTGCCCAGTGACATTTCATGCTCACGTCCAACTCCAAGGCACGCTGAATCCTATCTGCGAGGTCGTATTGAACCTTCGTCCAACCCAAACGTGCATTTGCACTAACACCCTTGTCAACACAAGAGATTTCCAAGGCCTCCAAATCCCAAATAAGCCGCTCATCGTGCATCTGTAACCAATTGGCCCGAGAAGGGGTCCTATGGCTCAAAGCATCCGCCACAACATTCCCCTTCCCAGGAATTTAAGTAATCTTGTAGGTGTAATCCCCAAGGAACTCCATCCACCTACGCTGTCACATGTTGAGATCTTTCAGATCCATCAGATACTTCATGCTCTTGTGATCTGAATAGATATTGACCTTAAACCCATACAGATAATGCATCTAAAGCTTAAGAGCGAATACTACAGCCGCCAACTCCGAATCATGGACTGGGTAAATCCTCTCATGCACCTTCAACTAAAGCGATCCATAGGCTATCACCTTCCCGTGCTGAAGCAGAACACAGCCTAATCCACTCCCATATGCGTTATTGTAAATCTCAAATCCCTCTGAACCACAACGACAACATAAGACAGGCTCCGTGGTTAGACGACACTTTAGTTCTTTGAAAGCTTGTGCACACTCCGGTGACCAAACAAACTTTTGA
The DNA here is from genome assembly GCA_039513925.1 of Platanthera zijinensis. NCBI lineage: Eukaryota > Viridiplantae > Streptophyta > Magnoliopsida > Asparagales > Orchidaceae > Platanthera > Platanthera zijinensis. The sequence continues at coordinate 148,740,907 of CM077079.1, forward strand.
TCCTTCCTTGTCAAAGTAGTGAGGGGCAATGCTATCCGCAAGAAGTTCTCCACCAATCGAATGTAATAGCCGGCAAGCCCCAAAAAACTCCATACTTCCGACACAGAAGACATCACAGGCCATTCCCGTATCACAGCTACCTTCACCAGATCTACTGAAATTCCCTCACCACTAACCACGTGACCAAGGAACGGTACTGAGGACAACCAAAACTCACATTTGGAGAATTTGGCATACTGTTGGTTCCTCCTCAGTGTCTCCAAAACCATATGAAGATGCTAAAAATGATCCTCCTCGCAATATGAGTACACCAATATATCATCGATGAAGACTATCTCGAACTGGTCCAAGTACTCTCTGAATGTCCTGTTCATCAAATCCATAAACACAGATGGCACATTCGTTAGCCAAAACGGCATGACGGTGAATTCATAATGCACATAACGTGTGCTAAAAGCTGTCTTGGGAATGTCACTTTCCCTAATTCTCAGCTGATAGTAACCAGATTTCAAATCTAGCTTCGAGTACACAGTTGACCCGACCAACTGATCAAATAGATCATCAATCCTCGGAATCGGTTACTTATTCCTCTCCGTTAGCTTATCCAGTTCCCGTTAATTGATACAAAGCCGCAGACTTTGGTCCTTCTTTACTATGAAGAGAACCGGGGCATTCCAAGGTGACGAACTTGGGCGCACAAACCCCGGCTCTATCAATTCTTGAAGCTACGCCTTCAATTATACCATCTCTCATGGTGCTAAGTGGTAAGGAGACCGCGACACTGGCTTGGCTCCAGAATTCAACTCAATGGTGAACTCAATCTCTCTCTAGTGTGGGGCTCTAGGGACACTTTCGGGGAAGATGTCGCTAAGCTCCGACAGCAACAAATCACCGACCAACCCAGGTTCGGGATTCCTAGTCTCTAATTAAGAACAACTTCGCCCCTCCTCAAGAAAAGCTAACTTAGTCTCTCTTTCAGTGTTTAGCCATAGTGTGATCACCTTAGGGTTACACCACCTACAATCTTTAACGACCATGTTTCCGTTTGGTTTGTATATACATAATTGATACATCAGAAAGAAATAATATGGACCACAATGAAACCTTGGAAGCTAAGGAGCGAGAAGTCCTACAGCAAACGACTCTCTCCACCACCAAGAGTGGGACAAAGCCCACTTACACAAATCATAAGTCAATAACTAAACAAGTCGTAGGTATAAAAGCTATAAGCTAAAACCGTACCTGTCATCTCGTCCCTTTGCTTATGGCCTTCTACCTTTTTCTTTGTCTTTGGAAACCTACCCCAACAGTCACGAGCTATATGTCGTAGCTTACCACAGTTATAACAGTGGATTTGGCCTCCTCGCCCAAAGGTTGCTCCAGACTTAGCTTTCTTTGTGTTTGTGGCATCAGCACAACAATAGGGGGTAAGGTGTCCTGACTTGCCATAAGTATGGCAAGCATAAGGGGCTTGACTAGTAGAGGATCTAGACCTCTTATGCCAACTCCTGTGGTGTTCAGAATTTGCAAAAACCGCGGATTTCGTTACCCTACACACTGGCGTCTGATGGACTTTCTCCAAATCTACTTCCAATGATCTAGCTGACTCCACCACGCTCGTAACCCCCAAAACTTCGGTCCTATCAATATAAGTGGTAAATCATCACGCATACCATTATAAAACTTGTTTTCCATAGTCTGCTTGTCCTCCAACTCAAACTCTGAGTATCACCTTATCGTGACAAACACATGCAAATACTCATCAACATAGTGTGTACCTTGCATAAAAATCATGTTAAACTGCGGATCCGATGATCTTCTAATCTCCACTTGCTCAAGAGCACCAACCGGTATTAAAGCCACCCTAGGGACAGGGGGTATCACATGCCTTCCATGTTGGGCATTGATCATAGAGAGCACTACTTCCGCTAACATTCGGATGATTTCAACAGAAGGAGGGGTCGTAGGCATGTCATTAAGCTCACTTCTCTCCACAGAGTTCTGACATTGTGACTGCACTTCACCACTCCTAAAAACCTATAATCGGGAAACACTCAATTAGGTGACAAATAATTGCCAAAAAGCAATCATAGTAACACTCAGTTTCCTCAAACATGTGTATTTTTCTAAGTGAACATTCATGGGTACTTTTCATGTTATAACGATGACACACAGGGCTGTGCTAACCACACCGTAAAAAGAATTTGTCCACGAATTCTCCTAATTAAGATCGACACCTAAGTCTGATACCAAATTATAACACCACCATCCATCACATGGGATATAACAGAAGGTCCGGCCGGGGCCCACGCCATATTCCACGGACATTCAGCGGGGTTACATATTAATACCACAGTACTATTAGATGATATCGAAACCTAACACAAAGCATTCTAGAGGAAGCTTTTAAGTAAATTAGAAGAACCCATCACTGCACATGAATGTCCACTATAACCCAAAGTAGGAATGAAAGTACAAATACACATAGAGTCTTGGACATATGACCTTACAACATTCAACTTGAATTAAAGTGTTTTACATACTTCGGCACGCCGGCCGGACATACATGAAAATTGTAAAAGTAAACACTTCGCTTTGGCCTTAAATGGCCTGCAAAGCATTAGAAAACCAAACATAGTAATGAAGTGCAATTTAAGCACACTTCACCACAGGCGCAGACACAAATGACCACAAACCCTGTGCACTCAAGGCACATTTTAGGTTTCTGGATAAAATCTAGGGCTTACCACTGTTCATAAGATGGCAACAAACATGAGCATTTGGTAGTCTTTACGGCCCGCGCAAGGCCTAAGACCCGTAACTATGTTTGCGATAGGAATCACAACCCACAGATGCACCACAAAGCTATTGGGTAGGTTCAACCCTTTCCCGTTGCTCACATCACCGGGCAAAACCTACCACGACGCGGGTCGGCCTCCCTATTCCCAATCCTCTAGTCAAAATATAACCCTGTTATACTACATGGGTAGCTCGCAGGCAACCTGGATGGGCTCCCAAAGCTCACAGCCACACATCTAAAACCCAAGGTCTCAATGACACAGACCACATACTAATCAAGGATCTACCGCCTGCGGTAGAACTACTACTGCGTGGTATCTGACAAAAATGCGATTTTGCCCAGTTTTTTGGGTGCTCCTTAGAGTTTGTCCCCAAGGTTCCCTGCTGCAATCTACCGTGTAGAAACCCGAAAAACAAACATCAGAAAGTATTCTCCGGCCAGTACAAGTATAATGAAATCATTGCCAATATAGACCAACCTATCCAGATGGGCTTCACACACCATGCGTATGTTCGTACATTGATTCCGAACTCTATATGCAAAACTACGGGGATATACCGTATTTACCCGAAGGAAAAATCTCATGCTCACCGCACACTTGCGGGAGAGGGTTTCCTATGCAAAAGGAAGAGTACTTCACATGTCCAAGTTAAGAATCGTTACCCTTTATGCTCTTGATGGAGACGTTGCTGACACGGCCGCTAGTGATCCCCGTCTGAGAGAGTTCGTCGATTGGGACGATCGCTGTCGCAAGCTCGAGGATGGGATCGATGTCTGCCGCCATTATATAAAAATATATAATTATAAATTAAATAATTATAATTATATATTTTTAGTAATTTATTATTTTAGCAATTTTATTTTAAGTATTTATTTCATGTTTTAATTTTCATTTCATGTGTGATGATGGGTGCTTATAACCATCATGTGTTGTTTTAATTATTTCATTTCATGTGTAATGATGGGTGCCTATAACCATCTTATTTTCAGTTTGAATTTTGATTGGAGGGAGATTGAGTGGTGTAGGCTATATATAGCCATGTTGAGGAAGGATTTTTTCAGAGAGAAGAAGAATAAGAAAATAATTTCCTAAAGATCTTTTGAGATCCTCCTCCCCCCTTGGCAAAATTCGCCATCCTTCTTTCCCCCTCTTCCTTGGCAATTTCGGCCACCCTCCTACCTCTCCTCCTTGTGGAATTCGGCCACAAGACTCCTCCCCTCTTTACCTCCTCTTTTCTCACCTTAACAACCCTCTCCTACTACTTTTCTCCCCTCAAAACCGACCTCCAACAAAGAAACCATTCAACCAACCTCCTTGAAGAAATCGGCCAAGGCAAAGATTTCCTTTGTGGATTCCAACTCCAGCGTGACGCGACGAAGGCGGACAAGTTTCTCTCCAACCGGCGTGACTCCGACGGAGCCGTTGAAGAACGATCCAAGTAGAGAAATCGGAATCATCCATTCCGATAGGGTAACGAATCCTTTCTACCGATTGTGTGTTTCTCTTCCTACATTAATTCATGTGGTGGTAGATTCGTAGCGTTGTATTTTGATAGCATTAATTCATCGTGGATTTCTTTGATCGTTTGTGTTTCTCTTGATTGACTTAATTTTCGAAAAGGGTTTGGCGAGCCCTCGTTTTTCTTTTGTTGGGAGAGATCTACCTTTTCCGGATCGTATTTTATTCGGTAGATCTCTTTTGGTACAACACCGCTCGATCGGATAGTGTAGGTCCCTTTAGCCGGAAAGAACATTGGTTTATAACCCTTGTTCGATCCCTATCGGTTTTGCTACTCGTACGCTAGTATAAAATTGATAACATTAATTACGTGGTGCCGCGTAGATCGATTGTGCGAGTGTAGAATTTGGTTCGTAGAGAGCTAGTCGTGCGCGTCCGTAATTATATTTCGGTCCAAACGTGTACTCCTACATCAATTTGGTATCAGAGGGAGGTTGTTGTCGATTTCCTAATCAGCACCATCCTTCTATTTTTAGGTAGGCTAAAGAAAATATAAATTTCAAATTTTAAATTTCAAATTTCAAATTTCAAATTTCAAATTTCAAATTTCAAATTTCAAATTTCAAATTTCAAAATTTCAAATTTCAAATTTCAAATTTCAAATTTCAAAATTCAAATTTCAAATTTCTAAATTTAAAATTCAAATTTCAAATTTCAAATTTCAAATTTCAAAATTCGAAATTCAAAAATTCAAATTTTCAAAATTCAAATTTCCAATTTAAAATTCCAAATTTCAAATTTATCTCAAAATCTAAACAAAAAAAAATTTATTTTTCATTAAGTCATTATTTTTATTAAGTTATTTTAAAATTTAATAGTTGGTCTGCCAATAGCGGTCTATATTTTTATTTTTTCAGCAAAATTCAGAAAAAAAAATTAATTAATAATCTCCATATTTTTGCCAGCAAGAATATCGAAAATATATATATATATATTATGTTTAAATATTAGCGGGAACAAATCTATCTTTGAAAATTAATCAGGATCAGACTATATTTCTTTGTATTTGTGCGCTTACTCCGCGTAGTCAATCCCCATTTTCCCGTTGAAAATTAAAACAAAAAAATGTCCTACGATGTTCATGTTTCCCGAATGAAGTCATTAGGTTCCGTCATGAACATTAGAAAGCCTTTCCATTGTCCGGTAGTGGAAGAGATTAAGGGGTTGATTGGTCAACTAAAGGCTAATCAAGTTATACCGCACTCATCTAGGCTTGTTAGAGTTCCAGCTCCGACCTATGATGGGCTAGGTGGAACGCAAGATTTTTTATGCTGGGTGAAGGCTATGGAGCGCTATTTTGAGAGATATCAGATTGTGGACCCCCACAGGATCCCCGTCGCGAGACTTCAATTATTTAGTCGAGCCCAGACCTTCTGGCTCAATGAGGAGAGACGTTTTGGGACATCCCTCGAAGAGTCACCTGTAGGTTGGAATATTATGAAGAATCTATTAACAGATGAGTATTACCCTCCCCACTGTCGTTCTCAGTCATCTGAAAATCTGAGTGAAACGCCACCTATGATTATGCCTATACCGTACAAGTACGACACCCCGTACTCCTGTGCTAGGACGTCACATAAGTTTACTTCTCCCCGCCAGGGCACTAGACCCCAACTTGATTATGAGAGAGTTCCTATCCTCGTGGGTAGTCAGGCAATCAAGACACGTGAGACTAGTGAAACGACTAGGTTTGGTACTATCGATCTTTTTATTCTGACTACGCCCATAGTCTCCTTAGAGTCGCCCCCTGAGCTGTCAGATCTAGTTATTGACTCCCCTGATGAGTCTGAGGCTGATTCTACGATTGCGCCCTTCACCGAGGATGAGACTATTATCACTGACGAGTGTAGCAACGTTGAGGAGATTGGTTACCCTAGTGACCTGGATGAGGATTCCACCACCGAGGAATCACCTCCACTCCCCGTCGATGACATTTTGGAGCCTACGGTTACTCCTGCTGAGATTACACCTGAGTCGGTATGCATTTTACCTGATGATGAGAGTTTACTTAGTAGTGACACAGGAGATGATCTGTTCGGACTCGAGCTGGTTCCTAGACCGAGATATTTTGAGGACTGTTCTGATGATCCTGATATATTGGACGTTCCGACTGATTGGGAAGACTTACAATTGGTGAGCGAGTTATGCTTGGATGATTTTAGTGCTATGAGCCCGAACGATATTTCTTTGATGCAAACACCTTTATCTGACGTTCCTAATTTAAAGCTTCCGTTGGGCTCAATTTTACCCTTGTCTGAGACCATAATTGATTCTAAATTAAATAACTTGGATAGTGTGTCAGAAGAAATTGTAAGCAAGGAAGTTGCATTAGTGGACGACTTTTTGGATTGTACCCCGGGTTTGATTTTACCGACTCGTCCCCCTAACCCGTTGACGCGACGTACTACGGTGCCCCCTGAGTTCAGGAGTTCTACGGTGCCCCCTGAGTTCATTCTACCCGTACCCCCAGAAGAGGTCCCGTTAGTGCCTCCAGATCTCGTATTATTGTTGTCGACCTATGACCCGACCACTGATTCTGATTTATATGATATATCTAATGAATTGGTAGACATGTCAGACGAATTTTCTATAAGAGAGAATCCATTGTTTGAATTTTCATATGACTTTAATGGCTTGCAACCGGGTGATCTTACTTGGACGTTAAACCCGTGTTTTGATGTTGAGAATGACTTAGCTCCTCCTTTGGACATGTCCCCTTTGACGACCTATTACCCTACGAATCCATCGCTGGTCACACCCTCGGATGTTTTAGATTTTATTTCTGTGGCGACTATTTACTTTATCCTAATTTTATCCTCCATGAATTTTAAAGAAAATCATTTATCGAATTATATGTTTAGGATAGGGCCGCTTATAGTGACTCCTGATGAGATTCCCTCGGCGCCACCAGATTTAGTTCCGTTGGTGCCGCCTTATGTCATTCCATTACCACCAAATGCACTAAGTACGTTTGCGCATGATGATGCTCGCAATGAATTTTATTTACGTAAGCACTTTAGTGAAGCGCCAACCACGTTACAACAATCTATTCAAATTCTTGCTAGCTTACAAAAAAGAGCGTCTTACGGTATAATTTGCGATTTTGACTTGGTGCGTCTCGTCCCTGAACGGTTGCCTTCAGGCACTATAGAAAGTGGACGAGTTGGTGAGCTACACCTTTTGCGGACATTAATGAAATTAGGAGAACACGCATTTCTTTTGAGGTTTTCCACTGATTGGGGTAATACCCCTATTTTTAATGTTTCTGATTTAACGTTGCATGTTTCTCCACCACTTGAATTAACTGCCTGTCCGTTTGGTTCCACTTTGTTTTCTTATGGTTTGGGTAGTGAGTTTGTGCCTGGATCGCTCTCTTCATCGGTCTTCACTGGAGGTATGTTGGTTGTTGATGTAGAAATTTGTTATCCTTTATTGCCTAATACTTTTCCGAGGTTCTCTAGGAACATCTTTTTGCATGACAGGATACTCTAGGTTGAAGTGCTCTCTTCTCCAAGTGGTGTTGTTTGCCGCTACGTGTTTCTCTGGGATGATGCTCTCCTGCACCGGTACTTTCAGACCAACTCATCGGTGATGAGTACTTTTGAGCGGGGGAGGATTGATGGAGACGTTGCTGACACGGCCGCTAGTGATCCCCGTCTGAGAGAGTTCGTCAATTGGGACGATCGCTGCCGCAAGCTCGAGGATGGGATCGATGTCTGCCGCCATTATATAAAAATATATAATTATAAATTAAATAATTATAATTATATATTTTTAGTAATTTATTATTTTAGCAATTTTATTTTAAGTATTTATTTCATGTTTTAATTTTCATTTCATGTGTGATGATGGGTGCTTATAACCATCATGTGTTGTTTTAATTATTTCATTTCATGTGTAATGATGGGTGCCTATAACCATCTTATTTTCAGTTTGAATTTTGATTGGAGGGAGATTGAGTGGTGTAGGCTAAATATAGCCATGTTGAGGAAGGATTTTTTCAGAGAGAAGAAGAATAAGAAAATAATTTCCTAAAGATCTTTTGAGATCCTCCTCCCCCCTTGGCAAAATTCGGCCATCCTTCTTTCCCCCTCTTCCTTGGCAATTTCGGCCACCCTCCTACCTCTCCTCCTTGTGGAATTCGGCCACAAGACTCCTCCCCTCTTTACCTCCTCTTTTCTCACCTTAACAACCCTCTCCTACTACTTTTCTCCCCTCAAAACTGACCTCCAACAAAGAAAACATTCAACCCACCTCCTTGAAGAAATCGGCCAAGGCAAAGATTTCCTTTGTGGATTCCAACTCCAGCGTGACGCGACGAAGGCGAACAAGTTTCTCTCCAACCGGCGTGACTCCGACGGAGCCGTTGAAGAACGATCCAAGTAGAGAAATCGGAATCATCCATTCCGATAGGGTAACGAATCCTTTATACCGATTGTGTGTTTCTCTTCCTAGATTAATTCATGTGGTGGTAGATTCGTAGCGTTGTATTTTGATAGCATTAATTCATCGTGGATTTCTTTGATCGTTTGTGTTTCTCTTGATTGACTTAATTTTCGAAAAGGGTTTGGCGAGCCCTCGTTTTTCTTTTGTTGGGAGAGATCTACCTTTTCCGGATCGTATTTTATTCGGTAGATCTCTTTTGGTACAACACCGCTCGATCGGATCGTGTAGGTCCCTTTAGCCGGAAAGAACATTGGTTTATAACCCTTGTTTGATCCCTATCGGTTTTGCTACCCGTACGCTAGTATAAAATTGATAACATTAATTACGTGGTGCCGCGTAGATCGATTGTGCGAGTGTAGAATTTGGTTCGTAGAGAGCTAGTCGTGCGCGTCCGTAATTATATTTCGGTCCAAACGTGTACTCCTACATCAGCTCTCTTTGGTGTAGTGCCAAAGATCTAAACGGATGAACGCAACTGCAACGATCTTGCCTCCCTAAATACAGACTCAGTGTATCCCCCCAGAAATCTCAAAATCCAAAATTGGCATTCAGGTTAGCTGACACGGCCTGAGACACGGGCGTGTCAAGTGTACACGGCCTGGGATACGGGCATGTCCCAGGGCGTGCCTAGCTTAGCTGAGGGCCAGTTATGTCCGAGGAGGACACGGCCTATGACACGGGCGTGTCACAGCGGCGTGTTTAGCACACGGCTAGGGACACGGGCGTGTGCCTTAGCCGTGTTGTTCTCGGGTGATTTTGAAGATCGAATTACAGGGGTGACACGGCCAGGCACACGATTGTGTACTGGGTGACACGGGCGTGTCAGGTTTGACACAGGCGTGTCGCTACACGTGTTCTGGTTTGTTTTAAGTTGGTTGTGCACCGCTTCAGAAATATGGCATGTGACACGGGCGTGTCATAACCCATGTTCGGCCCAGGAAATTAAATTTCAGGGCTAATCTGAGCCTTCCATTTTCTTTGACCAAGATCCAATGGTCTAGGCTATTCCCTGGGTTTATAAGGCCGGATTTGAGATGGAGAAAACTCATTTGAGTTATGTCATTCTCTTTCCTAAGTGAAGAGAGAGAGAGGAGAGCAAGGGGAGGAATAAGAAGGGAAAGCCGACTGCCGGTGGTGCTGCGGTGGTCCAAATCACGAGCCAAGTTCAACTTTGCATAGGCTTGATCACTGCGAAGCTTTCCAACTGTGTACTTTTTGCCATGGCGCCAAAATGTCCTTCAAGGGTAACGATTTCCTTCTTGGACAATGAAGTCCTTCTTTCCTGCATTTGCATAGGAATCCTCCACCAAAAGGTGGATGGCGAAGTGATTCCCTTGGGTCGGCGGTACGTCACTTGTTATATTGCACTAGAATCGGAAGTGTGAGTACTTTTAGGCATGCTGTCTGAAGCCCATCTGGACATGTTGGTCTGGATAGGTGATGCTTGTTTGCACATCAGAGAAGACCCCGTGAATATTTCTCGTATGCATGAAATCCGTGGTGGATACCTGTGGCTTGGTGTGGCAGGAAGTACTGGAGGAAGTCCAGGAAATGGTGAGAGTTGGGTTCAACTCTTATGGTCGTGAGTGCCATATGATATGAAGTTGATTTGTTAGGATGCAACTGGAGAAATGCCTTGGTGACGGATAGGAAAAGTGAAGCCGTACCTGCGTCAGTCCAGTCTTGAGTCTGACGATTTTGAGAAACGGGAAAGGTGGATCTGTACCCGCATTATGGTTGTCTAACCTTGGGTGCTTAAGGACCTGTTAGGATCACATAGCGAGAGTCTATGGCTTGCGTGCCGATTAGACTAGAAATGCTCAAATTGGACCGTCATGTCTTGGACCTTTGAACGGTGGTGGCACCCGGTGTTTCCAGTACACCAGAATGTGCCCTGAGTGCATGGAATTTCGGGCCGTCGTGCCAGCATTTGTGATATGTATTGTCTTAGTGGCCTGATATATATGTATGAGATGAAAAATGTTGTGGAGGGAAGGAATTCCGCTGCCCCGTGCCAGGGGCAGGGTCGTTATAATTGGTCAGCTGATTTCTGACCGTTGCCCTATTTGCCACCGCTTGGTGGATTGGTTCTTACAGGTGCAGGTGGTGTTGGTCCGAGCGGGACTTAGCGGGCTGAAGACGAAGCTGCGTTGCTGCCCTTGAAGGCTTTGTTTTGTTTCGTCTTGTTCATGTGTGGCCGGACTGCGCGCCGATGTTTGGAAACCACACTTTTGTTAAGAGAAACCTGTAAGGCCATAAGGCCATTTACTTTGGGTGTAAACATTCCTATTTTGTTATAGTGGACAGTTCTTGTAACTCTTGAGTTCAAGTTTTCAACCGTGAAGCTTCCTCTAGAATGCTCTGTGTTAGGATGCGTTGGTTTTGATATTATTTAGTAGCGTCTACTGCTGTTTGTGGAATATTGTGTGGGGCCCCGGCCGGACACTCTATTATATTCTTCTTGACGGGTAGAGGTGTTACAATTTTGTATCAACATATAGGTCGATCTCTTCTGAATTCGCGGAAGAATTCTTTTGATGGGTGGCGAGCACGTGTCAGTGCTGTCGTTATAACACATAAATTGAACTCAAGAATGTCCACTTAAGAATGTAAATACACTTGTTTGGTGTATTGGAGTGTTCATTTTTGTATGTTTGTCGTTTGTTTAGTCGTTAAATTATGTTTTTACACATATAGGAGACTAGAAGTGTTGCGGGTCAATCGGAACCTCAACATTCTATTGAAAGTGCGGCACCGGCTGAGGTGCCCACACCTCCTCCATCTGCTGAAACGGTGTGTTTCATTACGGAGAAGATACTTGTTATGATGAATGCTCAACAGGCTTGGAAAGCACGTCCTGCTGTGGTGCCAACGCATACTGTGGTAAGGAAAGAACCGGCAAAAGCTGTAGTTGATCAGCGGGCAGCAGATCAACAATTGAAGCAATTCATGAGCTTCAATCCTCCTCAATTTACTAGGGCGGGATCCCCGGACCAAGCAGAGTATTGGCTTGCAAGGATCAAGAGAATCTTGAGTGCGATCAGAGTTGAGGAGGAGCAGAAGGTAATGTTGTCCACTTTCCTTCTTGAGGGAGAGGCTCGGTTGTGGTGGGATGAGATTGAACTGCATCACTTGGACGGCAGACAGTTGGCAGAGATCTCGATGGAAGAGTTCTCTCGGTTATTCTTGGCAAAGCATCTGCCAATGCAGCAGAGAATATCAATGGAAATGGAATTTCAGCGGTTGACTCAAGGAGATTGTAGTGTGGATGATTATCTTCATGAGTTCACGCGGTTGGGACGATATGCGGGTTCTATCTTCCCCGAAGAGGAGCGTAAGACTAGTCGGTTTTATGCGGAACTGCGAGATGAGCTACGATATCTGCTATCGAGTTCTGTAAGTCAGGGTTTTCAAGCCTTAGTCTGTACGGCTCGGTCGTTGGACACAGACATGAAAAGGGGGCAAGCAAAGGGGACCTTGGCTGTTGCAAAGCCAGAGTTCAAGTCGCCACGTCCGGATAAATCTGGGTACCGAAGGAGATGGAATAAGAAGTTCAAATCTACTGGACAAGCTCCTTCAGCGACTGTGATGGAGGCATCGTCAGGGTATGGATCTCACGCCTGTTTTACGTGTGGGAAGGTGGGACACTTCGCAAGTGATTGCCGAGTTGGCCATCCAAAGGGTGAAAAGAAGACGGGAGCATCCTATGCGGAGAAAGGGAAGACTGTGGTGGAGTCTTCTGCATCGCACGCGTATCCCCGGGTCTTCAACCTTGGACAACAGGAGGCCATTAAGCAGACTGATGTCGTCACAGGTGCGCGCAGTTTTTAATGTTATTTTTTACTGTGTGCTATGCTTGTTTAATTTTGGTGTTATAGGTTTTGTCCTTATACTGGATTATCCAACGCGAGCACTATTTGATACAGGTGCTTCCCATTCGTTTCTGTCTGAATATTTCGTTTTATGAATCGGGGTGCCTATACGGACCATGACAGACAGTAAAAAGGTGCTACTACCTAACGGATGTTTGTTATGCGCGGATAAATCTTACAGTCTTGAGGTAAAGATAGGGAGTCGGGAATTCAAGGTGGAAACATTCGTATTGTCGATTATAGAGTTTGATATAATCTTTGGTATGTACTGGCTTTCAGAGAAGCGTGCCTGTATAGATTATACTTAAAAAGAGGTCATACTGGGGCAAAATACCGAACAAGAGACCAAGTTCACTGGTATGCGAGGGATGTGTGGGATGTTGTTATCTGCTCTCCAAGTCGCTAAGGCAGTTTGGAAGGGTGCGAAGTTATTATTCACACTCATTAAGGCGGTGGAGCCGAAGGCCAGTGTGAATGAGGTGCAGATTATATCAGAATACGCTGATGTGTTTACAAAAGACCTTCCGGGGTTACCTCCCCAAAGGGAAATTGACTTCGCTATCGAGCTGGTGCCAGGTGCAAAACCTGTGACCCATTCGCCTTATCGTGTAGCGCCAAAAGAAATGGTCGAACTGAAAGTTCAATTGCAAGAGTTGCTGGAGAAGGGGTACATACGCCCAAGTATGTCACCTTTGAGCGCGCCTGTTTTATTTATGAAAAAGAAAGACAGTAGTTTGCGGCTATGTATTGATTACCACGAATTGAATAAGTTGACGGAGAAAAACAAGTATGCGATTCCACGGATCGATGACTTGTTCGATCAACTAGCAGGCTCAACCGTCTATTCGAAGTTGGATTTGAAATCCGGGTATTACCAATTGCGGATTAGGGAAGGTGACATTCCCAAGACAGCGTTTGGAACACGCTACGGTCATTATGAATTCACTGTGATGCCGTTTGGGCTATGTAATACGCCTTCGGTATTCATAGACTTAATGCACCGAACATTCCGAGAGTACTTGGATTTGTTTGTAATCGTAATCATTGACGACATCCTAGTGTACTCGCAGTCAGAAGAAGATCATGCAAATCATTTGCGGTTGGTACTGCACACCTTGAGGAGGAATAAGCTGTATGCCAAGTTCTCAAAGTGTGAGTTCTGGCTCTCGTTGGTGGCTTTTCTGGGCCATGTAGTTAGTGGAGATGGCATAGCAGTGGATCCGGTAAAGATAAGTGCCATACAAGATTGGCCGGTGTTGTCTTTAGTGGCCGAAGTCAGGAGTTTCCTTGGACTGGCAGGCTACTACAGACGGTTTATGGCGAACTTCTCCCGGATTGCTTTGCCTCTGACAACGTTGACGTGAAAAGATCAGAAGTTCGTCTGGACGTCGGAGTGTGTGAGAGCTTTTGATGAGCTGAAGAGTCATTTGACCATGGCGCCTGTGTTAACGTCGCCATGTGGTACAGACGGCTATTAGATATATAGCGATGCATCAGGGAGCGGCTTAGGCTGCGTTCTCCTGCAGTTTGGCAAGGTGATTGCTTATGGCTCACGCCAATTGAAAGTGCATGAGCGTAACTATCCCGTCCACGACTTGGAGTTGGCGGCGGTGATCTTTGCGCGAAAGTTGTGGCGGCACTATCTGTATGGCGTTAATGTTGATATCTATACAGATCATAAGAGTCTAAAGTATTTGCTCGATCAAAAGGATTTGAATATGCGAAAACAGAGGTGGATGGAGTTCCTTGGGGACTACACCTTCGATATTCACTATACTCCCGGGAAGGGAAATGTGGTCGCGGATGCCTTGAGTCGTCGGACTCCGGCATGGGCAAATTGGCTTCTAAGACATGATGAACGCCTAATTCGAGATCTGGAGGCCTTAAATATTTCTTAAGTTTAAAGGAATACCACTGCAAAGGCATGCTTAAACTGGACAGAGGTACAGTGTGACCTGGCAGACAGAGTTCGGAAAGCAACATAACTGGATGAAAGCCTGCAACGCTATGCAGCGGAAAGTGCTGACTCTAGATTTTCATTTATTGACTGTCTATTTCGGAAGGATGGTCATTTGTGTGTCCCAGATAGGGGTAAGCTTCGTGAAGAGGTGATGTATGAAGGCCACTTCACCAAGTATTCGGTTCACCCCGGGGGCACAAAATGAATAAGGATATGAAGAAGCTGTTCTGGTGGCCTGGAATGAAGAATGACATAACACACTATGTTGCTAAATGTCAAACTTGTGCCTTAGTAAAGGCGGAATGGAAAAAATCGAGTGGTTTGCTGAAGTCGTTGCCTATCCCTGTGTGGAAGTTTGATGATATTTCAATGGACTTTGTGCAAGGATTGTCGAGGTCACAGCGGGGAAATGATGCGGTATGGGTGATTGTGGACCGGTTAACAAAGGTGTCGCACTTCATCCCGAACCAAAGGGATGATCTAGTGGAGAAATTGGCAAAGATGTATGCGGATACTATTGTACGACTGCACGGTGTGCCTCGTAGCATTGTTAGAGATCGAGATGGGCGTTTCACTTCGGGTGGTTGGAGGTTAGTCCATGAACTGTTGGATATGAAATTGCATTTCAGCACGGCCTTCCATCCTCAAACAGAAGGTCAGACCGAGAGAACCATTGGGACATTGGAGGATATTCTTTGAATGTGTGCGCTGTATTTAAGAAAGAATTGGGAAGATAACTTCGGTGTGATTGAATTTGCGTACAACAACAGCTACCAAGCTAGCATCCAGATTGCGCCCTTTGAAGCTTTATACGGTAGGAAATGGCGTACACCTTTGGCTTGGGCGGAGACTGGCGAAACAAAGTTGTACCGGCGAAAAGAGTTAGATGATGCCAACTCAATCATACGGTTGATACGTGAAAGGCCGATAGTGGCTCAAGACAGGCAAGCTAAGTATTACAATGCCAAGCACCGAAATGTGGAGTTTGCGATGGGCGATTGGGTGTACTTGAAAATCAAACCATTAAAAGGTGTGTCCAGGATACGGCATCTGAAAAAGATGAGCCCGAGGTATCTGTGACCGTTTGAAGTGGTCGAACGTATTGGTGAAGCCGCCTATCGGTTAGCACTTTCGCAAGAGCTGAGTGGTTTACATAATGTATTTCATGTCTCAGTGTTGCGGAAAGTGGTCAAGGATTCAGCTCAAGTAAATGAGAGTGACCGAGTACCAGTTGAGTATGGGCTAACGATGAAGGTTAGACCCATTCAGATCGAGGATCAAGCCGAGAAACTGCTACTAAACAAAGCGATCGAGATGGTCAAAGTCTGGTGGGACAATTGTGGTCGAGAAGAGCTAACGTGGGAGCGGGAGCAGACCATGAGAGCTGAGTTTCCCGAGTTCTTTTTGTAAAGCTGTTAGTTCGTCTGTATATTGTTTAACCTTATATAAAAAGTATCACATATGGTGTAATGCTTGTACTTCCTTACTATGTCCAAATTTCGGGACGAAATTTTATTAAGGAGGGGAGGATTGTAACACCCCAGAAATCTCAAAAGCCAAAATTGGGATTCAGGTTGGCTGACACGGCCTGAGACATGGGCGTGTCTCAGGGCATGTCAAGTTTACACGGCCTGGGACACGGGCGTGTCCCAGGGCGTGCCTAGCTTAGCTGAGGGCCAGTTGTGTCTGAGGAAGACACGGCCTGTGACACAGGTGTGTCATAGTGGCGTGTTTGGCACACGGCTAGGGACACGGGCGTGTGCCTTAGCCGTGTTGTTCTCGGGTGATTTTGGAGATCGAGTTACAGGGGTGACACGGCCAGGCACACGACCGTGTACTGGGTGACACGGGCATGTTAGGTTTGATACGGGCGTGTCACTACCTGTGTTCTGGTTTGTTTTAAGTCGGCTGTGCACCGCTTCAGGAACACGGCCTGTGACACGGGCGTGTCACAACCCGTGTTCGGCCCAGGAAATTCAATTTCAGGGCAAATCTGAGCCTTCCATTTTCTTTGACCAAGATCCAATGGTCTAGGCTGTTCCCTGGGTTTATAAGGCCGGATTTGAGATGGAGAAAACTTATTTGAGTTGTGCCATTCTCTTTCCTAAGTAAAGAGTGAGAGGAGAGAGCAAGTGGAGGAAGAAGAAGGGAAAGCCGACTGCCGGTGGTGCTGCGGTGGTCCAAATCGCGAGCCGAGTTCAACTTTGCGTAGGCTTAATCGCTGCGAATCTTTCTAACTGTGTACTTTTTGCCATGGCGCCAAAATGTCTTTCAAGGGTAAAGAATTCCTTCTTGGACAATGAAGTCCTTCTTTCCTGCATTTGCATAGGAATCCTCCACCAAAAGGTGGATGGCGATGTGATTCCCTTGGGTCGGCGGTACGTCCCTTGTTGTATTGCACTAGAACCGAAAGTGTGAGTACGATTAGGCATGCTGTCTGAAGCCCATCTAGACATGTTGGTCTGGATTGGTGATGCTTGTTTGCACATCGGAGAAGACTCCGTGAATATTGCTCGTATGCTTGAAATCCGTAGTGGATACCTGTGGCTTGGTGCCACAGGAAGTACTGGAGGAAGTGCAGGAAATGGTGAGAGTTGGGTTCAACTCTTGTGGTCGTGAGTGCCATTTGATATGAAGTTGAGCTGTTAGGCTGCAACTGGAGAAATGCCTTGGTGGCCGACAGGAAAAGTGAAGCCGTACCTGCGTCAGTCCAGTCTTGAGTCTGACGATTTTGAGAAACGGGAAAGGTGGATCTGTACCCGAGTTATGGTTGTCTAACCTTGGGTGCTTAAGGCCCTATTAGGATCACATAGCGAGAGTCGATGGCTTGCATGCCGATCAGACTAGAAATGCTCAAATTGGACCGTCGTGTCTGGGACCTCTGAAGGGTGGTGGGACCCGGTTTTTTCGGTACACCAGAATGTGCCTGAGTGCATAGAATGTCGGGCCGTCGTGCCGGCATTTGTGATATGTATTGCCTTGGTGGCTGGATATATATGTATGAGATGAAAAATGTTGTGCAGGGAAGGAAATCTGCTGTCCCATTCCTGGGGCAGGGTTGTTATAATTTGTCAGCTGAATGCTGACCGTTGCCGTGTTTGCCACCACTTGGTGGATTGGTTCTTGCAGGTGTAGGTGGTGTTGGTCCGAGCGGGACTTAGCGGGCTGAAGCCCAAGCTGTGTTGCTGCCCTCGAAGGCTTTGTTTTGTTTTGTCTTGTTCATGTGTGGCCGGTTTGCGCGTCGATGTTTGGAAACCACACTTTTGTTAATAGAAACCTGTAAGGCCATAAGGCCATTTACTTTGGGTGTAAACATTCCTATTTTGTTATAGTGGACAGTTCTTGTACTCTTGAGTACAAGTTTTCGACCGTGAAGCTTCCTCTAGAATGCTATGTGTTAGGATGCGTTGGTTTTGATATTATTTAGTAGCATCTCCGCCGGTTTGTGGAATATGGTGTGGGGCCCCGGCCGTACCCTCTATTATATTATTCTTGACGGGTAGAGGTGTTACACTCTGCTTGTGAATCAGAACTCAGAAACTCCAATGACGATGAGATTTACACTCCAATGCTGTTGCTCCTCCTTCAGGAAAACCAGGCCAACCCCAAATCCAAAAGAAATGAAGTGAAAATGGCAAAAATCAGGCATATAAATAAAGCTACCACCATACGGTAACTAGCTACCGCCGCGCAGTACCTTAATTTAATGCCTTGTTTCGAGCGCAACCACCCAAACCCTCCAATCACAGCCGAACACGTGGTCAACTACGTTTTGATTTCACTTCCACCACGCGATAGGATGCTAACGTCGCACGGTAGAGGACGTCGGTTACGAGAAGACACCGGCCGCTACAGCCACGCGCTAACTTCTACAGGCACGTTGTATGATCCCGAGAACTATGCAAATAAATTGACCCAGCTATCTGCAACGTTAACCTTATCGCCGGGCAATAGCTTCCCGAGAGCTCTGCCAGATTAAATCCTCTGCTATCGCCACACGGTAACAGCTTTCCTCCGCATGGTAAAGTCTTTCTCGGGAGATCGACGCTTTCTTGAGAGCTTGATGCTCTCGACACAAACCCTGGAGCTACCGCTGCGCAGTAACTAGCTACCGCCGGGAGGTAACCCCCAGAGAGGCATCTCATGCCTCAAGAAATTTGGGGCATTACATGGTGCCTAAAAAGGGCGAGTTACAACCATCCATTTGCAGAAAATGACAACAGCTGTCCGCCGGCGCCATTAAAGGCATACTGTAGCTTTCCCGCAAAGAATTTGAATTGTGTTGACTTTGTTGACTTTTGCTAACATCAGCCATTTTGAACTAAACCAAATTCACATAATCACTCCAGGCGTTGAGTGAACTGGTTTCACTCAACGATTCTGGACTTAGCTTATTCTTCAGCTCTTTTTGCATCCATGGCGTTGAGAGCATTGAGTGGTTGGCTTTCACTCAATGACATTTGCCTTAGCTCCTTCTTAACTCTTCTAACTGCTGATGAATTGAGTAAACTTGCTTCACTCAATGCTTCTGTACTTAGAAACTTTTCTTCTGAATTGGGGCGTTGAATGTGTTGACTTCACTCAACGCTTCCTGCCTCATCCTTATCTTTTGACTAGGCAATTAGTGAATTGGCTTCACTCAATGCTTCTGCACTTAGTCAAATCCTGTCACTCCTTCTGGCTTTGACAACTTCAGCTTATCTCAATGCTTCTATACTTGGAATAATTCTGCTTTGCATGAAGGTGTTGAGTGTGTTGACTTCAATCAACGCTATCTTCCATCTATCTCAACATTTGACTGGGCATTGAGTGAACTGACTCACTCAATGCTTTTATAGTTAGACAGATTTTTCCTGTCATTCTACCAAGTCTTTGATAGAATCAGCATGGTGTTGAGTGAACTGGCTTCACTCAACGCTTTTGGACATAAAAACTCTTCTTTTGCCAAAAAGTATGTGACTTTGACATACTAAGCTTTACTCAACGAATATACAGCAAGGCGTTGAGTGACTTGACTTCACTCAATGCCTGTTGAATTAGTCGATCTTTCTGCTTGCTGAAGCATGGCATTGACTATCCATAACTGAATTAGTGTTTTAGCTCATTTGGCGTTGAGTGAGTTGTCCTCACTCAACACTTTTGTACTTAACAAGAATCCTTTCTTTTGTCAGCATTCTCCTTGACCTATGGCATTGAGTGAGTTAGATTTACTAAATGCATGTGGACTTAGGCAATTTCCTGCCTTTCCAGCATCCTTCTTTGTGTCACCTGTCAAATCAATCTGACAAGGACTATCCTGTATGCATGAACTTAAACAAACATCAAATACAACTAGGTGTGTGTCATTGACTTGTTTGACTTCTTACAAATCTGGGACATTGGATTAATGGACCCAACAATCTCCCCCGATTTGAATAAGTCAAAACCCACAATCAACTTTCTTGGTCAATGACATGCACAACATATGCAACAATAAAATATACTATAATGATATAACAGATCTAGGAAGATTACAATATTGATACAGAAATTCGCAACTGCGGAGAGAGGGTTGGAAAAGAGAAGAGAAGAGAAAGTGGATGTGGTGGTTGAGAATATTCTCTGATTCTATATCCGATAAAGGCAAGCGTACCTTATCGGTTATAGTATAGGATACTAAAGATTAGTATCAAGGTCGTATTTCCCTGGGGCGTAATGACTACTTCTACTCAAAGGCGTTCGCTATTATTTTATCAAATGATATTTATATTAAATGTTAAACTAAAAACAGGAATTAAAGCACTAAAATAAAAAGAAAACTAAAGTACTTGCAGGATAAAAAGAGTTAGAGGTAATAATAAAGAGGCGCACTCGATCAAGAATCACTTCAGCAGGAGACGATTAAAAAGACGATAAATAAACCTAAGCTTAATAGGGTAAAAGTCCTTGACCGTGGAGATTCCTAAAGCTTGAACACGCTTCTCTCGAAGTCGTGCCCAACTGAGTTTAAGAAGGTCCGACCGACTCTCGTCTAAATCGGAGGCCTAAAGCTCGCTTTACGCGGTGAACCCCTCTATTGGATTTTACTCCAATCCGGGAGATTTGGACGTCTGCCTCTCTCGAGGGGTGCGTACAACTCCCTTTACTCTTGAATGCTCACTTTATTCTATCGGCTTCTCGGCTAGCCCAGAATGAAAGCAAAGGTGGAGAGTATATATCGATAATATACCTCCAACCCGTGATTAATCAAGAGTAATTCAAGGTCCAGAACCTAAAAAGAAAAGGTTAATTAAAACATCATAACTTAATCGCTCTAACCTCGGATCATCAAGATCGAGTACAAGGAGGATTAGTTAATCATAATGGAGTGGAGGAGGGGGGATGAGTAGTAGAGCATAAAAATACAGGAATAAGAAAGGAGCACTTTTATTAATGAAAAAGAGAGCTACAGCTACGAAATGGAAATTACAGGTGCATCAAAGTAAAACCTATTCTAGCCCTATAACAAGCTACTCAGAAGAAATGGAAGAGCTAAAAGCAAAACACTAAGCTAGGTTAAGAAAATAATTACAAAATAAGAGAGAGAGAGAGAGAAAGCATAAGAGGGGCCAAGAAATAGAGGGGCAACACCTCCCCCTCTCCCCAAAAGTTGCTGAAATGGAAGGGGGGGTTGGTATTTATAGACTTTTCCCACGGGTTGGTCACGCCCGAAGACACCCTAGGGGGGCATGTCAGGGGGCGTGACAGTACTATGTTGTCCTCGGGAACTGAATTCTGGCGGGAATGATGATTATTTCGATACGATGGTGGTCACGCCCTAGGTCACGCCCATGACAGTGGGGCGTGACAGGCGTGTCAAGTCAAAGTCAGCAGTCGCAGGTCCATCAGACGTCGGAATCGGGGCAGTCACGCCCCAGGTCATGCCCGTGACATGGGGCATGATAGTACTGTTGCGTGCAGCGTTGTAGAATGCATTGAAGAAGGCGGCAGACTTCAGGCAGAGGACGACACGCCCCGTGTCACGCCCGTGGACACGCCCGGGGAGGGCGTGTTGATGGGGCGTGGCAGGTGATTTTTGGCGGGAACTTCATCTGGCGGCTTTCAACATCGGGAGCAGGTGACACGACCTTGGTCACGCCCGGGGAGGGCGTGACAGGGGGGAGTGTCTGGGGATTTTTTCGAGAAATTTGTTGAAACCTGCAAAAACAGAAAATAAATATTATTTATAATATTTACATAAAAGAAGCATAAAATAACATAGAGAAAGGGATTTAAAACGAAAATAACATATTTTTACCCTAATAAATTAAGCTAAAATATGCATCATCAAATTCCCCCATACTTATTATTTTGCTTGTCCTCAAGCAAAGGCTACGAGTTAGAGAAAATAAAGAGGATTAATTGAAAATTTTAAAAATGCTATAAACGAGTAAGACGGGAATTTAGAGGTAGAGAAATATTTTTGAAAAAGAACCGAAAAGTCCTACTTTAACTTAGCACAGAATTTTATAAATTTTACTAAATATAAAAACAAATCATCCCCAATTTTTACAGAATTAAAACTTAATAAAGTAACGAGTAAAAAGTGCATTGAGTCACTACTAAAGCCTAAGAGACAAATTAAAATCATAGTCAATCAAGACAAAATTCAATATTTCTATCAAAAATACTTATTCAATCTAGTTTCTCGCTACTATACTAAAAAGTAAACGTAGAAAGCATGAATCATTAGGGCTTTAATTAGGCGTATAATTAGGCTTAGGTTTTTAAGGGTGCGATATTCAAAAAGATAAATACGAGGGATATTTGCACACTTAAAACAAAAAGAAAATGAGCTTTGCCAAAATAAAACTAGCCAAAATAAATACTTTTCTTTTACTTTTTTTTTCTCAATAATTTTCATCATTTTTTTTTCATTTTTTTTATACTCAAAACTTTTCACTTTTGTAGCAAAAGATAACACAAAGATTTTCCACTAATTTTTTCAAAAAGATGCACATTTGCAATTAAAGCTCAAAAATAATTTTAAAGTGTGCATGTAGGTAGGCTTTTTGGCCGTGGTGAAATAAAAAGTGGGGCTACAAAAAGGAAAGGAAAAGGCACAAAAATGGCTAGCAATGGTTATTGTTAGGTGAGGTGCAAAGGCTCAAGCGTTACAAAAGAAATGCCTAAATCATTTTCATGCTTCCTAAATCTACTCAAAGTAAAGCTTTGAAATTTCAAAAGAGGATAAGCACAAAAAAATAAAAAATAGAGAATTTGCTTTCATGAAAATAATGATAATAAGCGTCTAGACCGGTTTGTGTCTAGTACACTTAATACAAATTAACGTTTAAAAAGATTTTAATAATGAAAAATAAGGGATGATGGGTTTTATAAAAGTAAAAGAAATAAAAGAAAGGCTATGGAAAAGTAAAAAAAAATTCAAATTTTTTTCAAAAATAGCATACTACCCTAAATAGGAACACTGCATGAGTCAACATACTACTCGCTAAACATATTTAAACAGAAAGTTAATCAAATTTATTCTAACTAAGCAAGTAGACATGAGCTTGAAAAAAACAATAAAAAGCAAAGTAGCAGGGTACTAATTGATTTGGCAAAAATTAACTCAATTTAATTTGGGATTTTTTTTTCAAAAATATTTATATTTTTTTTTGGATATTTTTTTTAAAAAAAAAATATTATATATACAATTTTTTTTTCTAAAGTAAAATATTAATGGAACACTCCCCCATACTTAAAGTTAAACATTGTCCCCAATCTTTAAAGTTAAGTATAAAGAGAGTGAGAAGAGAGAGAAAAGAGAAGAGAAAGAAATGTAAAGAGAGGGAAAAGATGCTTCCCTAGCGTTTGATGCCCAGACGTTTGAAATTGCATCCCCCAAACTTGAGCTAAAGATCGGCTTCAGTCCAAGTTGCGAGGCGATAAGCTGCACAAACACGCGGGAGCTTATTCCTGCACAAAACAAAAAATAAAAAAAAAACGGAAAAACAAAAAAAGAAAAAGATAAGCAATGGGTGCCTCCCAAGAGCGCTCTTTGTTTAAAACGTCGTTGAGCTCGACGTTTTTTTCTTAGCTAAAAGGAAAATAAAAAGAGAAATGTAATGGCAGCTCGCGCAAAATGCGTTTTGGCGCGAGTGTCAAAACATTTTTTAAGTCAATAAAAATATATTTTTTTAATTTTTTATTTTTTAAATAAAACAAAAAACAAAAAGATTTAGAAAAAGAAAAAAAACTAGAAAAAGAAACTATACTATTAGAAGGAGGCGAAGAAGAAGTAGAAACTAAACTAGAAGGAAAAATAAAAAAAGAAAAGAAAACAGAATTTTCGCAGGGAGGGGGAAGAGAAGAAAAAGAAGAAGGCGACGGCGGTTGATTACAAGGGAATGGTTGGATAGAAAAATCCAGTTGCTCCACCTGAATGGCAATCATTTTGGTAGATTGGGAGCAAACTGGGATATCCGAAAAATCAATCTCTTCAGAAGATCGAACACAAGAAAGTTCGTCTTCCTCGGAAACTTGAAAAAAATCGGAATATCGGGGAAAATTTCTTCCTTGAGAGGTTGAAGGCACAATGGAATTTCTGAATAATCGTCTTCCGCAAGTGATTGAAGGCACTGCGGAATATCCGAAGATTCATCATTCGAAAGAGAATTAGGAGGAGCAGGGGAAGAAAAAGATGCGGCCTCAGCAGCCAAAGCGTCAAAAATCACTTTGAAGTGAGCATTGATGCGTGCATCAAATGCTACACCATCAAAAATGACTTCATTTTCGCTAGAATCAAAAATGGGAGGCGCGCAAACTTGCGGAGAAAAAGCTGAAAAATCTTGAGATGGAATGGATTGATGATCACCTTGGCCCCAAGAATGATCAGGGTGTTGCCACCCTGAGTAGTTCAAAGTAGGGCTAGGATCAAAATGTCCATTCAAGAAATTTCCGTAAGAATTAAAATCAGAAAAATATGGAGGAGAAGGGTAGGAAGGCGTTTGAAAACCATCGTAACCCCATGAAAAAATATTCGCGGACGGATCAATTTGGCCAAATTGATTCGATCCGGAAGGGATAAAATCATGGGAGGATGAAGGATACCTTACCCAACACTCCTCGCGAGCGTGACCGAACTCTCCACAATTAAAACAAAGATTAACCATTTAAAAAAAGTAAATCAACCGCGAAGGAGGGGCGAGAGAAGGAAAAGAAAAGAAAATGATAAAATTAATAGCTATCCTTTTTTCAAAATATCAAAACAGTCCCCGGCAATGGCGCCAAAAACTTGATACAGAAATTCGCAACTGCGGAGAGAGGGTTGGAAAAGAGAAGAGAAGGGAAAGTGGATGTGGTGGTTGAGAATATTCTCCGATTCTATATCCGATAAAGGCAAGCGTACCTTATCGGTTATAGTATAGGATACTAAAGATTAGTATCAAGGTCGTATTTCCCTGGGGCGTAATGACTACTTCTACTCAAAGGCGTTCGCTATTATTTTATCAAATGATATTTATATTAAATGTTAAACTAAAAACAGGAATTAAAGCACTAAAATAAAAAGAAAACTGAACTACTTGTAGGATAAAAAGAGTTAGAGCTAATAATAAAGAGACGCACTCGATCAAGAATCACTTCAGCAGGAGACGATTAAAAAGACGATAAATAAACCTAAGCTTAATAGGGTAAAAGTCCTTGACCGTGGAGGTTCCTAAAGCTTGAACACGCTTCTCTCGAAGTCGTGCCCAACTGAGTTTAAGAAGGTCCGACCGACTCTCGTCTAAATCGGAGGCCTAAAGCTCGCTTTACGCGGTGAACCCCTCTATTGGATTTTACTCCAATCCGGGAGATTTGGACGTCTGCCGCTCTCGAGGGGTGCGTACAACTCCCTTTACCCTTGAATGCTCACTTCATTCTATCGGCCTCTCGGCTAGCCCAGAATGAAAGCAAAGGTGGAGATTATATATCGATAATATACCTCCAACCCGTGATTAATCAAGAGTAATTCAAGGTCCAGAACCTAAAAAGAAAAGGTTAATTAAAACATCATAACTTAATCGATCTAACCTCTGATCATCAAGATCGAGTACAAGGAGGATTAATTAATCATAATGGAGTGGAGGAGGGGGGATGAGTAGTAGAGCATAAAAATACAGGAATAAGAAAGGAGCACTTTTATTAATGAAAAAGAGAGCTACAGCTACGAAATGGAAATTACAGGTGCATCAAAGTAAAACCTATTCTAGCCCTACAACAAGCTACTCAGAAGAAATGGAAGAGCTAAAAGCAAAACACTAAGCTAGGTTAAGAAAATAATTACAAAATAAGAGAGAGAGAGAGGGGGAGAGAGAGAAAGCATAAGTGGGGCCAAGAAAAAGAGGGGCAGCATCTCCCCCTCTCCCCAAAAGTTGCTGAAATGGAAGGGGGGTCTGGTATTTATATACTTTTCCCATGGGTTGGTCACGCCCGGAGACATGCCCTAGGGGGGGCGTGTCAGGGGGCGTGACAGTACTATGTTGACCTCGGGAGCTGAATTCTGGCAGGAATGATGATTATTTCGATACGATGGTGGTCACGCCCTAGGTCACGCCCATGACAGTGGGGCGTGACAGGCGTGTCAAGTCAAAGTCAGCAGTCGCAGGTCCATCAGACGTCGGAATCGGGGCAGTCACGCCCCAGGTCACGCCCGTGACATGGGGCGTGACAGTACTATTGCGTGCAGCGTTGTAGAATGCATTGAAGAAGACGGCAGACTTCGGGCAGAGGGCGACACGCCCCGTGTCACGCCCGTGGACACGCCCGGGGAGGGCGTGTCGATAGGGCGTGATAGGTGATTTTCGGCGAGAACTTCATCTGGCGGCTTTCAACATCGGGAGCAGGTGACACGCCCTTGGTCACGCCCGGGGAGGGCGTGACAGGGGGGCGTGTCAGGGCATTTTTTCTGGAAATTTGTTGAAACCTGCAAAAATAGAAAATAAATATTATTTATAATATTTACATAAAAAGAAGCATAAAATAATATAGAGAAAGGGATTTAAAACGAAAATAACATATTTTTACCCTAATAAATTAAGTTAAAATATGCATCATCACATATTCCCTGCCTGTATGGCGAGCATCACCTACTCCCCCTGAATTGCTGCAAGGTATGTGATACCACTTAAAGGACTTGATTACCTTTACCCCATTACCCTGTATGGGGACATCTTTTCCCCCCTGCATTAGTTGTATGACATTTATCATCTTCTTTTTATTTCGATGCACTTGATTACTTGATCAACCTCTGATTCTACTTGATCAATCTCTTCTCTCCCCCTTTTTTACTTCTGAATATTCAGTGGGAGCTAGTCTGCCTTGATTGTCTTCTTGCCCTAGCTGATTACAGATGATACCACTGGTGCAGTAGCCAGCTTCCTCTCTTCGTGAGGCTGAATTTGCTCTTACAACTGCTGGACTTGCTCCCACTCAATAGGAGCATTTTCTATCATCATGTTCCCGATGGACACTTTTGTCTCCATTGACACTTTAGGTCTTCATCACCTGCAAGAAGAAAAAATCCTTCACCAAAAATATCCTAGGGAGTAACTAAAGCTATGTTAAGTTCAATTTACCCAACTCAAACATGAAGATCTTGAACTTTGCTTCATCTAGTGTCTTAGTAAAGATATCAGCCACTTGCTTGTCTGTGGGGACAAACTCTAGGCTGATGTCTTCCTTTTACACATGCTCCCTTATAAAATGATACCTAATTTCTATGTGCTTAGTCCTGCTGTGTGAGACAGGATTTCGAACACTAGAAATAACACTAATAGAATCATAATAAAGAGGTGTTCTACTTATCTAGAGGTATAATCCTGGAGCTGATGTTGGATCCACAACAACTGAGCACAACAACTACTTGGTAAAATGCACTTTGACTCTGCAATTGATATTGCAACAATTGTTTGCTTCTTGCTGCTCTAAGACACTAGTCTTCCTCCCAAGAACTGACAGGTGTCTGGATTGATTATCCTGTTCCCTTTGGTGCATCTACCATTCATCCAGTGACCATAAAGGCTTTCTTAGTCATACCTGTTTAAAGGCAACAACACTCTCTTGAATGGAATAGGAGGCTTAGAGGCTACTGGTAGTAGTGGTGCTTTGCCCTTTCATTTGGGATTGGCAACTCTTTTAGGTCCCTTGAATCTCAACCCATTCTTACCCTTTTGGGAGGAGAAGGAATCTATCAAGGGCAGTACTAAACTGGGCTTGGAGTAGCCAGCCACTATCATTTTCTCCCTCTCGAGCAATACTTCCAGGTCTCTTATTCAGTTTTCCTAGTACTCTATGGTGCCTATTGTAATGAAGGAAATAGTTTCTAGTTCACTAATTTCTTTCATTTTCAGATCTAGTAGGGAAGCTAATTTTTCATGCTGGGAAGCAGCAAGCTGAAGAGAAGAAATCTCCTAGCCTGCTTTTTAGCCTGCAACTTGCTTTTATTGAAAGCATTCTGCAAGACAACATACTTTTCAATGATAGAATTGACATCTTCTTCTGATTCAAACCCATCTTCATCACAGGATGGAGATGCCTCTGACTCAAGACTGGTTTCATAACCATTTCAGTGGAGTGATTTGTCTGAGAATGTACCTTGACTGGATCAGGCTGATCCTGTCTATATTCCTCATCTGTCATGGCCATTAGTCTATAACAGCATCTGTCTTCTTCTTTATCTTCATCCACCTCTAAAGAACTATTTGGCTGTGATAGAGGGGCCCTGATTTCTATCCTGGTAGCAGTATAGTCTTCATCTTATGCAACAACAGCTATCCCAAAGTAGGCTTTCTCTTCTTCATCTTCTAACTCTGAAGAGGAAGAGTCAGTCAAACTTTTCTGATTTTTATCCACAAAGGACTTTTCCTTCTTGCCCTTGTGGTAATGGTGGTGCTTCTTCTCACCATTCTCTCTTCTCTTCACTGGGCAGTCAACTACCATATTACATGGCTTGTTATAGCAATAACAGATAATATTAGTAGAAATATTTTTACTAGGTTTAGAACCACACATGTCCTCCTTTGAGGATTTCTTCCTATGATGTGAGGAGAAGGAAGGTCTACACTTCCAATGCCTCCTCCTCATCAACTTCTGGAACTACCTAGAGAAGAAAACAAAGTCATCATCAGTCATGTGGCAGTCTGATGTGCTTTTCTCTAACCTTTCTGAGTCAGACTCAGCATCCCTCCTTGGTGGAGAAAGATTCTTCCTTCTGCTCCTCCTTGAGGCTTCAGCTTTGACGTCCACAAACTTTTCTTTGGCCTGAGACTTGCTGTTTTTTTCCTCCTCCTTCCTGGCAGTCAGCTGCATTTCATAGGACAATAGCTTCCCAAATAGTGTTGTTGGTGGTGTGTCAGCAAGCTTTGCCACCTCTCTGATAACACAGATCTTAGTATCCCAAGCTCTAGTTATAGACCTGAGAAACTTGACATTCAACTCATAAGTGATGAAAACCCTGCCATAGGTTCTCAACTCATTGACTATCCTGAAGAATATCCCATAAACTCTGTTATGTTGTCAGTCTTGCTTTGCATAAAGGCTTTATACTCTTGGTTGAGCATGGACTTTGTCATCTCTGACTTCCTCTGTGCCCTCCATGTAGACCACTATTGTGTCCCACATCTCCTTTGTAGTTGTGCAGTGGATCAGATTCTGATGGGTAGAATCATCAATTGCACTAATATTGATATTCAATATAATGCCCCCATCCGTCGTATAACATATGACAGAAGGTCCGACCGGGGCCCGACACCAAATACTATGGGCAGGTAAGGAGATTACAAGTTATTTCCAATTCCAAGTTCAACTATAAACACACCCTAACACAGAGCATTCTAGAGGAAGCATTTTAGTTTATGAACCCATAATTAACACGAATGTCCACTACAAAACAAGAATGATATATATATATATATATATATATATATATATATATATATATATATATATATATATACACATAACACATATTTCGGCCGTAGCCTTATTACAACTGTTTCACTTAACAAAAAGTTGTTTCATACTTCGGCACACAGGACGACCACACATGAAAACAATAAACGTTCGCCTTTTGGGCCTTCAAGTGCCAGCCAACTACAGTACATGGGCTTCAGCCCTCAACTTTCCACTTGGCTCTCCAGCACCTGCATAAAAAAGGCCCACCAAAATGTGGCAAACAAAGTAATGATCAACATTTTGCTGACCTGTTTATAACGATCCCACCCCTTACTCGGGGCGGAATTTCTCCATCCCTGCAAACAAGGCATCATATATATGGTGGCATTTTTAAAGTGCACTTTAAGAACCATTCATCACATACGTAGGCTCAACGACCACCTGCCCCATACACATAGGGAACATTTTTGGTGTCCACGGCTTCCCGAGTATCACCACCATTCAGAGGTACTTCACGGTTAACTTTGTCGTTCAGAGGTCCTTAACTTGACGATTATGTCATTCAGAGGTAATTAACTCAACGACTAACTGCCCATTCAGAGGTACTTAACTAAACGACTCTGTCGTTTAGAGGTACTTAACTTGCTGGCACAGTAATTGGCCTTCAGGACATAATTTATCCTTTTTCCATTTCAGGCTGGTATCCAACATTACCATTTCAGGCTAGTACTCACCATTACCATTTCCGGCTAGTACTCACCATTACTAGGCAATTTAAGCTCACATCATCATGCACGCCCCTAGACCCCGGATTTCACACGTACATCACACGCATATCCACAAAGTCTTCTCCGACACGCAAATTAAACATCACCAATCAAGACCAACTTGTCCAAATGGGATTCTCACAACATGCCTATTCCATACTCTAAATTTCCAGATGTATATGCAGGAATATATGGGGATCAAACCGATCTTCCCATTGGAATCTACCCTTTTTCACCTTTTGGTGAGGGGATCAATGCAAATATGCATATTGAGGACTTCACTTGTCTGGGAGAAACTCGTTACCCTTGTAGTTCTCTTCGGGGCCATGACGAAGCTTTTCTACACAAATGGAAAGGAACACGCCACTCTCCTCTTCACGAATCTAACTTTGGCCCTTGATTCCAACTACAAGAGATTCTCTAGTAACATCAGCAAGCCCAAGCTCCAGCCGAGAGTGTTCTACTCCAGAACGGGAACACATGGAAGAGAGAGAGAGAGGAAATAATGATTTCCTCAATCCTATTCCTCTACAGATAATGCCTCGGGTTTTATCCCAGCCACACAATTCCTTCTCAACAAAATAAAGCAACGGCTCGGGTTTAAGCTGAAAAGTCACGCACCACCTTACTGACCGCTCACCAATCAATCTACACGAGTCATCACTCTGGCGATAACTCAATTCAACGTTTTAGTCGAGCTCTGCTCGACGATTTGGTCAAGCTCTTGGTGATCGCTTCCCTCTTAAGAAAAGATAGCTGAACTAGCAATCCAATTAGGCAAGTATACCTATCAAACTGTAGCTAGGGGACACAAGTGTCGTATTGAAATCTGGGAACTGTTGAGTACACTTACTCACACGAAGACTATTATTTTATCGACGCAAAAACTTTAGGGATAAAGAGAAAATTAAACTCACTTAATGAAAGGAAAATAACAGTAAAGGAGAACTAAATGCAGTTAAGTAGAGAGCATTAAAGAAACGATTACAATAAAGGGATTCGACTGATGAAATGGAAATGACCTCAATCGAGAATCACCTCGGCTAAAGTCGATTAAAAACACGATAAATAAACCTAAACTTAATTGGGTAAAGGTCCTTGACCATGGAGGTTCCTAAAGCTTGAACACGCTTTTCTTGAAGTCGTGCCCAACTGAGTTTAGGAAGGTCCGACCGACTCTCATCTAAATCGGAGGACAAATGCTCGCTTTATGCGGTGAACCCCACTATTGGATTTTACTCCAATTCGGTAGATTTTGACGTCTGCCACTCTCAAGGGGTGCATACAACTCTCGTTACTCTTGAATGCTCACTTCAAACTATTGGCCTCTCGGCTAGCCAAGAATGAAAGCTAAATTGGAAATTATATATCGACAATTTAATTCCAAAAGAGAAAAATTAAGAGTAATTCGAAGGCCTAAACTGATGCAGGCCCATGGTTTCTACGGATTATACAACGCGTTCTTAGATTTGACAATTAAAATAAAATAACCAGCGCGCTGTTGTTCTACTTAGCACTATCGGATATCGAAGCAGTTAATGGCACAATTTCAATATTAACCAATTAATCAATGCAAAGGGACGCTATCCCTTATTTTTAATTGAACAAGGGCTATATGCCAATGTTCGCTCAAGCGAAAAGGACCCACACGATCCGGACAATTAGCAAATCATACTAAATTACGCGCAAACATTCATAAGGCCAATACAAGAATATCCGGACTAAATAAGTGATTTAAAACTAAGTCCAAAATAATCCCAAAAAAATTAATTAACATGAGGGTTGCTTACTCACTCCAATTTACATAAAAATATTCGGACGATTTAGGCTTGAAAATTTATATTTTAATTAAGCACAATATTCAATATAAATTAGAACAATTTACAACCCCTTGGATTCCACCAAAATCTCACAATAACAAGAAGAAGCACGCAAGGAAGGGTTTAGAAATTGTTACCAAAAACCCAAGAGATCCGTCCACAAAAATGAGTGGAGGACGCACACACGAAGGTGGTAGATTATCTATTTCCACGCAAGTCCTCGGATCTGTACCGAACGATGAATACGCGAGCCGTTTTCCTTTTGCAAGCCCTAGGAGAGGGAGAGACCTTGAAAGTCACAAATATGGAAATAGGAGAGAGGAAAGGTGGTGGTCGAATTTTGAAGGGGGAGGGGGAGGGCTCGGGTTTTATGTGGGGGAGAGAAAAGAGGAGAAGAGTGAAGCTCTCACTAGGAGGAGGAGAGGAGGAGGAGAATGAGAAGTAGAGGGGAGGGAGATGGCTGGCGGCCAAGAGGAAGGAGCCTATAGGGGGGGCCAAAATTTGAGAGGAGGAAGAAGGAGGGGGAAAAGATCTCAAGGAAGATTTTAGGGGATTTCAAATTGTTTTCTTCATTCACTAATTAATCCTTCATAACATAGCTATATATAGCCTACACCACTCAATCTCCCTCCAATCAACATTCAAAATTCAAAATTCAAAAATGAAAATTATGATGGTTATAAGCACCCATCATAAAACAAGAAATTTAATAATTAAAACAACCTATGATGGTTATAAGCACCCATCATTACATGAATTAATTAAATGCGATAAACATAAAGATGCTTGAAATAAAATTTCTTAAAATAATAAATTATTAAAAATATATAATTATAATTATTTAATTTAGAATTATATATTTTATAAAATGGCGGCGAACGTCGAGCAAAACATATTGCGGAGGTGGCGGTGGCGTCGTGGAAGAAAAGCCATCCTGAGCTTAAGGCAGCGATCGTCCCAATCCACAAACTCTCTTCGATGGGGATCAATGGCGACCGCATCATCAACGTCTCCATCAATACTCCCCCACTCAAAAGTACTCATCACCCATGAGTGGCCCATGTGGGAAGAACCGTCAAAAGCAGCAGCAGCATGGGGCAAATCTGGCCCTGCTATTAATGTCGTAGTAGCATGTAAATCCATCAGCGCTGAGAACCTGTCTGGAAAAGAAACAACAAGACTTCCTAGGAAACTCGAAAGGGTGTCAAGCAAAAGAAATAAAACTAACATCTTACCATCCAGTTCAAGAACCAAGGAGTCAATGTGGAAAATAAACACGACAATACTAACACTCCCCAACCCAAAAGAATATTTAGTGGTAGGAAGAAATGATGGAGAAATACACTCAGGTGGAACAGAGACGTACAGTAAAAAGTCCGGAAACTTGAAATAAAGTGAAACACCCTGTGTTATATAAAAATCTAAAATAAAAGCATAAAATTTGACGTTCTTCATAATTTTGGATGGGTCGGCGTTCCTACATATTAATTTATTAACGGAGCCAGAAGGCATCAGCTCGGGGACTGACCAGACTAAACCCAAATCACTAGCTCTAGCATCGGACAGTCTCAGAAAGGAGTGGAAGTGTGTACGACATAACTTAAGGTTAAATACTAACGTCCAAGACACATTAGGAGAGAATCTATGTGCTACATGACTAGACCCAAATACGGAGGATAAAGGGGTTAAGTCGGGTGGCACGGGAGCTTTAAAATCAGAAATTATTTCGGTGGAGCCTAACGTTTTCGTTTTAAATTTGGAATTAAATTTTGATTTAAAAATTTCGTAATGAATAGCCAGTAGAAAACGCTCGTCACCAACTATGTTTACCCACATCCATCGAAGTAAGCCTCATGGGGTGGCGGTAATAATAAACTTCTCCAAATATAAAGGCCTAGAAATGAGTAGCTCGTGTCCTAACAAATCATCTACTCGAGTTAAATGAATCGGAGGGAGAGTCGACATGGGTGATTCCGTAGGGGAAGTTAAGTCACACTCGACATCAAAACCCGGATTACTCGTCCAAGAACAAACCTCCGCGTGCAAACCATCAAAATCAAACGGAAAATCAAACAGAAGATTTTCCCTCACGAAAAACTCATCTAGCTCGTCATCACCCAACTCACTCTCTAAATAACACTCCTCACATGAGGACTCTACCAACTCATCCGAAAGTCCTTCCAACAATAAATGTTGATCATATAGTAAGTCTTCCAAATCAGTTTGGGCATCCGTTAATTCGTGATTAGAGAGATCTACTGGAACATCCTCACTTACAAGATACTCAAGAAAATCAGAGATATTCTCATTAGGTGTAATCGTAGCCTCTAAGGCGCCGGGGTTTGTAGTTTGGAGAGGGCTCTCAACACTAGGGTGATCAGTCAAAACGCTAGTGTGGCTAGTAATGGGCAAAGTAATACCCTCACAGGTCAAACTATCATCATCCCAAACATCATCTAACTCACGACTGGGTAAGCTCTCAGCGTAAGGTAACTCTTCCGATTCAGCCAGATAATCAATCGACTTAGGGTCATCAAAAGACTCCACTCCAATCAAGATGGATGGTTCCAAAATGTCGTCAAAGGGGAGTGGAGATGATTTCTCAAAAGAGAAATCCTCATCCAGGTCACTAGGGTAACCAATCTCCTCAATATCGCTACCATCGTCAGTGATAATAGCCTCGTCCTTAGTGACGGGCACACTCGTAACCACAGCCTCAGACTCAATCATGCTAATAGGAACACTCTCACCCCGTGGGCTCATGTCATTCCTAGAACTTACGTCTAACGACCTAGGGATAAAGGTCCAAAATTTCTCTTTACTCTCATAGGTAGGTGTACTCGTGCTTGAGATAATAAGATCTTTGCGGGGCAAGTATCTAGCGTGAGGCTTATAGTCATTCCTACAATCAGGAAACTGGGAACGATAGTAGGTAGGGTAATACTCATCCGTTAAGTAATTTTTCATAATCTGCCAACCTATACGTGGGTCGACGAAGGGCATTCCTAAACTTCTTTCCTAATTGAGCCAGAAGGTATAGGCTCGACCAAATAATTGCAGTCTCGCAACAGGCATCCTGTGGGGATCCACAATACGATATTGCTCAAAATAATGCTCCATGTCGTTCACCCAACGTAGAAACACTCGCGGTCCACCTAGCCCATCATATGTCGGAGCAGGAATCCTAACACGCCTAGAGGTGCGCGGTGTAACTTGATTAGCCATTAGTTGGCCAATCAACCCCTTAATCTCTTCCACTACTGGGTAATGGAATGGCTTTCTTACTTTCATGACGGAACCTAAAGGTTTCATTCGGGAAACGTGAACATCGTAGGCCATTTCAGAGGGAACCGGAGAGAACACTCAACCGTAACTGGTGTACATGCAAAGAAGAAAATAGCCTGCTCCTATTTATTTTTAAAGATAGATTTGTTCCAGCTAATATTTCAAAATAATATATAATTATTTTTTATATTCTTGTTGGCAAAAATATGGAGATTATTAATTAATTTATTTCTGATTTTTTTATTGCTGAAAAATAAAATTTAGCCGGCTATTGGCAGAGCACAAAAAAATTTTTATTTGTAATTTTGGAGAAAAATTTTAAATTTGAAATTTGAAATTTGAAATTTTTAATTTTGAAATTTGAAATTTGAAATTGGAAATTTGAAATTTGAATTTTAAATTTTGAAAACTGAAAATTTGAAATTTGAAATTTGAAATTTGAAATTTGAATTTTGAATTTTGAATTTTGAAATTTGAAAATTGAAATTTTGAGTGGGGGAGGAGTGCCAATTAGGAAATTGACGAGAACCTCCCTCTGATACCAAATTGATGTAGGCCCATGGTTTCTATGGATTATACTATGCGTTCTTAGATTTGACAATTAAAATAAAATAACCAGCGCCCTGTTTTTCTACTTAACACTATCGGATATCCAAGCAGTTAATGGCACAATTTCAATATTAACCAATTAATCAATACAAAGGGACGCTACCCCTTATTTTTGATTGAACAAGGGCTATATGCCAATGTTCGCTCAAGAGAAAATGACCCACCTGATCCGGACAATTAGCAAATCAAACTAAATTACGCGCAAACATTCACAAGGCCAATACAAGAATATCCAGACAAAATATGTGATTTAAAACTAAGTCCAAAATAATCCCCAAAAAATTAATTAACAAGAGGGTTGCTTACCCACTCCAATTTACATAAAAATATTCGGATGATTTAGGCTTGAAAATTTAGATTTTAATTAAGCACAATATTCAATATAAATCGGAACAATTTACCAGCCTTCAGATTCCACAAAAATCTCACAATAACAAGAAGAAGCACACAAGGAAGAGTTTAGAAATCATTACCCAAAACCCAAGAGATCCGTCCACAAAAATGAGTGGAGTACGCACACACGAACGTGGTAGATTCTATATTTCCACGCAAGTCCTCGGATCCGCACCGAACGATGAAGACGGGAGCTGTTTTCCTTTTGCAAGCCATAGGAGAGGGAAAAACCTTGAAAGTCACAAATATAGAAATAGGAGAGAGGAAAGGTGGTGGTCGAATTTTGAAGGGCAAGGGGGAGGGCTCGGGTTTGATGTGGGGGAGAGAAAAGAGGAGAAGGGTGAAGCTCTCACTAGGAGGAGGAGAGGAGGAGGAGAATGAGAAGTAGAGGGGAGGGAGATGGCCGACGGCCAAGAGGAAGGAGGCTATAGGGGGGCCGAAATTTGAGAGGAGGAAGAAGGAGGGGGAAAAGATCCCAAGGAAGATTTTAGGGGATTTCAAATTGTTTTCTTCATTCAATAATTCATCCTTCATAACATGGCTATATATAGCCTACACCACTCAATCTCCCTCCAATCAACATTCAAAATTCAAAATTCAAAAATGAAGAATATGATGGTTATAAGCACCCATCATAATACAAGAAATTAAATAATTAAAACAACCTATGATGGTTATGAGCACTCATCATTACATGAATTAATTAAATGCGATAAACATAAAGATGCTTGAAATAAAATTGCTTAAAATAATAAAATTATTAAAAATATATAATTATAATTATTTAATTTATAATTATATATTTTTATAAAATAGCGGCGGACGTCGAGTAAAACATGTGGCGGAGGTGGTGGTGGCGTCATGGAAGAAAAGCCATCCTCGAGCTTGCGGCAGCGATCGTCCCAATCCCCAAACTCTCTCAAATGGGGATCAATGGCAGCCACATCATCAACGTCTCCATCATAAACCCTAAAAAGAAAAGTTTAATTCAAAGAATCATAACTTAATCACTCGAACCTTTGATCATCAAGATCAAGTACAAGGAGGATTATTTACTCATAGTGAAGTGGAGGAGGGGGGATGAGTAGTAAAACATTAAGAACACAAGGTAATAAATGGAACTTATATTAATAAAGAAACTGAGCTTACAACTTGGAAATTAAAATTAT
The DNA here is from genome assembly GCA_039513925.1 of Platanthera zijinensis. Classification (NCBI taxonomy): domain Eukaryota; kingdom Viridiplantae; phylum Streptophyta; class Magnoliopsida; order Asparagales; family Orchidaceae; genus Platanthera; species Platanthera zijinensis. Next base: position 148,778,442 of record CM077079.1, read on the forward strand.
AATTGTATGGAAATTAAAATCCTATTCTAGCCCTACCGTTAGCAACTACAACAAGTGCAAAAATTATGATAAAAGCTAATACAGCAAAAGCATTAAGCTAGGGTTAAGAAAATTACAAAATAAGGGAGAGAGAGAGAAGAACACTAAAAAAAGTCAAGAAACAAAGGGGCAGCACCACCCCTCTCAACCAAAGCTTCCTCTGAAATGGAAGGGGGTGTCTAAATTTATAGATTTTTCTCGGGTTGGTCACGCCCAGGGATGGCGTGTTAGGAGGCGTGACACATACTGGTTTGACCTCGGGTTCTTGATTCTGGCGGGAAGGATGATTTCTTATGTACGATGGCTGACACGCCCTATCACACCCGTGTAGGGGGGGCATGACACGTACGTCAAGTCTCAATCATTTGTCAAAAATCCGCCAGTCTTGGAAAAGGCGGCAAACACGCCCTGGGTCACGGCCGTGACGGGGGGCATGATAGTACTGTTGGCGTGTTGAGGCGAAAATGAATTTAATGCGGCGGCAGACTTCAGGCAGAGGGCTACACGCCCCGTGTGACACCCTGGGACACGCCCGAGGACGGTGTGTCAGGGGGCGCGACAGCCGTTTTTCTAGTTATTTTGTCTCTATCAGCAAGCTTCCTCTTGATTGGGTGACACGCCCTGTAACACACCTAGGGAGGGCGTGACAGGGGGGTATGTCAGGTCATTTTTTGATCAAAACTCTGGAAACCTGCAAAAATACAAGAAAATATTATTGGTAATAATATTTAGATAAGAAAGATAAAAATAAAGTTAATAAGGCAAGATTAGCGCCTTCAAAACTAGAAAATACGATAATAGTTTAGGCTACAAAACGTATTATCAAATTTCCCCAAGCTTAAGCTTTGCTTGTCCCCAAGCAAAAATATCAAAACTAAATAATCATAAAATAAGACTAATCAAAAAGTTCTAATTATGCTAACACAAGTATTATGCGAAATTCTAAGTAGGGTAAAGGTGAAACGTAAATCTAAAATAATTATTTACGATTGTTTAACTTTTATAAATTTTACTTAACGAAAATAAATTATCCAAAATTTTGACGAAATTCTTTAAATAGATTTATGCAAAGCAACGAAAATGAAAAAACCGCATTGAGTTGATACTAAATCCAAGCAATGCATTATAATTATATCAATTAAATAACAAAAATCTAAGTTTAAATCCAAAACTAATACTAATTTACTTTTTTTTCTTTTCTTAGTTATTAAATAAAATTTAAAAGCATGAATCAAAATGACTTAATAGGACCGAAGCATTTAGTTTAGGATTATGATTAGCAGTGGAATTCAAAGATAAACTGGGTGGCTTAAAATCACATTAAACCAAAACAAAGAGTTTCAAAAATTTTCATTTTAAACAAAATATTTTTTTTCATTCTTTTTCTTTTCCATTTTTTTTCTTTTTCTTTTTCAAAACAATGGCCATAAATATTTTTGTTTTCATTTTTAATTGGCCAAACAAAAAACAAACATTTCTTTTGAGCATACTTTTTTCAAAAACTTCTCTAAAAATATCACAAAATAACCTATCATAATCATGAAAATTCTTTATGAAACTCAAAAAGGCTAGTGTGATTAGATAAGTTGAAAATTTTTGCTTTGGTGAAAATGATATGAAAAGAGGAGCTATCAAATGAAATTGGAAAAAAGGCTCAAAAACAGCTAACTAGTGGTGAAAGTTTTAGGTTGGCAGGAAAGCTCAAACGAAACCAAAAACAGCCTAAATCATTTTCATGCTTTTAAATGTATTTAAAACATAGATTTGAAAATTTTCAAAAAGCAAGTCCTAGATAATAAAAGAAGATTGATGAAATTATCTTGAAAATAGAAATAATAGGTGACTTGGATCATTCACATCTACTACGCTATTCAAAAGTTGACCTTACAAAAATTATCCAAAAACAAAAAGGAAAATAGTGGATGATGAATATTTGAGAAAGTAAAGAAAATAAAGAACGAAAACCATAATGGAAATGCGAGTTTTAGAAAAAATGTTTTATGTTAACATGCTACCGTAAATAAGAAACACAGCATGACCAACATTTTACTTGTAAAACATTATTAAAAAGGGCGATTAGAAATATTATAATTAATTAAGTGTTTATATGAGATTTTGAGAAAAACAAAACAAAAACAAGGTGTACTATTGAAATACTTAACGTCTAAACTATTAAAGTAATAAGACGAAGGAAGTCCTCCCCCAAGCTTAAAATAGACATTATCCTCAATGGAGAAAGGAGGTTAGAGAAGGAGAGAAAATGAAATTACAGAATTGAAAGTACAGAATTGAAAGTACAGAATTGAAAAATAGGTACTTCCCCGGATTTATTCGCTGCAAATGCTGATTGATGCTGCTCTCCTATGTTGCGCTTTTGGATCTTCATGAAATGTCTTCTTTGGACTTCGTGATGGATTCATCAATGTTGGAGCAGGCGATCGCATAAGCTTTAGCTTTTCGGAGCCATCAGGGGAAAAATTTTTAAAATAAAGAAAACAGAAAATGATAACTTGGGTTCCCTCCCAAGAGCACCCTTTGTTTAAAACGTCGTTTGAGCTCGACGCAACAAAATAATAATGTCCAAAAATATTCTGTCCAAAATAATAATAATTAAAGTTTTTAACAAAAAATAGAAGTTCGAAGTTAGAGTTCGTGCAACAGAAATTTAACAATGTTTGGACTGACATCATCATCACCAGTGAAATATAGTTTAAGTCGCAGACCATTTACTTTGAAATTACTCTTATCAGGGTGTGAAATTAAAACAACATCATAAGGAAAAACTTCTGAAATAGAAAACGGCCCTGACCATCGCGACTTTAATTTCCCCAAAAATAAACGTAAACGAGAGTTATATAAAAGAACTTGGTCACCCAGCTTAATGGTTTTTGGATGCCTTAAGTGTTTATCGTGAAAATGTTTCGTCCGCTCTTTATAAAATTTGTTCTTCTCGTAAGCGTAAGAGCGCCACTCGTCGAGTTCGTTGAGTTGAAATTTTCTAAGTTCACCGACAGAGTGGGGATCGAAATTTTAAAACCTTTAGGACCAAAAAGCACGGTGTTCGAGTTCTACAGGCAAATGGCACGATTTTCCATAAACCAATCGATACGGCGTACATCCAAGGATGATTTTGTACGCAGTACGGTAGTCCCATAGAGCATCGTCTAATTTAGCTTTCCAGTCTTTTCTAGATGTTGAAACAGACTTTTCTAAAATTCTTTTAATTTCTCTGTTCACTACTTCGACTTGTCCGTTAGTTTGGGGGTGGTAAGCAGTTGAAAGATTATGCGTAATGCCGTATTTAGTAAGGATTTTTGAAAACTGTTTGTTACAGAAATGGGAACCCCTGTCACTAAAGATAGCGCGCGGCATAAAGAATCGAGAAAATAATTTTTTTAAAAAAAAGTAACTACGGCTCGGGCGTCGTTCGTAGGAAGAGCTTGGGCTTTAGCCCAACATGAAACATAATCGACAGCGACTAAAATATGCTTATTCCCAAAGCTAGAAGGAAGGGGGCAAACAAAATCGATTCCCCATAGGTTGAAAACTTCGCACTCGAGGAAATAATTTTGTGGCATTTCATTTTTATTGGAAATATTGCCCGACCTTTGGCAACTATCACACCTGCTCACAAATGCCTGCGCGTCTTTAAACAGGCTAGGCCAGTAAAAACCCGCGCTTAGCACTTTGTGAGTGGTGCGAGCAGCTTGATAGTGCCCACCTGTCGATCCTTCATGCAAATGTTTTAAAATATCTAAACCTTCTTCATAAGAAACACATCTCCTTATCACTTGGTCCGCACAGACTCTGAAAATATGCGGGTCCTCCCAAAAGTAGTTCTTCAACTCAGAAAAGAATTTCTTCTTTTGTTGAGAGGAGAACTCTTTTGGGAGCACACGAGCCACTAAGTAGTTGGTGATGTGTGCGAACCAAGGAGAAGTAGATGTGTTAATAGAAAATAGCTTCTCGTCCGGGAAGAAATCGTTAAAAGATTTTTCATCTACTTTTTCTATAAAAGGATTATCCAATCGGGAGAGATGGTCGGCGGCCAAGTTCTCGGCTCCTCGCTTATCACGGATCTTTAAGTCAACTCCTGGAGGAGTAAGACCCAGCGAATCAAGTGTGGCTTGGCATCCTATTTAGAAATAAGATACTTGAAGGATGAATGGTCCGTAAAAATAATAATTTTTTAAAGTGTAATATAAGGGCGGAATTTATCAAAAGCGAATACTAAATCTAGGAGCTCCTTGTCGGTCGTAGTGTAATTTTCCTGTGCAGATGTAAGTGTTTTACTAGCGTAATAGATGGGGTGGAAGTTTTTAGATATGCATTGACCTAATACGACTCCCACCGCGAAACTACTCGCATCACACATTATCTCAAAGGGAAGGTCCCACACCAGAGCTATCATAATTGGGGCATTAATTAATTTTTATTTTATTGAATTAAAAGCAGCTAGGCAAAGGTCATCAAAAATAAATGGGGAATCTTTTTCTAAGAGATGGGTAAGGGTCTTAGTGATCTTGGAGAAGTCCTTTATGAAGCGGCGGTAAAAACGAGTGTGACCTAGGAAACTTCTTATAGCTTTTATTTTCGTAGGTGGCGGCAGCTATTGGGTTTCTCTACAAGGTTGCAAATCAGTTGTACACGCAGCGGAAATAGTAAAATCAAGAACAACCCAAAAGAGATTTGGGATCGGGCCATGAATGTTGAATCAAGAAGTTAAGAAATAACTAGATAAAATTACCTTGGCGGCGTTGAGTCACAACTCAACGAAGATGCTCCAATGTATGAGTTTTTGTCGTCGGCGAGTTCCACGTAGAATAGCATCTACGTCTCTGCAGAAATCCACACGAGCGAAAGAATGCAGATCTTTGTCACATGAAAAACGGGAAGGGAGATCGACTGCACCTTGCACTTCCACGGACTGCTAGGTTCGCTCCAGGAAGACAAGCACCGGTGACTGTCGTCGGAGATGAGGTCGGCAGAGCGAGCGAATCGGTAGAAGCGGAACACTTCCGTCAGCGGAACACTTCCGTCGGAGGAATCGGCGGAACACTTCCGTCGGGCCGTGAGTGGATCTTATCTTCCGCTCAAACCTAAGTTCCTATTTATACCCAATGCATAAACAGACCTAGGAAAAATCGCTATCCGCTGATATAGAAATTCCGCAACTACGGAGAGAGGGTTAGAAAAAAGAAAGTGGATGTGGTGGTTGAGAATATTCTCCGATTCTATATCCGATAAAGGCAAGCGTACCTTCTCGGTTATAGTATAGGATACTAAGGTTTAGTATCAAGGTCGTATTTCCTTGGGGCGTAATGACTACTTCTACTCAAAGGCATTCGCTATTATTTTATCAAATGATATTTATATTAAATGTTAAACTAAAAATAGGAATTAAAGTACTAAAATAAAAAGAAAACTAAAGTACTTGCAGGATAAAAAGAGTTAGAGCTAATTAATAAAGAGGCGTACTCGGTTCTAGAATTACCTCAGCAAGAGACGATTAAAAAGACGATAAATAAAGCAAAGCATAATAGAGTAAAAGTCCTTGACCGTGGAGGTTCCGAAAGCTTGAACACGCTTCTCTCGAAGTCGTGCCCAACTGAGTTTAGGAAGGTCCGATCGACTCTCGTCTAAATCGGAGGCCTAAATCTCGCTTTACCCGGTGAACCCCTCTATTGGATTTTACTCCAATCAGGGAGATTTGGACGTCTGCCTCTCTCGAGGGGTGCGTATAACTCCCTTTACTTTTGAATGCTCACTTCATTCTATCGGACTCTCGGCTAGCCCAGAATGAAAGCAAAGGTGGAGAGTATATATCGATAATATACCTACAACCCATGAAAAATCAAGAGTAATCCAAGGCCTAGAACCTAAAAAGAAAAGGGTAAATTAAAGCGTCATAACTTAATCGCTCGAACCTCGGATCATCAAGATCGAGTACAAGGAGGATTAGTTAATCATAATGAAGTGAGGAGGGGGGAATGAGTAGTAGAGCATAAAAATACAGGAATAAGAAAGGAGCACTTTTATTAATGAAAAAGAGAGCTACAACTACGAAATGGAAATTACAGGTGCATCAAAGTAAAACCTATTCTAGCCCTACAACAAGCTACTTAGAAGAAATGCAAGAGCTAAAAGCAAAACACTAAGCTAGGTTAAGAAAATAATTACAAAATAAGAGAGAGAGAGAGAGGGAGAGAGAGAGAAAAAAAACATAAAAGGGGCCAAGAAATAGAGGGGCGGCACCTCACCCTCTCTCCAAAAGTTACTGAAATAGAAGGGGGGGTATGGTATTTATAGATTTTTCCCACGGGTTGGTCACGCCCGGCGACACGCCCGGGTAGGGCGTGTCAGGGGGCGTGACAGGTACGGAGTTGACCTCGGGGGCTGGAATCTGGCGGGAGCGATGATTGCTTCGGTGCAATGGAGGTCATGCCCTAGGTCACGCCCGTGACCGTGGGGCGTGATAGGCGCGTCAGGTCAAAATCAGTGGTCGCGGGTTTATCAGACGTCGGAATCGGGGCAGTCACGCCCCCGGTCACGCCCGTGACATGGGGCGTGACAGTACTGTTGCGTGCAGCTGTGTAGAATGCATTGAAGGAGGCGGCAGACTTTGGGCAGAGGGCGACACGCCCCCGTGTCACGCCCGGGGACACGCCCGGGTAGGGCGTGTCTATGGGGCGTGACAGGTGATTTTTGGCGGGAACTTCAGCTGGCTGCTTTCAACATCGGGAGCTGGTGACACGCCCTTGGCCACGCCCGGGGAGGGCGTGACATGGGGGCGTGTCAGGAGATTTTTTCTGGAAATTTGTTGAAACCTGCAAAAACAGAAAATAAATATTATTTATAATATTTACATAAAAAGAAGCATAAAATAACATAAAGAAAGAGATTTAAAACGAAAATAACATATTTTTACCCTAATAAATTAAGCTAAAATCTGCATCATCAAATTCCCCCATACTTATTATTTTGATTGTCCTCAAGCAAAGACTACGAGTTAGAGAAAATAAAGAGGATTAATTGAAAAGTTTAAAAATGCTATAAATGAGTAAGACGGGAATTTAGAGGTAGAGAAATTTTTGAAAAAGAACCGAAAAGTCCTACTTTAACTTTGCACAGAATTTTATAAATTATACTAAATATAAAAACAAATCATCCCAAATTTTTACAGAATTAAAACTTAATAAGGTAACGAGTAAAAAACGCATTGAGTCACTACTAATGTCTAAGAGACAAATTAAAACCATAGTCAATCAAGACAAAATTCAATATTTCTATCAATAATACTTACTCAATCTAGTTTCTCGCTACTATACTAAAGAGTAAACGTAGAAAGCATGAATCATTAGGGCTTTAATTAGGCGTATAGTTAGGCTTAGGTTTTTAAGGGTGCGATATTCAAAAAGATAAACACGAGGGATATTTGCACACTTAAAACAAAAAGAAAATGAGCTTTGCCAAAATAAAACTAGCCAAAATAAATACTTTTCTTTTCTTTTCTTTTACTTTTTTTTCAATTATTTTCATCATTTTTTTTTTCATTTTTTTTTTACTTAAAACTTTTCACTTTTGTAGCAAAAGATAACACAAAGATTTTCCACTACTTTTTTCAAAAAGATGCACATTAGCAATTAAAGCTCAAAAATAATTTTAAAGTGTGCATGTAGGTAGGCTATTTGGCTGTGGTGAAATAAAAAGTGGGGCTACAAAAAGGAAAGGAAAAGGCACAAAAATGGCTAGCAATGGTTATTTTTAGGCGAGGTGCAAAGGCTCAAACGTTACAAAAGAAATGCCTAAATCATTTTCATGCTTCCTAAATCTACTCAATGTAAAGCTTTGAAAATTCAAAAGAGGATAAGCACCAAAAAATAAAAAATAGAGAATTTTCTTTCATGAAAATAATGATAATAAGCGTCTAGACCGGTTTGTGTCTACTACACTTAATACTAATTAACGTTTAAAAAAAATTAATAATGAAAATTAAGGGATGATGAGTTTTATGAAAGTAAAAGAAATTAAAGAAAGGATAAAGAAAAGTAAAGAAAAATTCAAGAAGTATTCAAAAATAGCATACTACCCTAAATAGGAACACTGCATGAGTCAACATACTACTCGCTAAACATATTTAAACAGAAAGTTAATCAAATTTATTCTAACTAAGCAAGTAGACATGAGCTTGAAAAAAAATCAATAAAAAGCAAAGTAACGGGGTACTAATTGATTTGGCAAAAATTAACTCAATTTAATTTGGGATTTTTTTCAAAAAATTTTATATTATTTTTTTTTGGATTTTTTTTTTTAAAAAAATATTATATATGCAATTTTTTTTCTTTAGTAAAATATTAAGGGAACACTCCCCCATACTTAAAGTTAAACATTGTCCCCAATGTTTAAAGTTAAGTATAAAGAGAGTGAGAAGAGAGAGAAAAGAGAAAAAAATTGCAAAGAGAGGGAGAAGATGCTTCCCTAGTGTTTGATGCCCAGATGTTTGAAATTGCATCCCCTAAACTTGAGCTAAAGATCAGCTTCAGTCCAAGTTGCGAGGCGATAAGCTGCACAAACACGCGGGAGCTTATTCCTGCACAAAACAAAAAATAAAAGAAATGGAAAAACAAAAAAAAGAAAAAGATAAGCAAGGGGTGCCTCCCAAGAGCGCTCTTTGTTTAAAACGTCGTTGATCTCGATGTTTTTTTGTTAGTTAAAAGGAAAATGAAAAGAGAAATGTAATGGCAGCTCGCGCAATATGGGTTTCGGCGCGAGTGCCAAAACATTTCTTAAGTAAATAAAAATATTTTTTTGTAATTTTTTATTTTTTAAATAAAACAAAAAACAAGAAGATTTAGAAAAAGAAAAAAAACTAGAAAAAGAAACTATACTATTAGAAGGGGGCGAAGAGGAAGTAGAAACTAAACTAGTAGGAAAAATAAAACAAGAAAAGAAAATAGAATTTTCGCAAGGAGGGGGAAGAGAAGAAAAAGAAAAAGGCGACGGCGGTTGATCACAAGGGAATGGTTGGATAAAAAAATCCGGTTGCTCCACCTGAATGTCAATCATTTCGGTAGATTGGGAGCAAACCGGGATATCCGAAAAATCAATCTCTTCAGAAGATCGAACACAAGAAAGTTCGTCTTCCTCGAAAACATGAAAAAAAATTGGAATATCGGGGGAAATTTCCTCCTCGAGAGGTTGAAGGCACAATGGAATTTCTGAATAATCGTCTTCCGCAAGTGATTGAAGGCACTGCGGAATATCCAAAGATTCATCATTCGAAAGATAAATAGGAGGAGGAGGGGAAGAAAAAGATACGGCCTCAGCAGCCAAAGCGTCAAAAATCACTTTGAAGTGAGCATTGATGCGTGCATCAAATGCTACACCATCAAAAATAACTTCATTTTCGCTAGAATCAAAAACGGGAGGCGCGCAAACTTGCAGAGAAAAAGCGGAAAAATCTTGAGATGGAATGGATTGATAATCACCTTGGCCCCAAGAATGATCAGGGTGTTGCCACCCTGAGTAGTTCAAAGTAGGGCTAGGATCAAAATGTCCATTCAAGAAATTTCCGTAAGGATTAAAATCAGAAAAATACGGAGGAGAAGGGTACGAAGGCGTTTGAAAACCATCGTAACCGCATGAAAAAAAATTCGCAGACGGATCAATTTGGCCAAATTGATTCGATTCGGAAGGGATAAAATCATGGGAGGATGAAGGATACCTTACCCAACACTCCTCACGAGAGTGACCGAACTCTCCACAATTAAAACAAAGATTAACCATTTAAAAAAAGTAAATCAACCGCGAAGGAGGGGAGAGAGAAGGAAAAGAAAACAAAACGATAAAATTAATAGCTATCCTTTTTTCAAAATATCAAAACATTCCCCGGCAACGGCGCCAAAAACTTGATACAAAGATTCGCAATTGCGGAGAGAGGGTTAGAAAAAAGAAAGTGGATGTGGTGGTTGAGAATATTCTCCGATTCTATATCCGATAAAGGCAAGCGTACCTTATCGGTTATAGTATAGGATACTAAGGATTAGTATCAAGGTCGTATTTCCCTGGGGCATAATGACTACTTCTACTCAAAGGCATTTGCTATTATTTTATCAAATGATATTTATATTAAATGTTAAACTAAAAACAGGAATTAAAGTACTAAAATAAAAAGAAAACTAAACTACTTATAGGATAAAAAGAGTTAGAGCTAATTAATTAAGACGCGTACTCGATTCTAGAATTACCTCAGCAAGAGACGATTAAAAAGACGATAAATAAACCTAAGCTTAATAGGGTAAAAGTCCTTGACCGTGGAGGTTCCTAAAGCTTGAACACGCTTCTCTCGAAGTCGTGCCCAACTGAGTTTAGGAAGGTCCGACTGACTCTCGTCTAAATCGGAGGCCTAAAGCTCGCTTTATGCGGTGAACCCCTCTATTGGATTTTACTCCAATCCGGGAGATTTGGACGTCTGCCTCTCTCGAGGGGTGCGTACAACTCTCTTTACTCTTGAATGCTCACTTCATTCTATCGGCCTCTCGGCTAGCCCAGAATGAAAGCAAAGGTGGAGAGTATATATCGATAATATACCTCCAACCCATGAAAAATCAAGAGTAATCCAAGGCACGAACCTAAAAAGAAAAGGGTAAATTAAAGCGTCATAACTTAATCGCTCGAACCTCGGATCATCAAGATCGAGTACAAGGAGGATTAGTTAATCATAATGAAGTGGGGGAGGGGGGAATGAGTAGTAGAGCATAAAAATACAGGAATAAGAAAGGAGCACTTTTATTAATGAAAAAGAGAGCTACAACTACGAAATGGAAATTACAGGTGCATCAAAGTAAAACCTATTCTAGCCCTACAACAAGCTACTTAGAAGAAATGCAAGAGCTAAAAGCAAAACACTAAGCTAGGTTAAGAAAATAATTACAAAATAAGAGAGAGAGAGAGAGAGAGGGAGAGAGAAAGAAAAAAAACATAAAAGGGGCCAAGAAATAGAGGGGCAGCACCTCCCCCTCTCTCCAAAAGTTGCTGAAATTGAAGGGTGGTCTGGTATTTATAGATTTTTCCCACGGGTTGGTCACGCCCGGCAACACGCCCGGGTAGGGCGTGTCAGGGGGCGTGACAGGTACGGAGTTGACCTCGGGGGATGGAATCTGGCGGGAGCGATGATTGCTTCGGTACGATTTCCTAGGTCACGCCCGTGACCGTGGGGCGTGACAGGCGCGTCAGGTCAAAATCAGTGGTCGCAGGTTCATCAGACGTCGGAATCGGGGCAGTCACGCCCCCGGTCACGCCCGTGACATGGGGCGTGACAGTACTGTTGCATGTAGCTATGTAGAATGCATTGAAGGAGGCGGCAGACTTCGGGTGAAGGGCGACACGGCCCCGTATCACGCCCGGGGACACGCCCGGGGAGGGCGTGTCTATGGTGCGTGATAGGTTATTTTTGGCGGGAACTTCAGCTGGCTGCTTTCAACATCAGGAGCAGGTGACACACCCTTGGTCACGCCCGGGAGGGCGTGACAAGGGGGCGTGTCAGGGGATTTTTTCTGGAAATTTGTTGAAACCTGCAAAAATATAAAATAAATATTATTTATAATATTTACATAAAAATAAGCATAAAATAACATAAAGAAAAAGATTTAAAACGAAAATAACATATTTTTACCCTAATAAATTAAGCTAAAATATGCATCATCATCCGCAGACCACAGGAAATTAGGGTTTCTGGAAATAATTCGTCGGGAATCAACATTCGTCAAGAATCGAACATTTCGATTCTCGACGATTCTTTACGACTCTCGACGATACTCGACAAACCACAGTTGACGATTCTCGATGACTCTCGACGATTCTTGACGAACCACAGTCTTCGATTCTCGACGAACCACAGTCGACGATTCTTGACGAACCACAGTCGACAATTCTCGACGAACCACAGTCGACGATTCTCGACGAACCATAGTCGACGATACTCGACGATTCTCGACGATTCTCAACGAATCTCGACGATTTTAGACAAACCTCCTTGGCAACATTTGCCGGACCCCATTCTCTATGGTGATTGGTAACCTTTACCAACACAGTCAATCCTCCAACTTCTCCACATGCTCTTATGTGCGGCCTTGGAGGCTCATATCGCGTTGGTAGTAAGATTACATGTTTGACCACTTCTAGATCACCATAGTAACTCCAACAGTCTCCCACTTGATCTTGAAAGTATCAAACCAAAACCTCACAAACAATGAGCGGCATTTAGTAATGCATCATTGCTTCCCAAGCAATAATAGTTCATAACTCATAAGCCTTTATGAACAATGTTCCAGCGTTTTCTTTGTCCCTTTGTCCCTTACATCCGGAAAGAACTAGAGGCATGGACCGTGTCACCCTCATAATAGCTCAATCAAAGTATCTTGATCTAGAACGGACTTCCAGAGAATGGTGAGTCCAATATCACATATTGACTCAACCAAGCATGGCCATGCATTTCTCAGTCCAGTTCCATCAAGGGGCCCATGGATGCAACCCCTGTCATATAGGAGGACAAATCCCATATTTGCTCACACACAAACACCCAAAAGATTTATAACGTGCCCAACAACCACCCTTATCATCAACCTTACTCAAGGAAGACTTTAGATGGCATCAAAGCACGCTTTTCCTCACTTGATGAATGCTGTGACTTCAGGTCAAAGGACCACAACACCATTATCAATTGAGACCTACTCGTGACACGTTTAGATAACAATCCACAAAGTAGTCTCATGTTGGGTCTGTCCAGTACAACTTGTTCATTAATAAGTACACACGTGATGACTTGATATCACAATATCATGACCTGTGAGAACTGGTCATCAGTCAACGCACGTGCTAGTCTTAATGTATCATCATCACCCTTAGTTTCTATGATGATACAACGACTAGGGACCTTTCAAGAATGAAGCTTCAAATAAATCATAGGCTCTCACATTCATGTCACGTACTTGATGTCCTATGGAAGCGAACATTCTAAGGGTATTTATTATGTTAACATTTAACTATCGTATAGAGGAATCATAATAAAAAAACTTGCCATTAATTGTAAAAGAAAATTATGGTACACAATTCATCATATGAATAAATAACAAAAAGCCAATAGAATATATGTTTACACGCAACCCACAAGACTCTCACTAGAGTTGATCATTTAGGTATCGTATACCCATTGATCTAGTATGACCATCATGCTTTCTCTACGCGAGAGGATTTGTCAGTGGATCTGCAATATTCTCCTCAGTCGGCACTCTGCAGATGTTCACATCTCCTCATTCAACAATCTCACGAATAACATGGAATCGCCAAAGTATGTTCTTGGAGCGCTGATGGGATCTAGGTTCCTTAGATTGTGCAATTACACCATTGTTATCACAGTATAGAACTACGGGACCAACAATGCTAGGAACTACATCAGCTCGCCGATGAATTTCCTAATCCATACAGCCTCCTTCGCTGCGTTAGCTGCATCGATATACTCGGCTTCTGTTGTAGAATCAGCAACTGTCTTTTGCTTGGAACTCTTCCAGCTCATAGCTCCTCCATTAAGGCAAAACACAAACCCTGACCGAGACTTTGAATCGTCCCTATCAATTTGGAAGCTAGCATCCGTGTAACCACTTACAAAGAGCTCTTCCTCTCCACCATACACCAAGAACACATCCTTTGTCCTTCTCAAGTACTTTAGGATATTCTTGACTGCAATCCAGTGACACTCACCGGGGTCTAACTGATACCTGCTAGTCATGCTCAAAGCAAAGGAGACATCGCGTCTAGTACATAACATTGCATACATGATTGATCCAATTGCCGAAGCATATGGAATCAACTTCATGCGGTCCTTATCTTCACAAGATTTTGGACACTGGTCCTTAGAGAGATTCACACCATGAGACATGGGTAAAAATCTTTTCTTGGACTCAAGCATGTTAAACCGCTTCAATACCTTCTTGATGTATGTACTCTGGGTCAAACCCAGCAACTTCTTCGATCTATCGTTATAGATTTTAATACCGAGTGTATAAGTCGCTTCACCCAAGTCCTTCATAGAAAATCAGTTCCCTAGGTTGTTCTTAACAACTTTCAGGGTAGGAATGTCATTCCCAATCAATAGTATGTCATCTACATACAATATTAAGAAGACAACAATGCTCCCACTGATTCGCTTGTAAACACAAGGCTCGTCTTCATTTTTGATGAAACCAAACTCTTTGATTTTCTCATCAAAATGAAGATTCCAACTCCGAGAGGCCTGCTTCAGTCCATAGATGGACCTATTCAGCTTGCATATTTTAGTGGCTTCATTTGGGGATAAAAAACCCTCCGGTTGTGTCATGTACACTCCCTCAAGGAGGTTTCCATTAAGGAAAGCCGTTTTGACATCCATCTGCCAGATCTCGTAGTCATAATATGCAGCAATAGCAAGCAATATCCTTATGGACTTTACCATGGCAATAAGGGAAAAGGTCTCATCATAGTAAATACCATGAATTTGCTTAAAACCCTTAGCCACCAGTCGCCCTTTGAATGTCTGTACATTCCCATCCATGTCGGTCTTCTTCTTGAAGACCCATTTGCACCCTATGGGTCGTACCCCTTCAGGTGGTTCCACCAAGTTCCAAACTTGGTTTACGTACATGGAGTCCATTTCGGATTTCATAGCTTCAAGCCATTTGTCGGAGTCCGGTCCATTCATTGCCTCTTGGTAGGTTGCTGGTTCATCATCATGATCCATAAGCAACACATTACCTATTTGAGACACAAGAAATCCATATCTCTCAGGCTCAAATCTTGGTCTACCAGATCTATGTAGGACTTGTGTTTCTTCAGCAGGTTCTCTAGCTACAACATCTTGTAGTCCTATCTCAGAATCCAATTCTGGTTCATTCACTACTTGTGGTTCTTGAACTTCTTCAAATTCTACCTTTTCAGTCTTTCTTGATAAGAATTCTCTCTCCAAGAAGATGCCAGTCCTTCCGACAAACACTTTGCCCTCGGACGGTAGGTAAAAGTAATACCCTTTCGTTTCCTTAGGATATCCCACCAGATAACATTTATCCGATTTAGGTTCCAGCTTGTCAGGCATTTGATGTCGCACGAATGCCTCACAGCCCCAAATTTTATTGAACGACATACTAGGACGCTTCCTAGTCCATATCTCATATGGTGTCTTCAGAACCGTTTTTGTTGGAGTGCGATTCAGTGTCATTGTAGTAGTCTCTAAAGCAAAACCCCAAAAGGAAACAGGCAAGTCCGCATGACTCATTATCGAACGTACCATGTCTAACAAAGTACGATTTCTCCTCTCAGACACACCATTATGTTGTGGTGTTCTAGGTGGAGTGAGCTGTGATACAATAACACACTCTTTCAGATAATCATGGAACTCATGACTCAGGTATTCGCCACCTCGATCAGATCGGAGTGCTTTAACACTTTTACCCAACTGGTTTTCTACTTCATTCTTGAACTCTTTGAACTTTTCAAAGGTCTCGGATTTGCACTTCATAAGATACGGATATCCGTATCTACTGAAATCATCAGTAAATGTAACGAAGTAGAAAAACCCACCTCTAGACATGGAGCTCATGGGTCCGCATACATCACTATGTACAACACCCAAGAGATCCTCAGCCCTCTCAGTATAACCAGTGAAAGGGGCTTTAGTCATCTTGCCTAACAAACAAGATTCGCATCGCTCAAATGATTCAAAATCAAATGAGTGTAAAAGTCCATCTTTATGGAGCTTGAATATGCGCTTCTCGTTTATATGGCCCAAACGACAACGCCAGAGATATGTAGGGTTTGAGTCATTTGTTCTTAGTCTTTTATTATTTTCTACATTATAGATCAGATGGTCCAAATTCAAAACATAAAGATCATTAAACAATTGGGCTACAACATAACAAACATCATTCTTAAATATAGAACAACAGTTGTTCTTAATTATAAAATAAAAATCAATCATGTCCAAGCATGAAATGGATATAATGTTTCTAGTTATGGCCGGAACGAAATAACAATTATCTAGTTCTATTACAAGCCCACTGGGCAAAGAAAGACGGTAAACCCCTACGGCTACAGCAACAACTCTTGCACCATTGCCGACGCGGAGGTCCACCTCCCCTTTACTCAGTAATCTTCTACTTCCCATTTCCTGCACATTTGTACAAATGTGAGAACCACATCCGGTATCCAATACCCAAGATGAAGGAGCAGAAAGGTTTATCTCTATAACGTAAATATTTGAAGCGGAAGTCATACCTCCCTTCATTTTCTGCAGACCATCAATGTAAGAAGGACAGTTCCTCCTCCAATGACCAACCTTGCAACAGTGGTGGCATTTCCCTTCCTTCACCGTGCTCTTCTTTTTCTTCAGTGCAGAAGACTTGGGCTCAAGATGTGACTTAGGTCCCACCTTCGTCTTCTTAGAGCCCTTGGCCTTGCCCTTGCCCTTATGCACCATCAGTATGGGGCAGGCAGGCTTGGCCTTCTTCATGTTGATCTCGGCAGTTCTTAACCGTCCTAGGAGCTCGGGCAATGTCTTGTCTATTTTATTCATGTTGTAGTTCAAGACAAACTGCTCATAACTGTCCGGCAACGATTACATGATCAGATCTGTGGCCAACTCTTGACCTAGAGAAAAACCCAGCCTTTCAAGGTTCTCTATATACCCAATCATCTTGAGTACGTGAGTCCCTACTGAGTCTCAAACTCCCATCTTGCACTGAAATAACGCTTTTGTGACGTCGAACCTCTCTTGACGAGCCTGCCCTTGAAACATTTTCTTGAGATGCTCGTCAATCTCCTTGCACCCCATGTTCTCATGTTGCTTCTGAAGCTCAGAGTTCATGGTGGCAAGCATAAGGCATTCGACGTCTAAGGCGTCATCAGTATACTTCTTATAAGTATCCTTATCAGCACGGGAAGAGTTCCCGGTCGGCACCTCGGGGGCTTCTTCTTCCAAGACATAGAGCTTTCGCTCTTACCTGAGAACAATAATCAGGTTCCTGTACCAGTTCATGTAGTTAGTCCCACTGAGCTTATCCTTCTCAAGGATGGCTCTCAGAGACAGAGTGGAGTGTGAACCACTTTCCATGGAATTCTACAAGAATTCATGCAGAATAATATCAGCACCAAAATTTCAAAATACAATTTATTTTTAATTTGGACTTCAATTAAAACTCCCACTATTTTATTCGAAATGATGGCCCTCACTATCAATTCGTAGAGTTCATGCGAGCTACTCTCTTAATGGACAAGATCCGTATTTCACCAACACAATGAGTCAGCTTTGGCTTTTCTCTGATGATGTGGTTATTTAGGTAGGCAACGCTTGCCAATTGCATCCTCATGCAATTCTTTTATGGTTGGTGAATAACTCCTTATTCTTATCCATCATATGGTGCATGCCAACCCTATTCCTCTAGGCACTCAACCTTTGAGGTCACCTAGTAAGGTTAGACCCGGTGTCTACAGTGGGATATCACAAATATCCGCTCGCACCCTTACCAAGATAGATTAATGCACCTTGCTTTGGCAAGCCCACACTTCATCGATCGAGGCAGGAAGAGTGTCATCCATCGGAAGGCATCCGAACACTTAATATTTGATGAAGGGATTTTTGATAATAGGTTAACAATTAACCATGATCAACATTTGATCAATGTGCACATTCACAGAAAAACATTTTTCTAAAATCCACATGCATCCCATATGTGCACAACATGGTACTATCAACATTTGATGGAAGAAAGGGCTAAATCTGAACATCCGGACTCTTCTAAATCTTCAGATTTACATGCATTGGACAAAGGCAAAGGCAACTCAACTTAAAGCAGTAGACATGCTCGTCTCTCCTTATTGGATTCAAAATCCAAAACAATATACAGGTTCATTAACCACTCGAGGGACGGTTACTGCTAAGGAGACAACAATTTCTAACAATTAGAAATTACAACAAAATCCCAGACGTTCCTGGCGGGGTTCCAAACTCATCAACAATTGATGATCCAGGATTAAATCTAGATATTTAGAACACTTCTAAATCCCTAGGTTTACACGTACTAAAATAACCTAACTTCCAAAACAACAATCATGGTCGAAACCTCCCTACTGATACCACTGTTGGGTTTCTCTACAAGGTGGCACATCAGTTGTGCACGCAGCGGAAATAGTAAAATCAAGAACAACCCAAAAGAGATTTGAGATCGGGCCATGAATGTTGAATCAAGAAGTTAAGAAATAACTAGGTAAATTTACCTTGGCGGCGTTGAGTCACAACTCAACGAAGATGCTCCAATGTATGAGTTCTTGTCGGCGACGAGTTCCACGCAGAATAGCATATACGTCTCTGCAGAAATCCACACGAGCAGAAGAACGCCGATCTTTGTCGCACGAAAAACAGGAAGGGAGATCGACTGCACCTTGCACTTCCATGAACTGCTAGGTCCGCTCTAGGAAGACAAGCACCGACGACTGTCATCGGAGAGGAGGCCGGCAGAGCGAGCGAATCGGCGGAAGCGGAACACTTCCATCGGCGGAACAATTCCGTCGGCGGAATCGGCGGAACACTTCCGTCGGGCTGTGAGTGGATCTTATCTTTCGCTCAAACCTAAGTTCCTATTTATACCCAAAGCATAAACAGACCTAGGAAAAATCGCTATCCGCAGACCACAGAAAATAAGGGTTTCTGGAAATAATTCGTCGGGAATGAGCATTCGTCGAGAATCGAACATTTCAATTCTCGACGATTCCTGACGACTCTCGACGATTCTCGATGAACCACAGTCGACGATTCTCGACGACTCTCGACGATTCTCGACGAACCACAGTAGACGATTCTCGATGACTCTCGACGATTCTCGACGAACCACAGTTGACGATTCTCGACAAACCACAGTCGATGATTCTTGACGAACCACAGTCGATGAATCTCGACGAACCACAGTCGACGATTCTCGACGAACCATAGTCGACGATTCTCGACGATTCTCAACGAATCTCGACGATTCTCGACGAACCTCCTTGGCAACATTTGCCGGACCCCATTCTCTATGGTGATTAGTAACCTTTACCGACACAGTCAATCCTCCAACTTATTCACATGCTCTTATGTGCGACCCTGCATGCTCATATCGCGTTGGCAATGAGATTTTATGTTTGACCGCTTCTAGATCACCATAGTAACTCCAACAACAGCTTCTCAATAAATTCTCTCTTGGAAATATCTACCTCAATTCCTCTCGCAAAAATTTTATGACCCAAAACTAACCCTTCCCTAACCATAAAATGATATTTTTCCCAATTTAGGGCAAGGTTAGTTTCTTCGCATCGTTCTAAGACTTTTCCTAGATTTTATAAACAACTATCAAAGGCGTCGCCGAACACGGAGAAATCATCCATGAATACCTCCATAATTCTTTATACGTACTTGTCAAAGATAGCGAGCATACATCGCTGGAATATAGCTGGCGCATTGCACAATCCAAACAGCATTCTTCGGTAGGTGAAGGTGCTGAAGGGACAAGTAAACGTAGTTTTCTCCTGGTACTCTGGGGAGATGGGGATTTGAAAATACCTTTAGAGGCCATTGAGAAAACAATAAAAGCTGTGGCCGGATAATCGTTCTAAAATTTGATCGATGAACGACAAGGGAAAGTGATCCTTGCGGGTGGCGTCATTTAACTTACGATAATCTATACACATTCGCCACCCGGTCACCATCCATGTTGGGATTAATTCATTATTCTCATTACTAACTACCCTTATCCCTCCCTTCTTCGGCACTACCTGGACTGGGCTAACCCACTTACTATTAGATATAAGGTAGATAATTCCTGCGTCTAATAGTTTTAAAACCTCGCCCTTAACAACTTATTTCATGTTCAGGTTTATACGGTGCTGAGGTTGTATGGAGTTGCGCGAATTATCTTCCATTAAGATTTTGTGAGTACAGAAAGATGGGCTTATGCCCTTGATATCAGAAATTTGCAAGGCAATAGCTCGACGATGTTTACGTAAAACTAAAAGAAGTTTATCATTTTGTGCATCCGTGAGGTAGGCCGAACCTATCACTGGTAACTTGGAATCTTTTTCTCAGAAGACATACCAAAGATGTTCAGGAAGTTCTTTTAATTCTAGGGTAGGGGGTTCTTCATATGAGGTTTTAGAAATTCTTTCTTTTTCAAATACTATGTCTTCGTAGACCTTTTTTAACGAAAAATTAAAAGATGTGGGGCTAGCGGCCATGGCGGTTTGTTGCAGCGATTCAGTTGGAATATTAGAGGAGAAAAAAATCAGAAAATTATTTTTCAAATTCAGAGAGGCGATAGGAGGATTCTTCACTTAGGTGCAGCGATTCAGTTGGAAGAGTAAAGGAGGAACAAAAATCAGAAAATTCTTTTTCAAATTCAGAAAGGCGATAGGAGGATTCTTCACTTAGGGCATCTACGAAAAAAACATGAGTCGTTATTTGCTAGGGTGTTCTTCATCGAGGGGGTGATAGAGAAATTCACTTCATCGTCGCCTACTTGAAGGAAGAGCTTACCATTGCTTACGTCAATGGTAGGTCGGGAGGTGGCAAGAAAGGGTCGTCAAAGAATCTGGGGAACCTCAATGTCCTCTTCGATGTCCAATATGGCGAAGTCCACCGGGAAGATGAACTTGTCGACTTTAACTAAGACATCCTCCACGATTCCTAACGGGTATTTGACGGATCTGTCGGCGAGCTGGATTCTCATACATGTGGGGTTGAGGCTACCAATTCCTAACTTCTTAAACAATGAGAGGGGCATCAGGTTAATACTCGCACCTAAGTCAGCTAATGCGTTCTTGATAAAAAGATCACCAAAGACACACGTAATAGAAAAACTACCCGGCTCACTGATTTTCTTTGGTAAACCGTTTGTCAAAACAACAGAGCACTCTACATTTAATGTGACATGCGAAAGGTTTTCAAACTTCTTCTTGTTATTCAGGAGGTCCTTAAGGTACTTAACGTACTTTGGCATCTAGGAGAACGCTTTGTGGAAGGGCAGATTAATATGGATTTGCTTGAAAATTTCTAAGAAGCGGGAGTACTGATCATCCTGACGTTGCTTATTAAGTTCAGAAGTGTATGGCGGAGTTAGATTATTTTTAAAAATGGGTGGTGGAGTGAGATCTTTTTCTAAAACGGGGGTGATAACTTCTTCAGCAGAGGGTGGAATTTTTAAAATAGGAGCGGAGCTTTGATTTTTAAAATTAGGGGCAGAGCTTGCCTCGGGCTCTTCACTAACCTTACCGAAAACTTGCTTCCCACTCCAAAGAGTTATAGCTTCTGCTTTCTCTCTCATGTTGGGCTCAGTATTGGAAGGAAGAGACCCGGCGGGTCGCTCAGAAATTATTTTTGCGAGCTATCCTACTTGATTTTCAAGACTTTTAACGCTTCCAGTTAAGGTTCTTATAGTATTGTCATTTGTTGTTATATATTTAGAAAATAACTCCTCCAATCTTGGAGATTTTTGATAGTTTTGAAGTGGTGGAGTTGGTGCAGGAAAATCATTTTGAGGTGGTGGGCGCATCGCGTTCAAAGGATTACTCCACGAAAAATTCGGATGATTTCTTAAAGCAGGATTATAACTATTTGGAAAAGTATATCTGGGCGCAGGAAAATTCGTAGCAGAAAAATTATTAAAATCATTTCTAGGTATATTGTGAACAAAATATAATTGTTTGGGAGCAGGAGTTAAAGATTCTCATACATGAGGGGCGGAGGCAGCAGTCATCTCCGTAATTTTTTTGCTTAATATTTCTACTTGCAGAGTGTAACACCTCTACCCGTCAAGAAGAATATAATAGAGGGTCCGGCCGGGGCCCCACACCATATTCCACAAACAGGCGGAGACGCTACTAAATAATATCATAATCAACGCATCCTAACACAGAGCATTCTAGCGGAAGCTTCACGGTTGAATTCATGAACTCAAGATAAACAACATTGTCCACTACATAGGAATGTATAAATATACATCAAAAGAGTCTGGCCTTAAGGCCTTACAACAGTTTCTCTTAACAAGAGCGTGGTTTACATACATCGGCACGCAGGCCGGCCACACATGAACAAAAGAAACAAAACAATGCCTTCAAGGGCAGCAACGCAGCTTTGGGCTTCAGCCCGCTAAGTCCCGCTCGGACCAGCTCCTCCAGTACCTGTAAGAACCAATCCACCAAACGGTGGCAAAACAGGGCAACGGTCAGCATTCAGCTGACCAATTATAACGACCCTGCCCCTGGCACGGGGCAGCGGAATTCCATCCCTGCAAAGCATTCATCCAACATGATATATATAGCCATTCAAGCAAGACGTGCACGCCCGCACCGTCACATATCACAAACGTCGGCTCGACGGCCCGACGCTCCGTGCACTCAGGGCACATTCACACCGTTCAGAGGTCCCAGACATAACGGCGCACTATGAGCATTCTAGTCTGATCGGCTCACCGGCCGTCGACTCTCGCTATGTGATCCTAACAGGGTCTTAAGCACCCAAGGTTAGACAACCATAACGCGGGTACAGATCCACCTTTCCCGTTGCTCACATCGTCAGACTCACGCCTGGACTGACGCGGGTACAGTTTCACCTTGCCCGTTCCACCATTTCCTAGTTGCAGCCTCACAGCTCAACTTTCCATCAGTAGCACTCACGGCCACAAGAGAGTCCAACTCTCATAATTTCCTGGACTTCCTCCAGTACTTTTATCCATCATGCATACAAGCAATCATCACGGAGTCTTCTCCGATATGCAACCAAGCATCACCAATCCAGACCATGTCCAGATGGGCTTCACACAGCATGCCTAGATCCGTACTCCAATTCCGGACTCTAACAAGGGGGACTTCACATATCTACCCCAAGGGACGCCACAACCCACCGCACACTCGCGGGGAAGGGTTTTCCCTATGCAATGCAGGAATTAAGGACTTCACATGTCCAAGCAGGAAATCGTTACCCTAGGAGTTCGCTTCGGAGCCATGGAGAGAAAATTGAGACGGATGAAAGCCTTCGCAGCAGCGTTGCCTTCGCAAATCCGATCTCGGCTCGCGATTTGGACCACCGTAGCACCACCGGCAGCCGGACTCCACTTCCTCTTCTTCCTCCTTGCTCTCACCTCTCTCTTACTTTAGAAAGAGAAGATGAAAAGAAGAATGATCTTCTCCCCCCCCCTTTTCCCGGCCTTATCAGCCCAGGAATGAACTCCAGCCACAGGATCTAATTTAAAGAAAATGAAGGGCCACGATCTACTGAAAATTCCCCTGAAATTTGGCCGACACGGCCTGTGACACGCCCGTGTCACAGGCCGTGTACCCTTAAGCGGCACACGCGGCAGTCGCACCGCCTGAAATATTCGAGAACACGGGCATCGACACGCCCGTGTCGAACCTGACACGCCCGTGTCAGTCATGAGACACGCCCGTGTCTCCTGTTACACGGTACTCACCGATTTCCAAAACCAGTACACGGGTCGGAACACGACAGCTGACACGCCCGTGTCCAGCCTCACACGCCCGTGTTCCCGGCCGTGTTCAAGGCCGTGTCCGCTCTGACTTGAATAGGTCATTTTCGAAAATTAATTCAAACACGCCCTGGGACATGCCCGTGTCGAAGGCCGTGTCCCAGGCTCGACGATCGTCGACTCTCAAATGTCGACCAGCCTGAACACGCCCTGGGACACGCCCGTGTCCCAGGCCGTGTACACCCGACACGCCCTGGGACACGCCCGTGTCCCAGGCCGTGTCTAACAGCCTCCAACCCAAAATTGTGTACAAACATCTTTTTGAGATTTTTGGGGTGTTACAATCCTCCCCCCCTTAATAAAATTTCGTCCCGAAATTTGAAGATAATAGGGAGAAAATAATAAAACACTTATATGTGTCTATTACATATACAACGAGTGAACAAGCTATGAAAATAACTCGGGAAACTCGGCTCGCATGGTCTGCTCGCGCTCCCATGTTAGCTCTTCTCGGCCACAATTGTCCCACCGGACTTTGACCATCCCGATCACCTTGTTCCGCAACTGTTTCTCGGCTCGATCCTCTATCCGTATAGGCTTCACCTTTGTCGTTAGCCCATACTCAACTGGCACTCGATCATGTTCAACTATATGAGCTGGATCCTTGACTGCTTTGCGTAACACCGAGATGTGAAACACGTCATGCAATCCACTCAATTCTGATGAAAGAGCTAACCGATAGGCAGCTTCCCCAATTCGCTCCACCACTTCAAACGGACCAAGGTATCGCGGACTTAGCTTTTTCAATCGCCGGATCCGAGATACGCCTTTGAAGGGCTTAATCTTTAAATAGACCCATTCACCCACCGCGAACTCCACGTTCCGGTGCTTAGCATTATAATACTTGGCCTGCCGATCTTGGGCTATTAGGAGCTTCTCTCGAATAGAGCGTATTGTTGAGGTAGCATCCTCGACTTCCTTTTTGCCTAAAAGTTTAGTCTCGCCAGTTTCTGCCCAAGCTAGCGGTGTACGACACTTACGACCATACAGCGCTTCAAATGGGGACATGCCTATACTCGCTTGATAGCTATTATTATAGGCAAACTCCACCATAACAAGATGTTCTTCCCACTTCTTACCGAAGTTCAGGGCGCACATACGGAGCATATCCTCCATCGTTCTGTTGGTTCGTTCAGTTTGGCCATCCGTTTGCGGATGAAAGGCCGTACTGAATACTAACTTCGTGCCCAACATCTGATGAACTAATCTCCAATCCTTTGAAGTAAAGCGCCCATCTCGGTCACTTACGATGCTCCGGGGAACACCGTGCAATCGAACTATCTGCTCCACATAGAGCTTTGCCAACGTTTCCACTGAATCGTCCCGCTTGTTTGGTATAAAGTGAGCCACCTTTGTCAACCGGTCTACAATCACCCAGATTGAGTCATGGCCACGCTGAGATCTCGGCAATCCGTGCACGAAATCCATAGAAATATCCTCAAATTTCCATTGCGGAACCGGCAACGACTTCAGGAAACCACTCGGCCGTTGACATTCTGCCTTTACCAAAGCACAAGTACGACATTTAGCCACATACGCAGCTATGTCCTTCTTTAAACCAGGCCACCAAAACAATTTCTTCATGTCTTTGTACATTTTTGTGCTCCCAGGGTGAATTGAATACTTTGTAAAGTGCGCTTCATATAGCAGCCCTTCACGCAATTTACCCGCACTAGGGACGCACAATCGGCCATCCTTCCGTAATAAGCCATCATCCCAGGAGAACTGATCACCCGATCCCTCCTTTGCATAGCGTTGAAGACTTTCATCCAACTCCGTTGCCCGCCGAACCCTGTCAGCAAGGTCATATTGAACTTCCAACCAGTTCATGCTTGCTTCAGTTGAAGAATTTCTTTCCACACAAGATATCTCCAAGGCTTCCAACTCTTGGACTAACCGCTCATCATGTATCCGCAACCAATTTGCCTGTACCGGAGCCCGACGACTCAAGGCATCAGCGACCACATTTCCCTTTCCGGGAACATAGTGAATGTCGAATGTAAAATCCCCAAGGAATTCCATCCACCTTCTTTGTCGCATATTCAACTCCTTTTGATCGAGTAGATACTTTAAACTTTTATGATCGGTATAAATGTCTACTTTCACGCCATATAGATAATGCCGCCACAACTTTAGCGAAAAGATCACCGCCGCCAACTCCAAATCATGGACGGGGTAATTACGCTCATGCACTTTCAATTGACGTGAACCATAAGCGATCACCTTGCCAAACTGCAGGAGAACGCAGCCTAAGCCGCTTCCTGACGCATCGCTGTATATTTCAAATCCATCTGTACCACATGGCGACGTCAACACGGGCGCCGTGGTCAAACGACTTTTCAGCTCCTCAAAAGCTCGTGCGCACTCCGGCGTCCAAACGAACTTCTGATCCTTTCTCGTCAACGTAGTCAGAGGCAAAGCAATCCGGGAGAAGTTCCCCACGAACCTCCTATAGTAGCCCGCCAGTCCAAGGAAACTCCTGACTTCGGCCACTGAAGATAACACTGGCCAATCCCGAATGGCACTTATCTTAGCCGGATCCACCGCTATGCCCTCTCCACTTACCACATGGCCTAGAAAAGCCACCGACGAGAGCCAGAACTCACACTTTGAGAACTTGGCATACAGCTTATTCCTTCGCAAGGTATGCAATACTAACCGCAAATGGTTTGCATGATCTTCCTCCGATTGTGAATATACCAAAATATCATCAATAAACACAATCACAAACAGATCCAGGTATTCGCGGAACGTACGATGCATGAGATCCATGAATACCGAAGGCGCATTACATAAGCCGAACGGCATCACTGTGAACTCATAATGACCATAGCGTGTGCCAAACGCTGTCTTGGGAATGTCACCTTCCCTAATCCGCAACTGGTAATACCCGGACTTCAAATCCAACTTCGAATAGACGGTTGAGCCTGCTAGCTGATCGAACAAGTCATCGATCCGAGGAATTGGATACTTGTTTTTCTCCGTCAGTTTGTTCAGTTCGCGATAATCAATACATAGTCGCAAACCACCGTCTTTCTTTTTCACAAAAAGAACAGGCGCGCTCCAAGGTGACATACTTGGGCGTATATATCCCTGCTCCAACAACTCTTGCAACTGAACTTTCAGTTCGGCCATTTCTTTTGGTGCTACCCGATACGGCGAACGGGCCACGGGTTTTGCACCCGGCACCAGCTCGATAGCGAAGTCAATTTCCCTTTGGGGAGGTAA
The DNA here is from genome assembly GCA_039513925.1 of Platanthera zijinensis. Taxonomy (NCBI): domain Eukaryota; kingdom Viridiplantae; phylum Streptophyta; class Magnoliopsida; order Asparagales; family Orchidaceae; genus Platanthera; species Platanthera zijinensis. Next base: position 148,805,303 of record CM077079.1, read on the forward strand.
CCCCGGAAGGTCCTTTGGAAACACATCCGCATATTCCGACACAATCGGCACTTCACTCACACTGGCCTTCGACGCCACCGCCTCTATGAGTGTGAAGAACAACTCCGCACCCTTCCGAACTGCCTTAACAACTTGGAGAGCGGATAACAACATCCCACTCATCCCTTGCATACCAATAAACTTGGTCTCTCGTTCGGTATTTTGCCCAAGTGTGACCTCTTTTGAAGTGCAATCAATACAGGCACGCTGCTCTGAAAGCCAGTCCATACCAAAGATTATATCAAACTCTTTGATCGGCAATACTAGTGTTTCCACCTTGAACTCCCGACTTCCTATCTTGACCTCAAGACCGCAAGATCGATCCGCGCACATCAAACATCCGTTAGGCAACAACACCTTTACACTGTCTGTCTTGGTCCGGATAGGCACCCCGACACGCAAGACAAAATCCTCAGACAGAAACGAATGTGAAGCACCTGTGTCGAACAGTGCTCGCGCCGGATACTCTCGTATAAGGACAAACCCTATAACATGACAATTAAAACAAGCACAGCACACCAAAAGTACAAACATTAAAACTTAAGCGCACCTGTGACGACATCAGCCTGCTTAATGGCCTCCTGTTGTCCAAGGTTGAAGACCCTAGGCTGCGCGTGCGAGGCAGAAGACTCCACCACAGCCTTCCCCTTCTCCGCATAAGACGCTCCCGTCTTCTTATCACCCTTTGGAGGACCAAATCGGCATTCACGTGCGAAGTGTCCAACCTTCCCGCACGTAAAACAAGCACGAGCTCCATTCCCAGATGTGTCCGTCACAGTCGCAGAAGGAGCTTGTCCAGAAGACTTAGACTTCTTATTCCATTTCCTTCGGTAGCCAAACTTGTCCGGACGCGGCGGCTTAAACTCCGGCTTCACAACCGCCAAGTTTCCCTTTGCTTGCCCCCGTTTCATGTCCGTCTCCAAAGAACGAGCCGTACAGACTAAGGCTTGGAATCCCTGACTCACAGAACTCGAGAGCAAATACCTTAGCTCATCTCGCAGTCCCGCATAAAACCGACTAGTCTTACGCTCTTCCTCGGCGAAGATCGAGCCCGCATATCTTCCCAACCGCGTGAACTCATGCAGGTAGTCATCCACACTTCGATCTCCCTGTGCTAACCGTTGGAACTCCATTTCCATCGACATCCTTTGCTGCATCGGCAGATGTTGTGCTAAGAACAACCGAGAGAATTCTTCCATTGTAATCTCTGCCAATTGCCTGCCGGCCAAGTGATGCAGTTCAATCTCATCCCACCACAATCGCGCCTCTCCTTCCAGTAGAAAAGTGGCTAACATCACTTTCTGTTCCTCCTCAACCCTGATAGCCCTCATAATCCTCTTAATTCTTGCAAGCCAATCCTCTGCTTGGGCCGGTGTACCCGCCCCATGAAACTGCGGAGGGTTAAAGCTCAAGAATTGCTGCCATTGTTGATCTGCTACCCGCGGATCAACTTCGGCTTCTACCGGTTCTTGCCGTACCCCAGCTTGCGTTGGCACCACTGCAGGACGTGCTTGCCCCGCTTGCTGAGCATTCATCACAGCAAGTACCGTTTCCATAATGAGACGGACTGTTTCAGCGGATGGAGGAGTTGTGGGCACCTCGGCTGGTGCCGCACTCGCAACAGAACGTTGTGGTTCGGACTGACCCGCAACACTTCTGGTCACCTATATGTGTCAAACACACAGGTTAACGACCAATAAAACCGCAATCATACAAAGAGAATACACAAGTTCAACAAACAAGTGTATTTGCATTCCTAAGTGGACAATCTTGAGTTCAAATTAAGTGTTATAACGACGACACTGACACGTGCTCGCCCCCGCTCAAAAGAATTCGTCCGCGAATTCGGAAGAGATCGACCAACAAACTGATACCAAATTGTAACACCTCTAAGCAGGAAATTGTTACCCTAGGAGTTCGCTTCGGAGCCATGGAGAGAAAATTGAGACGGATGAAAGCCTTCGCAGCAGCGTTGCCTTCGCAAATCCGATCTCGGCTCGCGATTTGGACCACCGTAGCACCACCGGCAGCCGGACTCCACTTCCTCTTCTTCCTCCTTGCTCTCACCTCTCTCTTACTTTAGAAAGAGAAGATGAAAAGAAGAATGATCTTCTCCCCCCCCTTTTCCCGGCCTTATCAGCCCAGGAATGAACTCCAGCCACAGGATCTAATTTAAAGAAAATGAAGGGCCACGATCTACTGAAAATTCCCCTGAAATTTGGCCGACACGGCCTGTGACACGCCCGTGTCACAGGCCGTGTACCCTTAAGCGGCACACGCTGCAGTCGCACCGCCTGAAATATTCGAGAACACGGGCATCGACACGCCCGTGTCGAACCTGACACGCCCGTGTCAGTCATGAGACACGCCCGTGTCTCCTGTTACACGGTACTCACCGATTTCCAAAACCAGTACACGGGTCGGAACACGGCAGCTGACACGCCCGTGTCCAGCCTCACACGCCCGTGTTCCCGGCCGTGTTCAAGGCCGTGTCCGGCTCTGACTTGAATAGGTCATTTTCGAAAATTAATTCGAACACGCCCTGGGACACGCCCGTGTCGAAGGCCGTGTCCCAGGCTCGACGATCGTCGACTCTCAAACGTCGACCAGCCTGAACACGCCCTGGGACACGCCCGTGTCCCAGGCCGTGTACACCCGACACGCCCTGGGACACGCCCGTGTCCCAGGCCGTGTCTAACAGCCTCCAACCCAAAATTGTGTACAAACATCTTTTTGAGATTTTTGGGGTGTTACACAGAGCTAGCTAGGAGACGTTGTCCACTTCAAAGATACCTGCAGGTTTGTTTGGGCGGGACCTAGGCATATTCCACTGATAAGTGTTCATGGCCATGTCCTCGAAAAGATCAAGAGCTACTTCCGGGGTCTTATGGTTTAAAGTACCGCTAGAAGCTGCGTCTATCATTTGCTTTGTATTTTGATATAGCCCGTTATAAAACGTCTGCACTTGTAACCATACAGGAAACGTGTGACTTGGGCATCAAATTCTTTAAATCTTTCCCAAGTTTCAAATAAGGTTTCAGAGTCTATTTGTCCAAAAGCAGAAATGTCGTTCCTAAGTTTTGCAATTTTAGCTGGCGGAAAATACTTTGCCAAAACTTTTTCAATTAATTGATCCCATGTTGTGATGCTGTTTTTAGGTAGAGTGTTCATCCACTGCATAGCCTTTGTTCTAAGAGAAAAAGGAAATAATCTTAGCCTAATAGCATCATTTATAACACCATTTATTTTGAAGGTGTCACAAATTTCAAGAAAGCTTGTTATATGTGCGCTTGAATCTTCATTTTGAAGTCCATCATACTGCACATACTTCTGCACCATTTGAATTATGCTAGGCTTCAGTTCAAAGTTGTTATTAGCTATCGCAGGGCAAACTATATTAGATTCTGTTCCCTCTAGATTCGGCCATTCATAATAGTGCATAGGCCTTTGTACGGCTTCCTCCACTTGGGGTTCTTCAATTCTTAAAGTAGAAATTTACTCCGAGTCCTCAATCGGTATTTGGAGAGTAGGGTCTTGAAATTGTGATCTTCTCCAAAGAGTACGCTTAATTTCGTGGTCCAAGTCCAAAATAACCGACGGACTCCCGCGGGTCATGCACTAAAAGAAGAGAAGAAAGAGAAATAAATAAACTAGAAAAAGTGAACTAATAAAAAAAAATTTTGAAATAGATTTTTTTAAGATAATTTAACTCCCGAACTTCCCAAGGCTACACAATGAAGGGTCGCAAGGTACTAGACAAGATAGTGGCACTTAAATCCCTTTGCCCTTTTCGAGAGAATTAGGTGGCCTCGTGTGTTCGATATATCAACGAAAGTTGCTCCCCGGCAACACGCCAAAAACTGATCGCTTTCCGCTTAAGAAAAGAGAGCGAAAAGCAATCCAATTAGAAGTATACCTATCGAACTGTAGCTACCGGGAATTGTTGAGTAGAAGACTATTATTTAATCGAGGAAATACTTTAGCGATAAAGAGAAAATAGTTAATACAGTCTATAGTAGAGAGCTGAAACGATTACAATAAATGGATTAGAATGATGAAATGGGATCGAGAATGAGTCGATTAAAAACACGATAAAGGGTAAAGGTACCAGAAAAGCTTGAACACGCTTCTCTCGAAGTCATGCCCAACTGATAATCCGAACTCTCGTCTAAATCGGAGGCCTAAAGCTCGCTTTATGCATATTGGATTTTACTCAAATCCGAGAGATTAAGGGGTGCATAAACTCTCTTTACTCTTGAAAGCCTCTCGGCTAGAAGAATGAAAGCTAAATAAATTATATATCGACAATATAATTCCAAACGAGAAATGAGTAATTCGAAGGCCTAAACCATTAAATTCAAAGCATCATCACTTAATCACTCGAACCTCAGATCATCAAGATCGAGTACAAGGAGGATTAGTTACTCATAGTGAAGTGGAGGAGGGGGATGAGTAGTAAAGTATTAAGAACACAAGGTAATAAAGGGCATTTATATTAATAAAGAAAGAGAGCTTAAAACATGGAAATGAAAATTACAATTGCATGGAAATTAAATCTATTCTAGCCCTATCGTTAGCAACTAGAGCAAGTGCAAAAATTACAATAAAAGATAATACAACAAAAGCATTAAGCTAGGGTTAAGAAAATTATAAATAAGTAAGAGAGAGAGAGAGAGAAGAACACTAAAAAAAGGACAAGAAACAAAGGGGCAGCACCTCCCCTCTCAACCCAAGCTTCCTCTGAAATGGAAGGGGGGGCTCTGAATTTATAGATTTTTTCTCAGGTTGGTCACGCTCTAGGTCACGCCCGGGGATGGCGTGTCAGGGGGCATGAAACGTACAGGTTTGACCTCGGGTTCTTGATTCTGGCGGGAAGGATGATTGCATCTGTACGATGGATGACACGGCCTGGGACACGCCCGTGATGGGGGCGGGCATGACACGTACGTCAAGTCTCAATCATTTGTCGGAAATCCGTCAGTCTAGGAAAAGTGGGTAAACACGCCCTGAGTAACGCCTGTGATAGGGGGCATGAGAGTACTGTTGGCGTGCTGAGGCGAAAATGCATTTAATGCGGCGGCAGAATTCGGGTAGAGGGCGACACACTCCGTGTCACGCCCTGTGTCACGCCCCGTGTCACGCCCTGGGACACGCCCGGGGAGGGCGTGTTATGGGGCATGATAGTCGTTTTTCCTATTATTTTGTCTCTGTCATCAAGCTTCCTCTAGATCGGGTGACACGCCCTGTGACACGCCAAGGGAGGGTGTGACATGGGGCGTGTCTGGTCATTTTTGACCAAAACTCTAGAAACCTGCAAAAAGACAAGAAAATGTTAGTGGCAATAATATTTACGTAAAAAAGATAAAAATTAAGCTAATAAGGCAAGATTAGTGCCTTCAAAACTAGAAAATACGATAATAGTTTAGGCTACAAAACGTATTATCAGCTCTGCTCGACGTTTTGTCAAGCTCTGCTCGAGATTTCTTCGATCTCTGCTCGATGATTTTGTCGAACTCTGCTCGACGTTTTCGTCGAGCTCTGCTCGATTATTTCTATCCAGCCTGGTCGACTCTTTGCTTGTTACTTTTTGGGGTGTAACAATCCTCCCATCCTTACAAAAAATTTGTCCCGAAAATTGTATACAACACCCAAAATACAGCAACAAAAATGTTATAACATACCTTTTCTTCAACAAATAAATGTTCCAACATTTTATACAAACAATTCGTGAAATTCAGCACGCATGATTTGCTCCCGCTCCCATATTAGCTCCTCACAGCCACAGTTGTTCCACCGTACCTTAACCATCCCGACTGTCTTGTTCCGCAGCTGCTTAACTGCCTTATCCTCGATCCAAATGGGCCTAACCTTCGTAGTTAGACCAAATTCAACCGGTACGTGATCATTCGCAATAACTTGAGATTGATCTTTAATGGCTTTTCGAAGCACGAATAGGTGAAACACATCATGTAATGCACTCAAATCTGCCAAAAGAGCTAGCCGATAGGCAACTTCTCCAACTCTCTCCACCACTTCAAAAAGACCAAGATACCTCAGACTTCACTTTTTCAAGCGTCGGATCTTGGTCACGCCTTTGAATTGTTTTATTTTCAAAAAAACCCAATCGCCCATCGCAAATTCAACATTTCGATGCTTTCCATTGTAGTACTTTGACTGTCTATCATGGGCTATCAATAGCCTCTCTTGGATATAGCGTATCGTCGAATTAGCCTCTTCGAATTCCATACGCTTATATAATTTTGAATCGCATGTTTCCGCCCAAGCCAATTGTGTACAAAACTTCCTCCCATACAAAGCTTCTAAGGGCGCCATCTGTATACTAGCTTGATAGATTTTATTATAGGTGAACTCTACCATATAGAGATGGTCTTCCCACCTCTTTTTGAAATCCAAGGCACACATCCAGAGCTTATCCTCCATAGTTCTGTTAGTCCTTTCGGTCTGACCATCCATTTGTTGATAAAAGGCCGTACTAAACTTTAATTTTGTCCCCAACAACTGATGTATTAGCCTCCAATCATTCGAAGTGAAGCGCCCGTCTCGGTCACTTACAATGCTATGGGGCACACCGTACACAAAATCCATTGCAATATCATCAAACTTCCATTCCGGAATAGGTAGTGACTTCAGGAAACCTCCAGGCTTCTGGTATTCAGCTTTTACCGAGGCACAAGTCTGACATTTTGCCATATAATGGGCTATATCTTTCTTCAAAACTGGCCACCAGAACATCTTCTTCATGTACTTATACATTTTTCGTGCTCCATGGGTGGATTGAATACTTCGTGAAGTGTGGCTCATACAACAATTCTTCACGTAAAATACCCACATTCGGGACGCACAAACGATCACCTTTCTGCAAAAGGCCATCATCCTAGGAGAATTGGGGATTTGACCCATCTACTACATCGCGTTATAGACTTCATCAAGTTTCGTTGCTCACCGAATTCTATCTGCAAGGTCATATTGTACCTCCGTCCAGTTCAGGCATGCACTTACAGTAGCATTCTTGTCCACACAAGAGATGTCTAAGGCCTCAAACTCCTGGATCAGATGTTCATCATGCATCTGCAACCAATTTGCCCTTATCAGAGTCCTACGACTCAAGACATCTGCGACAACGCTTCCTTTCCCGCGAGTGTAATGAATATCTATAGTATAGTCCCCGAGGAATTCCATCCACCTTAGTTGTTGCATATTGAGATAATTCTGATCCAATAAGTGCTTCAGGCTCTTATAGTACGTGAATATATCCACTTTCACGCCATATAAATAGTGATGCCACAATTTGAGTGCAAAAATCACCGCCACCAACTCCAAATCGTGGACGGGATTATTTCGCTGATGCACTTTCAACTGTCGTGAGCCTTAAGCTATCACCTTACTAAACTGAAGAAGAACATAGCCAAAGCCGCTCCCTGATGAATCACTATAAATCTCATAGCCATCCGAACCACATGGCATCATCAAGATTGGAGCCGTATTCAGACGACCTTTCAGCTGCTCAAAAGCTCGTACGCACTCCGGCGTCCAAATGAACTTTTGATCTTTTCTCATCAGTGTGGTGAGAGGCAAAGCTATTTACCAGATGTTTTCTATGAAGCCCCTATAGTAGCCCTCCAGTTCAAGGAAAACTCTTGACTTCGGCTATAGGAGAAAACACCGACCACTCCTATATGGCAACTATCTTTGTAGGATCCACCGCAATGCCCTCTCCACTAACAACATGGCCAAGAAAGGCCACTGCCGACAACCAGAACTCGCATTTCGAGAACTTGGTGTAGAGATTATTCTTTCTCAAGGTGTGCAACACCATCGACAAATGGTTCGCATGATCTTCTTCAGACTGAGTGTACACCAAAATGTTGTCATTAAAGAAGATGATAAATAAATCCAAGTATTCTCGAAACATTTGGTGCATTAGGTACATAAATAACGAAGGCGTATTTGTTAGCATAAACGACATTACTGTGCACTCGTAATGACCATAGTGTGTACCAAACACTGTCTTGGCAATGTCACATTCCCGAATCCGCAACTAATAATAGCTAGACTTTAAATCTAGCTTTTAGTAGACAGTTTAGCCCACTACCTGATCGAACAAGTCATCAATCCGTGGAATCGGATACTTGTTCTTTTCCGTCAGCTTATTCAGTTCTCGATAGCTAATGGATATCCACAAGCTTCCGTCCTTCTTTTTCACAAATTGGACCAGAGCGCTCCAAGGTTACATACTTGGCGTATATATCCTTGCTCTAGAAGCTCTTGCAATTAAACCTTAAGTTCTGTCATTTCCTTTGGCGCTTCTCGGTACGGAGAGCGGGCCACAAGTTTCGCACCTGGCACCAACTCGATAGTGAAGTCTATTTCCCGTTGGGGAGGTAACCTCGGAAGATCCTTCGAAAACACATCGGCGTACTCTGATACAATCGGAACGTCACTCAGACTGGTCTTCGGTTCAGCATCCTCTAAAATCGTGAAGAATAACTCAGCGTCCTTTTGAATAGCCTTGACTACTTAGAGAGCATACGGTAATATCTTGCTTGATCCTCGCATACCAGAAAATTTATTCTATCGTTAAGTGTTCAATCCCAGTATGATCACCTTAGAGTTGTAATCTATACCGGTATGCTGCTCCGCGACCAAGTCCATACCTAGGATCACATCAAACATAACTATTGCCAGCATAGATGCTTCCATCTAAATGGCAAGACTTCACAACAGCACCATAACGCCAAACTTTCTATCCATGTTCACTACTACCTTTAAGGAAATTTTATCCCAATCTTATATTTATTATACAAATATAAGCATAAAAGGAATATTTTAAGCCCCCATTAAAAGACTAATAACATATTTGTACACACAAAACATGCACTATATATATTATTACATACTACTAAATGTACAGTACACGATCACAGTTATTTATGTACATAAACACGAAATTCCCTTTCTTTTTGTTGTCATCTAAGGGCCACTTTGAGAGTCTTGGGCCATATGTCCCTCTTTGCCACACAAGTAACAAGTACGTGGAGTTCGCCCTGCACCTGCTCTAGCCTTACCCTTTTTTATCTTCCGGCCACCACCCCAACACTCTCGGGCAAGATGTCCTTTCTTGCCACATGTATAACACGCAAGAGTGGTTCATCCCGACGTTGCTCCAAATGTCAGTGAAGGAGATTCTTCAGAAGTTTTCGACTTCTTCCATCGTCAATATCCCGACTTAGAGACATTAGGTACCTACATTACTGGTGTCTGGTGAAATTTGGCCAAGTCCATCTCCAACAACCTAGCTGACTGCACTAGTGTATGGAATCCCATTAATTTTGGACCCAACAACAAAAGTCGTAGTTCCTGATGTAGACCATCATAAAACCTGTTGATCTTCGTCTCCTCAGTTTCAAACCGAAACTCTGCTTGTTGTTTTAACACAACAAAAGCATGAAAGTACTCCTCGATCGAGTGAGGTCCATGCATCAAACACATTCAACGGCTGAGTCGATGCTCTTTGGCTGGCAATCTGCTCAAATAGACCAAACGACAGTGCCGCCACCCGAGGGACAAGGGGTTGTACTTGTCGTTCTGGTTGGGCCTTGATCATTGCGAAGACCACATCCGCTAACCATCGAACTTTTTCTTCTGAGAGATGACTAATGGATGCCTCAACCAGTGCCGCACTCTCAAAAGAACGATGGGGCTCCCACTGCCCCACACAACTTTTAATCACTTATAAGTGTAAACTACATAATTTAACCATGACTCAAAAGCAAACAATAACTATTAGGAACGTGCAGGTTCCTCAAATATGTGTATTTTCATTCCTAAGTGGGCATTCACGGGTTCAGTTATGTTATCACGGTAGCGCACATACACACGCTCACCACTCCTTAAAAGAATTTGACCACGAATTCAAATAAGAAAGACCAAGAACGGAATTGAAACCTCGCTCTGATACCATTTTTGTAACGCCCCCATCCGTCGTATAGCATATGACAGAAGGTATAGCCGGGTGAAAGATAGGGGATAGACCTGATTTACTCTAGAGGGGGGGGGGGGGTGAATAGAGTGATTTAAGACTTTTGACTGATTTTAAACTTTATCAGAGAAATTAAGTGATAGTAGTAGTTATATGAAATGAAATAGAAACAAAGCTAAACTACACTATCACAGCACGACAAAACAAAGAGAAAATGAACACCCAGACAACACAAGAATTTTATATTGGTTCCCCAAATCTTGGTACATCCATACTTCTACCACCCTGGTAGGAATCCACTATCAGGTTTTTGATTAGGTGACTGCCACCACAGGTTTTTGCTTAGGTGCCCTGTGTAAGACCCCAATTTTTTTTCCTTTAAAACATCGGGGTCTTAGGCCCAGAACCGCCGCCTTGCGGTGACACCTTCGCACCCAGGAAGGTCATCACTGCAAAATGCTGATCCTGCCGGCCAAATTGATCACAACTGTAGCAAATTAATAGAGCAAGTCCACAGAAATCACATATAAATAGTAAATGATCTCCACAAAGGGAGTGTCCACAGATATAACATATAACTAAGTCTTGGGCTTATGCCCAGTACATCAAATCCTCACTACATATCTCTCATCGCAGAAGCAAAACTAATATAACTACTAGCGATCAGGACTCACAGTCCCTGCCGTCTGAACACCGGTACTAGTCTGCCCAATCTCCAAGCGTTCCGACCTCCGGGGCTGCTCCTCCATGCTGGGCTCCATGGTCCCTTAAAATGATGTGGTTCGAAAACCGTTAGTCTAAAAGACTAAGTCTTATCATCCCTCGCCCCTTCCCCCATGGCTCTTAGGCACCGAGCGAGGAGAAGGAAAGGGGAGGACATGATAGTGGAGAATAACAAATAAGTAGATTGCGGCGGAACTAATCTAGTAGTTCTAAAGTATATAAGACAGTAATAAAGGTATGAAAACCCTTAACTTATATGAAAATACATAAGCTAAGGGATCTTTTGCAGGGCTCCTATCATATACAAAGTCCCATACCGATTTATACGATAGGGTGTCAGTTTTATTAGCAAGCATAAATATATTATACTGAATAAAAACCTTAACTTATAAGCACGCTCGCACAAACTTATAAACCAAGGGGTCGTTTTGTAGTGCCTATTGTATAAAGCGTCCCATACCACTTATACAATAGGTGTCGGGTTATATGCAATGATTATGCTATGAAATACAATTATGCCATGATGTGAATATGCAAGTGCAACTCACCCACTCGACTCTGTGTACACAGACCTTTAGTTCCCCCTTTCTGGAGCCGAACCTCCCAGGATACCTCCGTAGTGGCAAATAGAAGCGGTGGGTTGGGCCTCACCCACCTCTAAACTGGTAATTGCACTACCAGTCATATCTATCGTACGCCTCAATGCTAGTGCACAAAGCAGAGCACCTGCCCACTCTTGCCAGCTGGTGCACTGGACTTTATTTGGCCAAGTGCTAAACCACACTCGCCGAGTCAACCTATTTGCGTCGGTGCATCGACCCTCCAATACTGAAGACCACCACCTTATACTTTATGCACATGCAATCTTATGTATCAGCTACAGAGCCAAAGCTCCCCGGACCATCCCATCCATCATAAATAATAACCGAGACAAAGCTCGTCGGGCCATCCTGCCCATCACAAACCTTTACCGAGCCAAAGCTCGTCGGGTTAACCTGCCCATCACCAAAACTACTGAGCTTACTGCCCGAGTGACCCAACCTATCTCCCCGATACATCGAGGTGTAAGAAGTTGAAACCCTAAATTTACTACTTTTGCATTTCAGTTTTGCCTATGATTTTGGTTTAGCCACGGACTGCCCAAGTTATTCCCTGCGAAGGGCTCTCGAGGGCACTAGGAGCTTCGATGGGCTGAAGCCCAAGACTCCCTTTCGCAAGGAACTTATTTTTATTGGTTAATACCCAACTCCTAGTCCCTTAAATGTTGCATTGGGTCTAACCCAAGTGTATTTAACACTTCCTCTCTACGGGAAAGACGATCTTTCGTCGATCTCGGGCACCATCTAACATTAGCCAATCCAACCCTCTACTCATCCTACTTCCAATGATGAACTCATTTTTATTTATCCAGACCAGCAATCCACTAATCCCAACTCATGTGCCCAATTTATACTCCAACATAATTCCTGCAGTTTTTACTATATGCAGACCACTAAGGCTAAATGACATGTAAAATGGGAGGTACATCAAATAATAACCCAGTACTCCTATTATAATTATAGGAGGGTTATTATGACCCTTGTGGCCTAAATCGAGAGATTCACAATTTTCCTATTTATCTGATAATTTATTTAATTATTCTAGTAGCCAAAAATTTCACGTTTGAACATGAAGTACCAATTTCAGACAAGATAATATTCCACCAAATTTATGTTAAATACAATATGAATATTTAGCTTAAAATCCAAAGTATCCTAATTTTTCAGCAAGGTTTAGGCCCCTAATTTTAATTTTAAATATATCCCATAATAAATCTTTTTAAGAGTTAAGTACATCAATAATACTTTCAAAAATTCAGATAAAATTCAATGATAATTGTAAGGACATATAAATTCTCTAGGTCAAGTTTCATAATTTATTAGCAAGTAATGAGCTTTAACCAAATTATTGAACCATTTTTTAAGTTAATGAGCTTGTGAAGTAGGTACTACTAAAATGTATTCAAAAATTCTAATACTATTCATACATGACCAAGAATGTCTAAAACTCCTTCTGCCAAATTTTCATGACCTTCCAATGGGCAGTGGGATCATAATGACCAAATGACTAATTATGGAAAATCCATAAGTTACAAAGGAAGTGCTAAGGGTATTAATCCAAAATTCCCAATTAAATTACCAGAGGTTCAATATATCCTTATAACCACACTATCCAATTTTCATTATTGTTCAAGGAGTTTTACTAACCTATTCTAGCACTATAATATTTGTGCCCTAAATAAGGTTAGGGTTTTGTGGGCCCTACCCTTTTCCAAACCCCCCTAATATTTTCAACAGAGGGCTTTAGCTACGCTAGCATCCTCCCTTCAAATTTTAGAGCTCATACAAGGTCTTTTGACCTCATGCCCTTCACAAGGCACAAAGGACCTTCCTTACGGTTTGGCCTTAGATCTTAGGACAAATCTATTCCAATCTACCCCATCTTCCATGGGAAGGTGTTAAAAGTCATGTCAAGTAAGTGGCCCCAATTTCAACCTCTGTTGAGGTGATTTGGCCACACAAAGCCCAAAGTGCACTTTTGGACCAAAATACCCTTATTATTCAAGGCTAGGGTTTGCATGTTTTCTATTCAAACCATCTCCAAATGAGATGAAATTTTAACCAGAGCTTTATAGTGACCCAATGCACCACCCACAAAAATTTGGATGAGTTTGGAGGTCATTTCACCCTTAAATTTATTTACCCTAGAGAAATTAAATTATTTCCAAAACTATAGAAATATTGTTCCCAAAAATTTCCATTTTTGGGCAGGATCTAGATATGGACTAGGGAGACTCCCTGCCAAAATTTCAAGTCATTGGAACTAGAGATGAGGTGTGGGCACCAATTTTAATTTTTGCCTAACCATAGGTATAAACCCCACCAAAATGAGTTTCCTGGTCAAACCAGGAACCCAAATTTGTTCAAACTAATTTTGAAATAAATTAGACCCATACGGCTATATTTTATGTGTTGACCATTTCTTATGAATTAGAATCTAGGTAATTTTAAAAATTAAAAACATTAAATACATTATATGTGACAGAAATGAAATAATAATGCACAAAGCCTATAGTTTAAATTCATTTCAGCACTAATCTTAGCACAGAAATGGGCGGCATCGGGTTGTCTTCTACCTCTAGCCCATGGTCCTGATTCAACCCATTTGGAGCTTATTCCAGCCACTGCCATCGTCCATCAGGCCACCTCCCCGGCCGGCCACTGCAACCACCACCTCCGTTGAGGTGGTGGCTGTCGCCAGGCGGCGGCACAGCTGCCGGAGGGCCCTATTCCGGCGAAACCGAGAAGTGTAAAAACACGGAAAAACCAGGAAAATTTCAAATTGGATCGGGCTCAATTGAACCCGAACCTTGGCCCTAATAATTTCTATGAACTACCCTTGGAAGAAGGAGTGGAGCAGGATCTGTGTGGGTGGCTGTAGCCTTGCCGATCATCGGATTGGCATGGTGGTGGTGGTAGTCGGGTTTCTACAACAACACAATGAACCTCGTTTGCTCCTTCAGGTCATGTGTGGGATTGAATCCCTGGAGTCTAGTGAAGCTTTTAAGAGGGAGGAATGAGGTGTTAGGTGGCTGTAGGCTGCATGACATTGGAGGCCCTCTTAGTTAACAATTTTGGCCATGGTAGGTGGGGGATGAAGCATGGCTAAAACCAGTGAATGACCAGCTGGTTGAAATGGGCTTGCATTCCTTGTCTTAGTTAAATGAATGGAGGGGGTTGGGAAGGGGGAGGATGAGCCAAAAGTCTTCCTCCCTTTTCTTTCTTCTCTTTCTCTCTCCTCCCTTTGAAGATTTTCTCTCTCCTACTCACCAAGCCTGAAATTTGGCTTCTACCTAACCCAATGGTAGCCCACATGTTCATTTCATCCACCAATACAAGGTTGGCCCAAGTGAATTGGGCTTGAGCTTGAGTTTGCCCATTTGGGCAAACTTGACCTAAACCTTGACTAGGGTTGACCTTGGTCAATTTTGTCTTGAGGTTGCCCCTAATGGGTCCTTGGTGACCCATTTGCCTCCCCTAAGATCTAGGTGGGGTTGACTTGGCCCTTGGATGTCACTTGACCCTTAACCATGGCACTTTGACCACTTTAGGGCTAGAGTTGACTTTCGTCAACTTAGCCTTTTTGGTTGACCAAGACCCATTGGCCTCTCTCTAGTGTTAGGAAGGTATGTGTGGAGTCCACTTGGCTAAGGGAAGGTCAGTTGACCCTATGTAGGTCAGGTTGACCCATTTAGGGTTAGAGTTGACTTTTGTCAACTTAACCACTTTGACTGCCCTCCATTGGGGCCTTAGTGACCCATTAACCTACTATAGATCTAGGAAGGACTTGGTAGGGTTATTTGGGCTTTACTAGGGCACAATGCCCTTAGTTAGGGCACATTGCCCAATTTAGGTGTAGAGTGGTTTTAGGTCAACTTGATCACCCTATACCTATCCAATGGACCCCTATGGCTCTAATGGACCTTACAATGGGTTGGTGTGACAATGGTGGGGTCTTGAAGTCTTGGTGAAGCCCCAAGGTCATCTTAAACTAGGGTCAAGAAATTTACTATTTGCAGACCACAGTGGTCTCACCTACATTCCTAGGTTCACTTAGCCTTCTTGGGCTTCCTAGGGTTTTGTCATGACCTAGTCATGACAAAAATACTTCTAGGGATCTAGTTTTTTGAGGGATGTTACACCCTGTCACCATAAGATCTATTTGTAGGGAGATCTCACAACCCTTTAGGCTTTTGATCAGGTGCCCAAAAACCAACATAAGAACTTTTGAAGAGAGTTAATAAACCCTTTTTACAGTGAGGTAGGAAGGTGATGTTGTCTTCTCTTTTCTCTAAGCAACAGAGATTACTTAGTGGTTTGTTATTGTAAAAGCTCCCCCTGAAATGTTGAATGGTTCAAGAAGATAGGAGCTTTGATCAGGGTATAGGTCTTCAGCCTTGTCTTGATGAGATCCAGGAACTAGCAGATAGATCTAAAGTTATTGTCCTTGATGATTCCTGGAGTAGAAGTTGAAGAAGACTCTTGATATATGATTGGTGTTCTTATTCAGTCTTCTGTAAGATCAAGGGGAAAATAGATTGTTTTCAACACAGAGATGGAGCAGAGATTCTTCTGTATATTTCTGTTTCTCTTTTCTGTAATACTTCTTGTATTCTCTGTATTGTTTCCTGTGTGTACTGTTATTGTAGAGCCGTCTGAAAAATTCTCTTTTATATCCTGCTGTCTAATTCTGCCTTTGAATTTTGAATTGTAAGCATTAATTTCTGATTAGATTCTGTAGAATGAAATGGCTGGAAATATATTCTTTAATGAGTTTCCCCAACTGTCCCATTAAAATAAGCAAGTAATTAAGTCTGATGAAATCCATAATTAATACTGCCATGAACGGCTATATTCTTGAGAATATAAGCATTAATTACTCAGAGAATTACTGCCAAAGAATAGAATAAATTAGGGATAGAAATAAGGAAAACTTATCAATCTAACTCAGGACAGAGTTCGTCAACCTCTGGGCAGATTTCGTCGACTGGAGTTACAAGTTCATCGAGCTGATAAATCATGTTCGTCAACCTGAGCTTAGCAAACCTTAAACTGGAAATATCTGGCTAATTATGCGCTCCAAGTTATTCGATCAGAGAATCTTTCTTGAGGAAGAAATCGTCGACCTGAGCTCGAATATCGTCGAGCTCAACTCAGAGAAAAAACTCAGAGTTCGTCGATCTGAGATCGACGATCGTCGAGCTAAGTTTGAAGAACTTCGAACTCATAATCTGAACTCTTAATTCTTCTAAGTATTGAGTCTACTGAAGTCCTCAGTAAGATTGATTCTAATGACTAGCCTAAATTCTAGGACTAACAGACTTGACCCTGGCTATACAAGGTGGGTCAAACATCCTAAGTAGTGAACCTACCCCAAATCCAAACTAGGGATTCAACAATCTCCCCCTATTTGGGTGAGCTCACTAATACAAAAAAAAGAATACAACCACAAAGCATAATAACAGATATTTGGCGGAGAATAAAAATCTAGCAGATATATATACAACAAGTGATTTATGATTAACACAAAGAGTTCAGAAAAATAAACTTATTAAAAAGTTATTTGTTTTTCTTTGACTTCTCTTTCTCAGCTTTCTCAGAGGGCTGTCTGGATATGATTTCTCTATTAGGATTTGCAGCTTCTTTCTTGGGCATAGTCATGTCAGATGCTCCAATGTTATTGCAAGAAGTAGCACTTGGTACTACAGCTTCAGGATGGAGACTCATGTAATCATCTATATTGGAAAATTTGTTGGCTTTATCATACCTTTTTAGCTCTTATCTGCTGTATGAGGACATAGTGGAGTACTGAGATAAATCCTGGCCTTCTACTTTAGCTTTATTGTTCAAGGATAGTCCAACCAATTCTTGAAATCTAGCCATCTTAGTAGTGTTCTCCTGTTCTGGGTTAACAAAAGGAATTGAAGGAGATTCTGGCCTTTTAGGACTATTCTATTTTTCAGGTTCAACTAGAGCTTTTGGAGGACTTTCTAGTCTAGGAGGAAGATAAGAACTGCTTCTTAAAGATTTATGATGTTGATGCTGTTGCTGACTGCTTCCTTGAAATAAGATCTTGAAGATCTGTCTTGCCTTTGGTATGTTTGGGTGTGTAAGGTAGATCTTTATGATATATTTCATGAAGCACCTGCTGCTGGAGGAGGAGAAGGAGGAGGAGGAGGAGGACCACTCCAGTTCCTTTTAGAAAGAGGAGGAGGAGAGTACCTTCTACTCTTCTTCCTTGCTTTCTGTTCATTCTTAGACAGCCACTTCCATTGAGGCATGCCATGGTAAGGAGTAATCTTGTTCAGAATGTAGAATGGTGTGTCATGAGTTGGATTAGGCTTGGGAACAGTCTTAGAAACAACTTTCCTCTTCTTATAGATCTTCTTCTTAGCTTTTGGATCATCCGAGTCTTCAGAGTCCTCATCATCATTATTTCCTCAAGAAGATTCGGGAGGATTATCATACATGTCATCAATCTATTTCAAGGCTTCCTTAAAGATCTATTTTTCAGCAACACTCTGATTTTCTTTTTCTTCTTCATCTATATCTGCAATCATTATATCATCCAAGGATGGTATAGGACTTTCATCCATTTTCTAGCTTGGAGGAGATATAGTCTTTTTCTTAGGAACATAAGTTGGTACAAAAACATTCTCAGTAACTAGAGTATCAGAAATCAGAGGAACTGCAAAACTTGCCCTTAGTTTCTTTACAACCTCAAGACTTATTAGGGAAGTATAGCAGACTATAGCCATAGATTGCTCTTGAAAAACATCTAGTAAATAATTTAAATAAGCAGAACCAAAAGAATTCAATAAACTAAATAAATCCACTGTGGGATTGACAAAGCAATCACTAACAGTTAAGATCTCTGGTAGATCTTCTTGTTCATCTGTACAAATCTTGTCAATCTCAACTTCTGTATCAATATATACATCTGCATCTACTTGTGATACTGCTGCTACTGCTGGAGGAGAGAGATCTGGAACATCTTTATTGGACATCTCCCCCTGCCTTGTTTTAGAGGGTTCTGAAGCTAGGCCCCCTAAAGAAGAAGGGATAGTGGGGGCAGCAGCAAAGAGAGCAGAAAGAGAGGAAATAGAATCAGCAAGAGGTTGAATTGCCTCTGCTATAAGATTTTTGGGGATAGGAGTGATGAGTTCCAAGATTATGGCAATGGATGGAGAATCCAGCTGCATTAACTCAGGTGATGTTTGAGTTAAGGCAGTGGAATGGATGATGGTAGATGGAGATGGAATGATAGGAGGGATGGGAATGATATCAGCCATATCTTCATCTTGGATGGGTGAAGATGGAGGATTATGTGAAGGGGAAGAAGTATGAATTTTTTGTGGAGATGAATGTGCAGATAGTAGATTAAAGTTTATGGATGACATGAGGTTTTGTGGTGTTATGTTGGTAAGCTTAGGTGGAAGAGGAGATGAAGGGGGTGAGATGTGATCTGGAGATGTAATGGGAGTTGGTTCTTGCACTAGAGAGACAGGTGGTGTTGGAGTATGAATTTGTGATGTGGAGGGTTGTTGGATGGGAGTTGATGAAGGAATTGAATCCTGTCGAGGAGTAGGGTGTTGTTGAGAGGGAGGTAATGAAATTTGAATGGAGGGAATATCCTTTGGAGGGGGTGGAGTGGCTGTCATAGCCCTGGTGTCCTTAGTAGTTCTGGAAGAGGATGAAGCCTTGGATGGATTAATGATTGTCCTCCCCCATATTCCAAACAAGGAACAAGTCAGCCTTTTGGAAGCATTTATGAATATGGTCTTGGAGACCAGTGATTCAGATTCCTTTTCCTGAAGGAAAATCCCAAGAATTCTCCCAAAACAAACTTCCTTTTTACTATTTTCTTTTTAATTAAATCAAACAGAATCCTTGCCCAATTCACTGCTTTCTTATTCACCACAGCACACATTACCAAAAATTGGTGTCTGGTAATGTAGTCATGAGTATTATGCTTGTCTAGCAAGACTTTTCCTACAACATCAACCAAAAACGTATATTTAGTAGATAAGTTTTTCTAGAGAAGCTTGTTAGGGTTCTCACAAGTATGACCCATTTTTATTATCATAGCATCAAAATCAGAACTTTCTATCTCTATATCCTCTTCACAATTAACTAAATCAAAAATTTCAGTTAGAACCGTGGGGGTTAGAGAATCCTGATGTCCAGATATAGTGCCGGTAATGGAGTCGGCGTTTGGAGTAGTTGAAGTATACACCCATTCTCTAATCTCATTCGCTGCTATCGTGATCCTGGTAGTCATGAATTTCTTCAACTGCTGATCCTCAAACAACTGCAGAATATCCAAGAATATCTGATCCAAGTGTTGAAAAGATTAAAAATAAATATCAAAACCTGTGTCAAATTTCATTTCGGAAAGAAAACTTGCTGGAATCTCCATTATTTTCCTATAAAATGAAAACAAAGATCAAGTGCAAGGGAACAGAAAACGCGGGATGGATCTCGAAGAAAACCTAGTTATAAGGTTTTCAGAATACGAAGCGACAGACTCCGTCCTGCGAAAATAAACGAAATTCTTCGATCTGAGTTCGACAAAATACATTATTGACAAAAGAGTTCGTCGATCTCAGTCTGAAGAGAGGAAAACTTTTCGTCATTCTCAGATCGACGAAAACCTTTCTGAAGCAATATCTTCGATCACCGTTCGACGAATAAGACTTCACACTGAGAGTTCGTCGATCTCAGGTCTACGAATTTCTCAAGAACTGTCCTCAGATCGTCGATCACCGTTTGACGAATTGTGACAAATTCTTGGACCATAGACAAAAATTAAATTAATGCTTCTCCATTGATCATACCTAGCTGATTCAGAAAGAACAGATGGTTCCTCTCATCTAAGGGTTTGGTGAAGATGTCTGCTCTTTGCAAATCAGTGTAGATATAGACAAGCTTAATTTTATTTTTGTCCACACAATCTCTAATGAAATGATGCCTTATTTCTATATGCTTAGTTCTACTATGATGCACTAGATTCTGTGCAATGGAAATTACACTTATATTATCACATAGTAGAGTTGAATTAATTAAGTTGAAACTGTAATCTAGGAGTTGGTTCTAAATCCTTAGTATCTGGGAACAACAACTGCCAGCTGCTATGTATTCAGCTTCTTCAGTGGAAGTAGACATAGATGTCTGCTTTTTGCAACACCAGGACACAAGTATAGCACCAAGGAACTTGCATGTCCCTGAGGTGCTTTTTCTGTCGATTCTATATCCAGTAAAGTGAGCATCTGAGTATCAAGTCAACTCAAACTCTTACTCAGTTGGATACCAGAGTCCTAAAATAGGACAAACCTTTATATATCTTAAAATACTTCTTAGAAAAATAATGTGAGATTCATTAGGGTTCACTTGGAACCTAGCACAAAGGCATGTTGCAAACATTATGTCTGACCTACTTGCTGTGAGATACAACAGGGACCCAACAATGCCCCTATATTGTTTCTGATCAACGGGCTTGCCATGTTCATTAGAGTCAATCACAATATTTATAGCCATGGGTGTTTTCTTTGCTGATGCATCAGCCATCCCAAACCTTTTTATTATCTCCTTAGCATTTTTGGATTGGGATATGAAGATGTCATCAGACAATTGCTTCACTTGGAGACCAAGGAAGTAAGAAAGTTCACCCATACTACTCATTTCAAACTTGGAATTCATTAGTTCAGAGAACCTTTTGCATAGTTTGGAATCAGTAGAGCCAAAGATAATATCATCTACATATATTTGTACTAATAAAATTTTATCCTTATAATGCTTAATGAATAAAGTCCTATCTATAATGCCTCTAGTAAAATTATGCTCTAGGAGAAAGCTAGCTAAGGTCTCATACCAAGCTCTTGGAACTTTCTTTAGACTATAGAGAGCCTTATGCAATTTAAAGACATAAGAATGATGAGTAGCAGAGATAAAAACTGGTGGTTGTTCCACATAAACCTCTTCTTTAAGTTCAACATTGAGGAATGCACACTTTACATCCATTTGGTATACAATGAACTTTTTTTAAGAAGCATAAATAAGGAAGATTCTGATTTCTTCCAGCCTTTGCAACAGGTGCAAATGTCTGGTCATAGTCAATGTCTTCCTCTTGTCTATAGTCTTAAGCTACAAGCCTTGCCTTGTTCCTGATGATAATACCTTGAGCATCTAGTTTTTTTTCTGAATACCTATTTAGTTCCAATGAGTGGGTAGTCTTTGGGTCTTGCAACTAAATCCCAAACTCTACATCTCTCAAACTGGTTGAGCTCCTTTTGCATTGCAATGATCCAGTATGGATCTTGCTCAACATCTTTTATGGATTGGTTCTCAGTTTGAGATATGAAGCAGACATGAATCATGTCTTGGTGGATTTGATGCTTTGTCTGCACACCCACTGATATGTCTCCAATCACTTGAGATACAGGGCGATCTCTAAGTGTGACTAACTCAGTATGAGGAGTTGGTTCAGCAACAGCTTGGGGAATTAAATCCTCTTGTAGAATTTTAGTAGGTGTTGTTGGCTCTTTAATAAATTCAGTGACATCATCTTCACTGTCTTAAACAAAATATGGAGAAGGATTTGTAGCATCCTTATAAGTGAGGGTCAACTCATCAACCTTCTCATACAGTTGTGGTTCCTGCAACGTTTCACTGGTAGAAGGATTCTTCTCCATGTAAAAGATGTTGGCTGTATAAAAAGAAATATGTATAGTTTCTTCCATTTTCATAGTTGATTTATTATAAACCCTATATGTCTTGCTGATTTGGGAATATCCAAGAAAATTCCTATTTCAGTTTTGGCTTCAAACTTTTTAAGTTGTTTCTTATTGTTATTGTGAATGTAACAACTACAACCAAAAATTCTAAAATAATCTACTTTAGGTTGCTTCCCTTTAAGTAGTTCATAAGGTGTCTTGCCCTTAAGCTTGTGAATGAGATTTCTATTCAGTACATAATTTACTGTTCTTATAGCCTCTGCCCAAAAGAATAGGGACAAGTAAGCTTCTGAAAGTAATGTGCCTGCAGCTTCAATTAAGGCTTTGTTTTTTTTCCTTTCAGCTACCACATTTTGTTGAGGAGTTATAGGAGCAGAAAAGCAATGCATGATACCTTCCTTCTCACAGAATTCCTTCATGGAAAGAGACTCAAACTCAGTACCATGATCACTTCTGATCAATGCAACTGGAGTAGAATACTCAATCCTTATGCTCTTAAGAAAGTCTATAAGAACCTTGAAGTTATTAGAATTGTTTCTCAAGAAGAACACCCAAGTGAACCTAAAGAAGTCATTAATAATTACTAAGGTATAAGACTTCCCTCCTAGGCTCTGTACAACAATAGGTCCAAAGAGATCCATATGGAGCAAATATAGAATCCTAGGTGAATCATTCTTATTAAGTGACTTAAAACTATTTTTAGTTTGCTTGCCTAATTGACAATCCATGCAAAGGCTTTCCTTCTTTTAGGGGCAAAAAGGCAATCCTCTAACAAGGTTTTCCCTAGAGAGTTTAGCAATGTTTTTCAAAAAAACATGTCCTAATCTCTTATGATAAAGTTCATTATTATTGCTAGATTGATTAAATAAACATATTTCAGATTTTGCAGATTTAAAGTTAACTACATAAATGTTTCCTACTCTAGTTCTATTGAACACAAATTTGTTATCTACTAAAGTAATAATACAGGAGGATTTATTAAATGATACCTGAAACCTTTCATCATATAATTGACTTATGGATATCAGATTGTGCCTTAGTCCACTTACATATGCTACCTTCCTGAAGGTGACAGCTCCAATTTTGAATTTCCCATAGCCTTCAGTTTGGCCATAGTTGGAGTCACCAAATATTACTTTTGGACCTAGCTTAGACTTGTAGTTGATTAGAGTGTCCTTGCTTCCAGTCATGTGCTTTGAACAAACACTATCCAGGTACCATTGTTCCTTTGTGGTGGGATAGTCTTTCACCTACAATTAAATAGATTAGCTATTCTTGACCTTGGTTTCCTTGGGTCTTTGTTTCTTTTCATAATTAAAACTAGAAATATTAGAGTATTCAAGTTGATTTTTATATCCTAGGGGATGATATCTTCTTGGTGGAATTATCCACTGGGTGAATGGATTAATATATTCTCTTGGTTGATTAAATTATCTATAAGAATTACAATTTCTGTTATTCTATACTGGGGTTGACGAATTCTAGTAGTTCGTCGATCTAAGGTCGACGAATGGGGATGAGTTCCTCGAACTCCGCTCAGAGAATAAAAGTATTCATTCTATGTACCCCAATATCATCGATCTCAGCTCGAAGAACCATACTGATTTCATAGATCGTAGTTCAGAGAATAATCATAATAAAAGTTTGTGTTTGGAGTTCGTCGAGCTGAGTTCGATGAACTGTACACATTTCGTCGATCTGAGTTTGACGAAATCTGTTGAACATTATTATTATTTACATTCTTCTTGTTCTTTTCTTTTTCTTAGATTTCTTGGTTATTTTTGTTGGTTTGTTCTCATGTAATTTCTCTTTCCCTTTTTCACAGATAAATTTGATAGGTGTAGAAAGTATATTTTTCTTTAATAGGGGGGTAAGCTTGATGAAGCACCAAAGCCCAGCTTGCTATTTAATCTGGCATTAATAGTGCTTGTGATGTCCATCAGCTTAAGGCTTCTCCCATTGAGAGATTCCTCAAGTTGCTTTGCCTCACATAATTAAGTTTTTAGTAAAATGATTTGTTCATTAGATATAGTTAGTTCATCCTTTAATTTGATGTTTTCTGATAGAAGATTGTCTTGATCAGATATCCTATCTCTAAGTAGTTTGATTTCCTTCTCAGAGTTTATCAAATCAATACATAGTGATTTAAATTCAGTTCTAAAATCATCTGAATCAAAATCAAAAGAAGATAGTACCTGATCTTCTTCAGATTGAAGTTCTTCACTATATGACTGCTCAGCTTCTAAGAGGTTGCCTGATGCATTGATAGCCATCAAGCAAGCTTCTCTTGCTTTTATTTCCTCTTCATCTTCACTAGAGCTGGAAGATGATGATTCATCTTAAGTTTCACTCCAGGTTTCAGCAACAAAGCCTTTCTCCTTCATCTTATGCTTGCTGGAGGAGGGCTTGCTGTAGTGCTTCTTCCTGGGCTCCTTTTCTCTTCTTCTCTCCTTCTTTTGATTCTATGGACACTCTGATATGATATGTCCAGGTTTCCTGCATCCAAAACACACAATCTCCTTAGCAGGTGTTTTTTCATACCTTGGTTTGTCATCCTGTCTGGATGACTTCCTTCAGAAATCCTTCTTGCCCATTTTGTTGAATCTTTTGGCTAGGAGACTCAGAAATTCTTCACTAGCTAAGGGAGCTTCTAATCCTTCAACTGCTTTGAAGGAAATGCTTGGCTCTTTTCTTCCTGGTGTGGAGGTCTTCTGCTCAACAGCTTCTCTGGTCTTCATCAGCAGCTCATAAGATTTGAGTTTTCCCAAAAGAGATTCAGTAGTGATCTCATTCAGACTTCTGGCTTCCTTGATTGGCTAGATCCTGGAATCCCATGAGCTGGGGAAGCACATAAGACTCTTGTCATTGATCTTAGTCAGGGTTATGTCCTTTTCTAGGGTTTTCAGCTCATTGACAATTGAGCTAAGTATATTGTACATATCACCCACTAACTCAGATTCTTCCTTCTTGAAGTTATCATACTGGGAGATGAGATTAGAACTTCTGTCTTTTCTTTCATCAGCAGATCCAGCAACCATCTTATTGAGAGAGTCCCAGATGGCTTTAGCAGAGGTGCTTCTAGCCACCTTTTGGAATATGTCATCCCACATAGTCTGTGCAAAGAAGTTCATGGCCTTGGCATCTGGTTTCTTGGCCTTCTTTTATGCATCTGTCCACTCAGGTGATGGAATAGCATGTGTGCTAGAAGTTGCAGTAGTGGTAGCCTCAAGATCTGGTGGTCCTGTCAAAATAGAATTGTATATATCTTCATCAAAAGAGTCATATAAAGCCTAATTCTTGCCTTCCAGATTGCAAACTTGTTCAGATTGCAAACTGGAGGTCTGCTGCTTGCATAATCCTTGTTTTGTGCCATGATATAAAATTAACAAAATAACTAGGAACATAAAATTAGATCTATCTAGGATCTTTTGGTTCAAGTGTTAGCTTGTGAAACCAAAGGGACACCCCTCTGATACCAATTGAAAGATAGAGAATAGACCTGATTTACTCTAGAGGGGGGGGGGTGAATAGAGTGATTTAAAACTTTTGGCTGTTTTTAAACTTTATTAGAGAAATTAAGTGATAGTAGTAGTTATATGAAATGAAATAGAAACTAAGCTAAACTACACTATCACTGCACATAAAAATAAAGTGAAAATGAACACCCAAACAACACAAGAATTTTATAGTGGTTCCCCAAATCTGGGTACATCCACTCTTCTACCACCCTGGTAGGAATCCACTATCAGGTTTTTGATCAGGTGACTTCCACCATAGGTTTTTGCTCAGGTGACCTGTCACCACAAGATCAATTTGCAAGGAGATCTCACAACCCTTTAGGCTTTTAATCAGGTGCCCAAAAACCAACACAAGAACTTTTGAAGGGAGTTAATAAACCCTTCTTACAGTGAGGTAGCAAGGTGATGTTGTCTTCTCTTTTCTCTAAGCAATAGAGAAGACTTAGTGGATTGTGGTTGTCAAAGCTCCCCATGAAATGTTGAATGGTTCAGGAAGACAGGATCTTTGCTCAGGGTGTAGGTCTTCAGCCTTATCTTGATGAGATCTAGGAACTAGCAGACAGATCTAAAGTTGTTGTCCTTGATGATTTCTGGAGTAGAAGTTGAAGAAGACTCTTGATATATGATTGGTGTTCTTCTTCAGTCTTCTGTAAGATAAAGGGGAAAACAGATTATTTTCAACATAGAGAAGGAGCAGATATTCTTCTAAATATTTCTGTTTCTCTTCTCTGTAATACTTCTTGTGTTCTCTGTATTGTTTCCTGTGCGGACTGTTGTTGTATAGTCGTCTGAAAAATTCTCTTTTATATCCCGCTGTCTAATTCTGCCTTTAAATTTTGAATTGTAAGCATTAATTGCTGATTGGATTCTGGAGAATGAAACGACTGGAAATATATTCTTTAATGAGTTTCCCCAACTGTCCCATTAAAATAAGCAAGTAATTAACTCTGATGAAATCCATAATTAATACTGCCATGAACGGTTATATTCTTGAGAATATACGCATTAATTACTCAGAGAATTACTGTCAAAGAATAGAATAAATTAGGGACAGAAATAAGGAAAACTTATAAATCTAATTTGGGACAGAGTTTGTCGACCTCTGGGCAGATTTCGTCGACTGGAGTTCCAAGTCTGTCGAGCTGAGAAATCCTGTTCGTCGACTTGAGCTCAGCAAACCTTAAATTGGAAATATTTTGCTAATTCTGCGCTCCAAGTTCGTCGATCAGAGAATCTGTCTTGAGGAAGAAATCATCGACCTGAGCTCAAATATCGTTAAGCTCAACTCAGAGAAGAAACTCTGAGTTTGCCGATCAAAGATCGGTGATCGTCGAGCTGAGTTTGAAGAACTTCGAACTAATAATCTGAACTTAGAATTCTTTTAATTCTTGAGTCTACTGAAGTCCTCTACAGGCTGGTCCATGAAGATTGATTCTAATGACAAGCCTAAACTCTAGGACTAACTAACTTGACCCTGGCTATACTAGGTGGCTCAAACATCCTAAGTAGTGAACCTAGCCCAAATCCAAACTAGGGATCCAACACCGGGGCCCGATGCCATATACTACGGACAGGTAAGGAGATTATAAGTTGTTTCCAAATCCAAGTTCAACTATGAACGCACCATAACTCAAAGCATTCTAGCGGAAGCACTTTAGTTTATGAACCTATACTAAACACAAATGTCCACTACAAAGTAGGAATGAAATATATATGTACACATAACACATGTTATAGCCGTAGCCTTATTTCAACTCTTTCACTTAACAAAAAGTGGTTTTATACTTCGGCACACATGCCGAAACATAAAAAAAGTATACGTTCGCCTTTTGGGCCTTCAAGTGCCATCCAACTGCAGCACATGGGCTTTAGCCCGCTACTTTCCACTTGTCTCTCCAGCACCTGCAAAAAAGGCCCACCAAAATGTGGCAAACAAAGCAACGGTAAACATTTTGCTGACCCATTTATAACAATCCCACCCCTTAATCGGGGCGTCATTTCTCCATCCCTGCAAACAAGGCATCATATATATGTTGGCATTTTAAAAGTGTACTTTAAGCACCATTCATCATAGACGTAGGCTCAACGGACACCCTCCCCATGCACTCAGGGCACATTTTTGGTGTCCATTGGTTTTATCATATCACCACCGTTCAGAGGTACTTCACAGTTAACTTTGTCGTTCAGAGGTCCTTAACTTGACGACTACGTCGTTCAGAGGTAATTAACTTAACGACTAACTGCCCATTCAGAGGTACTTAACATAACGACTCTGTCGTTCAGAGGTACTTAACTTGCTGGCACAGTAATTGGCCTTCACGGTACTTAACTTAGATCAATATATGATCCTACACTCAGGCTACCCTCCCTACCTCAGATTCAAGAAAGAATCCTACACAAAGCCTTTATAACACAGGCTTACAACTCAGATCCAAGACTGGATCCTACAAAATGAATTTCGTTGAAATGGTTTGACACCAGAGAAATATCACTATGTCAGCTAAATGGGCTGAGACATAATCTGCCCAACTTCTTCTCAGCAACAAATTGAAAATATCTTCACTGGAAAACCGCTTATGCTGGAAGTAACTGTTGTTGAAGACTGTAGGTTCGACAGTGCTCTTATTCTTCAATGAGCAACTAGACTTGCAAAATCCGACGGCTCTACTACTCTTATCTATCAGAAATGTTTTCTGAACTACTGTCGCTGGTGAAGATTACAACAGCTAACTCTTATCACTTTCAGGTTCACTGATCAGAACAAAACCTTCAAGCTCGTCAATAATGGTAAGGAAGACAATGATGTTCAAACGCAATGCGTAATCAGAAAACCCTAAAAGCTGCTTTCCTTTCTGCCAATCTTATCCTTTTATAGTTAGCTAATAAAGACTTTTTGTATTGTGGGCCCTGCCAAAAAAGGACGAGTTATCACCTTCCATTTGCATAAAACAACAATAGCTGTCCACCGACGCCATAAAGGGCATACTGCAGCTTTCCCACAAAAAATTTGAACTGCGTTAACTTTGTTGACTTTTGCTGACATCAACCATTCTGGACTTAGCCAAATTCACAGAATCACTCCAAGCGTTGAGTGCATTGAGTGAACTGGTTTCACTCAATTATTCTAGACTAAGCTTATTCTTTAGCTCTTTCTACATCCATGGCGTTGAGAGCGCTGAGTGGTTGGCCTTCACTCAATGCCATTTTCCTTAGCTCCTTCTGAACTCAGGCAACTGTTAAGGCGTTGAGTGAACTGGCTTCAATCAACACTTCTGTACTTAGAAACTTTTCTTCTAAATGGAGGAGTTGAGTGTGTTGACTTCACATAATGCTTCCTGCCTCAGCCTCATCTTTTGACTAGGCATTGAGTGAACTGGCTTCACTAAACGCTTCTTGACTTAGTCAAATCCTGTCACTCCTTCTGGCTTTGACTGCTTGAGCTTGTCTCAATGCTTCTGTAATTGGAATAATTCTGCTTTGCATAAAGGAGTTGAGTGTGTTGACTTCAC
Source organism: Platanthera zijinensis (assembly GCA_039513925.1). Taxonomy (NCBI): domain Eukaryota; kingdom Viridiplantae; phylum Streptophyta; class Magnoliopsida; order Asparagales; family Orchidaceae; genus Platanthera; species Platanthera zijinensis. Next base: position 148,834,424 of record CM077079.1, read on the forward strand.
TTAATGTTATCTTCCTTCTGCCTCAACATTTGACTGGGCGTTGAGTGAAATGGCTTCACTCAATGCTTTTGTACTTAGACAGATTTTCCCTGTCATTCTACCAAGGCTTTGACAAAATTAGCATGGTGTTGAGTGAATTGGCTACACTCAATGCTTTTGGACTAAGAAATTTTTCTTTTGCCAGAAACTCTATGGCTTTGACATACTGAACTTTACTCAATGAATATGCAGCATGACATTGAGTGAGTTGAAATCACTCAACGTCTGTGGAATTAGTCGATCTTTTTGCTTGCTGAAGCTTGACATTGACTATCCACACCTGAATCAGTTCTTTAACTCATCTTGCGTTGAGTGAGCTGTCCTCACTTAACACTTCTGGACTTAACCAGAATCCTGCCTTTTGTCAGCATTCTCCTTAACCTCTGGCATTGAGTGAGTTAGCTTTACTCAATGCCTGTGGACTTAGGTAATTTCCTGCCTTTCCAGCATCCTTCTTTGTGTCCACCAGTCCAATTAATGTGACAAGGACTATCCTGCATGCATGAACTTAACCACACATCAAATACAACTATGTATATGTCATTGAATTGTTTGACTTCTTATAAATCTGGGATATTGGGATCAATGGACCCAAAATTCACTAGATTATGTGTAAGTCCACTGTCCCACCCACCTTTTTAAATTTTTGTTAGACAAGGAAACTTCTCCAAACTCTGCTCCAAAGAGCTTACAACACAGATCCTTCTAGATCTCTCAGTCTCCTCCAAGACCTACCTCAGTTGCAAAGCCCTACAACTCAGAGCAAGATTTTCTCCTACAACTCAGTGATCCAAAGATCACCTACCTCAGACTAAGTTAATAGTCCTACACTCAGGCTAGGAGGATAGCCCTACAACTCAGAGAGGAATACTCTCCTACCTCAAATCTAAACCAAATCCTACCTCAAGTATACAACCTTCCAACTCTGATCCAGTCCAGGATCCTACCTCATACTTGAGCACAAGTACTACAACTCAGGAACGCAGGCCCTACCTTAGATCCACACATGGATCCTACCTCATATCTAAAAAATATCTTACACTCAGCCTTTATAAAATAGGCTTCCACTCAGATCCAAAGGATCCTATAGAGAGAGTAAAGTGTGTTGATGATGAATAGACACCAGAGAGATTTTCTATGTGTCTATCTTCTTCTTAACATAAGTAGCTCAGTCCAGTCTTCTTCTTCACAGCTCCAAAAAATGTTATTCAGGAAAGATCTGCTTGAACTGTGAAGTAACTGCAGCTAGGGTTAGCCCTTGTTGCTCCTTCTTTCTCAAAGAGTTTCTCTAAACTTGAAGTTCTAGTGAGAATGGTAACAAAAATATTCTATCAACTGATTTGATGCAGCTAGGGTTAGCCCTATCTGCTTCATCTTCTCTCAGAGAAGTTTCTCTAAACTTGCTGTTGTAGGTGAGAATGGCAACAGCTACCATCTTGAACTGTTAGGTCAGAAGTTTTAACTTGTTCTTCAGGCTCTACAATAATGTCTAGAGGAAGAAGATGAAGTCAAGAGCCTTTTCAAAAATCGATCCAAAAGTTATCTTCCTCTCACTGATAAAATTGCTTTTTATCTTCCGTCGTCCAATGTCTCTTTGAGCAATGGGACGCGCTGTAGTTGTAGGCTACAACTTGCTTTTGCAATAAATGCAGTACAGAGGCATGCATCGCCGTTTGTCGCATACTGTAGACTTCCCACAACGATTTTGAATTTCGCTTATGTCAGCATCTGTGTACTTAGCTAAATTCAAGCAATTTAGGATAGGCGTTGAGTGAATAACTTCACTCAACGAAAAAACACTTAGACAATCTTCTATCTCACTGGGCGTTTAGTGATTAGTCACCACTCGATGAATTTTGACTTAGCCAATATTTCTATTGAGGAAGCATTTAGTGAACAGCCTTCACTCAACGTTTTTGTCCTCAGACAAACTTTCTGTTGATAGGCATCGAGTGTGTTGAGTGAGCCTTCATAACTTTATGCATACTTTACTTTCCTGTCATCTTAATGAGGCGTTGAGTGAACATCCTTAACTCATCGCTTCTGTACTTAGTTTATTTTCATCTGTATGAAGGCTTTGAGTGAGCTGTATTCACTCAACGCTATTTTCCTTTGCCTGTATTCACTAAACTCTTTCTGCCTTTGCATGTCTTCTCGATAAGGCTTTAAGTAAACTACCTTCACTCAATGCTTCTGTACTTAGCTGATGTAACATCCCATTTCCAACTAGACCCCTAAGAGTGGTTTTGGTCATGACTAGGTCATTACAGAACACTAGGAAGCTAAAAAGGGCCAAGTGATCGGAGGCCAAGGTGAGAATCACCTTGGTCTGCCTATGGCACAACCTCATCACCAAACTTAGGGATTGACCTTAGGGCTTCACCATGACTCCATGACCCCCACAACAACATCAATAACCTATTAGAGGGTCCACTAGAGGCTTAAGAATCCATTAGAGTCGACCCAAAGTGGCCAATTTGACCTAGGACCACCATAGGCCTAAATTGGGCAAGGTGCCCTAACTAAGGGCAGTTTGCCTCAAATGTTCCCAACCAACCTTGCCCAGGTCTCTCTAGACCTAAAGTGGTGCCAATGAGTCATCAAGGACCCATTGGGGTCAACCCAAATGGTCATGTTGACCAAGGAAAACTCTACCTTAAGGTTAAGTCAAATTCTCCCAAATGGGTTAACCCAAGCTCAAGCCCATTTTCCCCCACTTAGGCTAACTTTATTTTAATTGATAATAATGATTTTATGGGCTGCCAATAGGCTAGGGAGATGATCAAATTCGTTCATGATGACGAGGAGATAGAAAACTCCATTTGCCCTTTAATGGAGGAGAGAGAAAGTGAGAAAGAGAGCCATTCATGGCCAAGGGAGGCCAAGGGACTTCTCCCTTCATTTCCAAAGAATGGATTCATCTCCCTTGCTGAAATAGGAGAAGTTCAAGGGGTTTTCAAGGCTGTTCAAGGCTGGAAACGGTGAACCCAAGGCATGGCCGAAATTATCCTTCATGGCCATAAATGGCTTGAAGCCATGACCCTTCCTCTCCCCCATCTAGCCTTCTTAAAAGACTCCCTAGACTTAGAGATGAAGTTTCCACCCTGACCTGATGGATTGGAACTTTGTACTGTGTTGTAGGAGAATTCCGGCGATGCCACCACCGCGCCAATGACTTTCCGACGATCGGCTCGTCTCCAAACCGCGAACAAGGTCCTCCTCTACTCCTTCTTTCGTGGGTAGATCGTAGGAATCGTTTAGGGCAAAAATCGGACTCAATTGAGCCGATCAAAGTTTTCTTTTCCATTGCTTTTTCCGAAAAAACATGGTGGTCGGGTTCGCCGGAAACGGCCTCTCCGGCGGCCGTGCCGCCCCCTAACGGGAGCCCTCACCTCAACGGAGGTGGTGGTGGTGGTGGCCGGCCAGGGAGATGGCTGGGTGGACGGGAAATCTGCTTGGAATGCTACAGGTAATTAGGTCGTTTTTACGTGTTCTGTTTGGTAGGGAAGATGAACAGTAAATTTTATTATTATTCATTTATTAATTATAATAAATTATTATCCCCTTTTTAACACACCTTTTGATATTACCAAATGAAGCCCTTAGAGGACGATTTAGGAAAAATGGCCAGTCACGAATGTTGTAGCCAGTGAAGTCTAGTTTATTTTAAAAAAAATTGAACCAATTTGGGTAAGTGATTTGATCACAGCACCTATTTTGGTGGGGTCTATACATAAGCATGACCAGATCCTGTTTTGAGTGCCCCCACCAATCCAGCCATCCAAATGACTTCAAATTTTGGATAGGGGTCATTCTTACCTATACCTAGAACATATACAAAAATGGGAATTTTTGGAGAACATATTTTTATAGTTTTTGTAAAAATTTAATAATCTATGAATAAATTAATTAGGAGTTCTAAACATATTAAAACTCCCCCAAATTTGGGTTGGTTGACTTAGAAGCATTTTAGGGCTCTGGTAAAATTTTCATCTCATTTGGAGATGTTTTGGTCAGGTATTGATCCAACTCTAGGTATACGCTTATAGGGCTATTTAGGTCAAAGAGCTATTTTTGATGTTTGAGTGGTCAAATCAACTCAACAGAGGCTGTGATTTTGACCACTGATTTGGTAGGACCACTATAACACACTTGGAGAAAAATGGTGTGGTTTAGAGGTTATTTACCCTTGGATCCAAACTCAAACCCTAAAGGGAGGGTTTTGAGGGTTGTGAAGGACATGGGTTTAAATGCCCTCGTATTGCCTTGAAATTCAGTAGTGTCGACGTTAGCATAATATAAATCATCAGGATGGAATCTCGGAGGATTTGGAGATAGGTAGATACCTCAAAACCCTAACCTTAGTTTAGTGGTAAAATCTCAAATAAGTAAAACAAGTCACTAAACATTATCTAAAATCTGTGAAACTCGGGTAAAGTGCGTTTTGGAATGTGTAAAACCTATGACAATTTTACTGGAATTTTATGATGTTTATTTCTAGAACTTCATTTGTAAAGTTTGCTATAGCCCTAATTGACGTTTTAATTATTTAGATTTTTCTGTTCATTAAAACTACATGAAATCTTGGAAGTAAATGTTTTAGGTAGGATTGGTTGCTCCATAATTTTTGTATAATTTTTAGTTGAGTAAATCTAGTACTTCATTCACAAATGTTAAAAAGGAGCTTTATGGTTTAAAAATTAATTATGGATGATATTGCTATTGAAAAAAATTATGAGACTAAGGATTTGAGACTTTCAGGCCATTATATGCTTGTAGACATTTATTCATGATTTTTAGAATCTTAGTTACGGCACTTTCTTTACAAGTCTACTTTATAGAGATTTTTGATAATTAATTTATTCAGAGATTAATACTTGCTGAAAAATTATGAAACATGGTCAATGCTATTTTTTAGGTTGTATCTGCACAGTATAATTCATTTATAATTTTTTGATGGATATTCTCTGTACTTGATTCATAAATAACGAAAGATCGAAAATATTGCTAAAATAGTTTTAGTGCCTTTTTGATGATAGAAAAATTGTGATACTTTGGATTTACTATATTGTGATAACATAATATTTATAATAATTTTGTTGGACATCTTGGATGAGTACTTAGGGTAGTTCATGTTCAAACCGGTAGCCCTTGGAATTTTTGAGGAAATTAATTAAATGCCAGATAAATTAGGAAAAATTATAATTTTCTAATTATAGGCTAATTATATCATGATATACCCCCAGTAAATAAGTTTGGGCATTTGGATGAGTATTGCATCATGTCCTATTCGGTTCAACATATAACATAGGATAGTCTACAATTAGCAATTTGTGTTAACAGTCATAGGATATTATGGGGGCACAATGTTGGAGTTAGTTAATCTGCTGAATTGGATGATGTGAAAGTGTTCACCATGTAAGGATGGGAAGGTTAGTGAGAAGTGGTGTTGGCTAGAGTTAAAAGATGCTCGGGTTCGACGAAAGATCGTCTTTCCCGAAGAGAGGAAAGTTAAAAATCACACTAGGTTAATCTATCGTAATATGAGAAGGGAATGAGTAAAGTGAATCAACCAACAACAATAAGTGCCTTGCGAAAGGGAACGATGGGCTTCAACTACCAACATAGTTCCTAGTGCCCCTTTGAGAGCCCTTCACAGGGTATACCGGGGGCAGTCCTGGGTTAACTTATACTGTAATAACAAGCTTAAAAGAGTAACTTAGTAATTAGGGTTGCACATTTCACAAACACAGATAGCACAGGAAGATAGTTGGGAGCTTCGGCTTCGATTAGTTAAGAGACGGACGTTTTGGTCGGGGGAGCTTCAGCTCGATTAGTTAAGAGACTGATGTTTTGGTCCGGGGAGCTTTGACTCTATTGTTTAAGACGGACGTTTTAGTCCGGGGAGCTTCGGCTCGGTTTCTTTTTTTTATTGAATGCGTTAAATTTGCCTGTGCATAAAAGGAAAGAAAATTAAGGTGGTGGTTCTTCAGTATTGGAGGTGACAGTGTCTAGTGTCAGCCTAATCAACCTATAGGGGGGGAATAGGTGCAGTGACGTCTTTTGCGGAATTAAAATTACCTACACGATTAAACAAACCAAGCACAGAAAACACACAGTAATTTACAGTGGTTCCCCAACCTTGGGTACGTCCACTCTCCCCTTCGCCTATCTCCCACACGGGGACGAATCGGCAACTCCTCCAAAATGAGATTGAAATCCAATCTCTCCACTCGGAGCCACGCTTCTACAACTCGGAAGGAACCCTTCCTACAAAAAAGAGTCGACACTCCACCAAAATGGGTTGCATCGAACCCTTACAACTAGGAATAAAATTCCTTACAAAAATTGAATGTAAATATGAAATACAAACAATTCAATTTGGAGACCCAAGGTCCTTCTTCGTTCGTTGAGAGCTTGCACGAAAATGACGAAGAATCCACACTTAGTTTTTATCTCTTGGATCGGATCTTGACTTGATCGGCGGCGACAAGCGAGTGCGGCGGCGATGCGTTGTAGATCTAAACTTCTTGACGAAGCAAGCTAGGTCACCAATCGATCTCAGTTGGATCAAGCGTCTCTACCGATTCGGAGTGGAGAATAAGTCCCGGTCGACAAATCGGAAGACAAAGGATCTCAAGAGAGAAGCGAGAGACCAGCGGCTTGCCTCGGTTCTGCCTTCGAGCGATCGACGGCAAGCTGCGATCTGCGTGCGATAGGAGCCTGGCGGATTAAACCTACTAAGTGAAATTATGGTTCTTAATTTCTTCCTGTGTCACTCATACTGATTTCGAAAATCATTTAGGTATTTATACCTAGTCAGCCCAAACATAGCCATTGGCGGACCCACCAAGGAAAGAATGGAACTTCAGTTCATACTGTACATGGCGACCCGGCACGGATCAGAAAGCTGCAGAAATTTGCCTAATGCAAAGTCAGCGGGAATCATTGGTGATTCCCGTCGACATCAGCGGGAATCAGCAGTGGTTCCCGTCGATTTTGCCTTGGCAGAATTCTGGCCGGCTGGAAGATGTCGGCTGGAATCGCTTATCATTCCCGTTGATGTCGGCGGGAATTACCAACGATTCTCGTCGATGTCGACGGGTATGACTCACGATTCCCGTCGACTTATACTTAGAAGAATTTTCCTCCTTTTTCTTCCTTCTTCCTTTCCTTTGAGAGCTTGGTCTTTGACTCTTCATTGCTCCTTCTGCTCTTTGTCTTCCTTGAACCTGTACTTGAGAATAAATACACCCAATAGAGAGAGCACACGTGAATCAACGCATTGACCTATACAATGAGGGATTACGTTGCATAGGCCTGTGATTATTGACCCACTATACCCTGATATTGGAGTGTACATGGCATGAAATAGCTGCAAGCACAACTTGAAACAACATATCAAATACATCATGAATCCATCTTAGCTTGACTGGACTCTTCTTCAAATCAGGTTGATTGTGGATGCAATACCCAACAATCTCCCCCTATTTTAAGAAGCCAAAATCCCACTAGCTAAGATGCATTACACACAAACGTATATATAAATGAGATATCAAATCAACTGTGACAATAACGCACATTCAAGACAGAATAACATTGAATCCACGTACACAAACATATATAAATATATATATTCAAAGTGTTTTTAGAGACTAAGAACGGAAGGTTAACAGAATTGTGTTCAATTAAGACAAAACAAAGACAGTTCAGCTTCAAGTTTCCTTGTTCTTTCTCCTCTCTCTTTCTTCTTGATCCTTCCTCTTTCGAATCTGCCTCTTGTAGTATTCTTTTTGCTTTGGGAAGTATCTGGGAGGCAGAGGATCATTTGGGTTTAAGTCGGGGTCGTATTTCAATCTCCTGAAGTATGTTCTCCTTTAGAGATCATACTCTTTATATGTGCCCCATTCAGATTTGTTGTAGTGTTCTTGGTGCTTAATCTTCCCTAGGTCATACAGCTGTAAAGTGTCCAGGATTATTATCTTTGAGATTGCACTCCAGTTTTCATCGAGATCTAGTCTTCTTCCGGCCTGGAATTCTGTAGGGACTGAAGAGGTGGTTTCAACGTATTTTATCTTATGAGATATGGCTCGATCATTAAAGGCAGCATTAACAGCATCAACAGTCCTTTAAACATCTTTAGAAGGAACCCCAATCTCAGGAGAGGTCTCTGGAGCCCTTTGAACATCTTCAGGAGCATAGGTTTCTGGCGCAGAGTCTGTTGGATAGGCATCCACCGGAGCAGGAGTTCCCAGGAACTGATTGCATAACCACAAACTGTTCTTATATACGTACTGACTGGACTGCAAGAAGTTGTCTATTATAATTTGTTCCAGTCCTGCCATTTTGGAAAAATAGGCCTCCTCCCCCTTTTTGGCTTCTTCAATGAAGGCCTTCATGAACGCTTGTAGTGAGGTGTCCAGATGATCCTTGATTTTGGTGAACTCATCCGCCACTGTTTGTGAATTTGTGGAGGTAGTGGCTATATCCTCATCGAAGTTCTCTATAATGTCAGCCACTATATGTGAGTTTTGATTAACAACTGCCAAATCCTCAATTGCTTTCTTTTGCCCGACCATTAGCAATGTAACAGCTTTCGCAGCTTCATCATATTCAGTATTGAATCTTTCTTCCATTTTATCAAATTTATGATTCAGCGCAGTGACACTATTGAGTACCAACTTCTCAGACTCCTTGATTCTCTTGACCACTTTGATCAGGGAGGCTTCAAAGTATTTCTGTTGATTGATTAGTATGTCTTTGAACGACTGTAGAGAGGGAACCACTGAGCTTGAGGTTGGCATATCAGGTGAAGCACCACTCGGGGTAGGAACCTGAGGATCTAGTCCTTCAGAATTCTCTGTAGAGCTGAATATGCTAATCACTTCTAATGGAAGGGGAGGAGGGCCATCATGCATAAATGCTAACCTCTGCTGCACCTTTCGAAATTCTCGATTTTATTGTATGATGATTGAGATCTTTGGTCTAGATGTCTCCCCCTCAAATGTTGCAAGGACTGTCTCAGGGTGGAGATCATCAGTGAGAGCATCAGTATCCATGACATCATCATTATCTCTTCCATGTTCATTATCAACTGCCTCATCATCATCTTCATCCTCATTATCATCATTTTCAACTAGTTCAGCCGAATTTCCATCAAGAACCTCATTTCCTTGACTGTGATCTCCTCTTCTAGAATGTCATGGTGGTCAGAGTGAGCACCAGTATCTTTATCATCATCAGCATCTCCTTCCACGTCATCCACAGTACCATGCCTTGAGGGGGTCATTTCTTCAAGATATTCAGCCCTTAGATTTTCCACTGCATCATGAGCGATCTGAGATGCCTCCAATCGGAGGTTTTCCTGGGTTGAGGTAGGGGCTAGTAGAGATAGGTTAGCAGGGGGAATTCTTGATGCCTCCCCCTCAGTTCCTGTAATCAGTGGGTCAGGAACGTCATTAGGTCAAGAGTGAGGATCTCTAAACTCGTGAACTCTGTCTTCATCATCAATAAGGGGTGCAGGAGCTCCCCCTGGGACAAGAATCCTTCTTTCCCACCTGTCGAAGATGGTGGAGACAATCTTCTTCTAATAGTGAAGGGGGACTCCCACTATCATGTCAAACCTATCTCCATCTAGCTGGTTCAGATAAAGGCTAATAATTCGTCTGAAGATTGGGGTGCAAAGACTATCTTTTATCTTTTCAAATAGCATGGCCCCCAGTTCATCTTCTTTCTGCAGACTATGGCTATCAGGCTTTTAAACATGCCACCTGAGATGTGATCATGGGAGCCTGGTTTGCAGATCACTACTTTCCCTATAATGTCTGACATAAGCTTTCCTTTGTCATTCATATCCTTGCGTTTTATGGCCCTTGTGCCTCATGGCAATCCAAAGAAGAGCACGGTCTTGGTGCGATCTTCTTCGTCCAAATAGTCCTCTTCCTCAACGCTTGAGAGTTGGAGGTAGAGGGACAGACTTGCAGCAGTCATCTTGATCCTATGGCTTGCAATCTTGCTCTTGATCATCGTATCCTCGTGACGCAATTTGGAGTTGGCGAAGAACTCCAGAACTTCCTTATCAAGGATCTTACATGGGTGCTCGAGAACGAAGGAGAGCCCGACATATTCTAGCATCAGAATGATGTTTCTGAACTCATCTGAGGCATGAGTAAAGCTTGTCCTCACAAGTTCACCTCTAGTGAGCAACCCGATGGTGGTTTGAGGGTCCATTTTTATCCTAGATAAGGATTAATCTAAACAATTAGTGAAGGAGTTGTGAAACATGAGAATGTACTCACTAATTGAGGGATCCTGAGAGGGAAATTACTGAAATGACGATTTGAAGTGAATAGATAGCTCCTTCTTCTAGAGTGTAGACAGTGAGGATTTTATCTTCGGCAGGGGAGCGGAAGAGGGGAGTTGACGGCAAGAGTTGGATGCGCACGTGAGCGGGGGAGAGGAAGTCCACAAATACCGTCTCTTTGGGTTTCACGGGGCTTCTCCTTCTTCTTCGGCCATCGGGTATGCGGTGTGTGACGAGGTGGTTGATGGAGAAGACCGAAGAATCGATGGAACCAACTCGTCGACGAGTATCGTAGAAAACCGAAGAGCCGGCAGAGAAAAGCGAGGCGGTAGTCGTCGATGGTGATAATCGGAGAAAATCGATGTCGACGGAATTTGCAGTGGAGCTGAAGGGTCGGGGAAGGACGACGTGTCGATGGGTATAGGCTTGTCGACTATTTAGAGTCAGAATCGGATTTTCAAAATTTTTGGGAGAAGTGACGATTCACCACCAAATCTGAGTTTTGATGTCTTGCCCCGATTTAAGCAGTCGACGGGTATTCTAGATGCCGTTTTTTCCTCTATCTCTCCAATGGACCGTGTTAGTTTCCAATCGACATTGTTCATGATTCCCTATTTATACCAGGGCCAGGTGTTCATCTGACTTAGACATATGTATATGTATTGGAATCGATGTCTGCAGTATTTATTGCTTGTCCTTTTTCCCACAATAATAAGGTTTAATTTTGAGACATAATTTCCAATATCGAACTCGAAGGGTATCGATGGATATTGACATCTGAGCTGAATATCGACTTACTTTGCCTCATATATATATTGAGTTCATATTAATTTTATGAGTTTTCACTTGTTGCAATGAAGGACATAGACATAGATTAATGAAGTTATTTGTTGGCGTGCCCTTCCGTTCAAAGTATAAATATATATATATATATATATATGTGTATATCTCAGCGCAATAGGATTCAATTATCTAATTTGAATGAGCATACCTGAAATATCCGAGTCGACACTAAGGATCTAACATTTTAGAGCTCGAAGTATGTCGTATTCAGGATTCAGCTTTTAGGAGATTATTGCACACTCTTGCTTTTTTCCGTTGTAGATGTTCCTTGTTCCAGTTCAAGTATGGGACATCTTCTGTCCAAGTCCCACCATATTCATTGGTGCTTGGAAAAACCTACAAAAGAAATTACCTAACCTTAGGAACCCAATAGGCATTGGGTCCAAGGTTCTTGTCATCGTAATACACAGCCTGCCTTCTGACAGAGGTTATGATCGAAGGACTATCTCTAGCCTGATTCTTAGAGCATACACTTGCCCTAGACCGTGGCACATTGAGATTGTGCCAACAATCTATGGCAAAGTGACCCACTCTGCCACAGCACCAACACTCATGGATGTTATAATTTCTCTTTTTACCAAGTCTACTGATGGAGATTGCATTGACCCGTGGTAGGTGTGGAACCAGATTGGTCCTACCCTCATATCTTCCCTTTCCACTTAGATAAGTGGGGGGTCTGGCAGTAGCCGAGTGAGGAATTCCTATGGGCCGGATAATAGCCGCTTTCTTTTCAGGCAGCGTACTCTTGGTGGCCTTAGGAATTCCCAAGACATGTCCACTGGCAGACTTCCCAATTGTCTTAGAGTGGGATGGGATGTTCAGAGAGTGATCAATCACTTTATCCTTGAGTGAAGAGGCTGAAGCATTAAATACAAATGGTTCAGTTTGAACAAGAGGGATTTTATTATGAGCAGCCTTATCAGCACTAGCACTATAGGTATTTTTCTCAATAGATCAACCATTCTTGCAGTGACCATAAATGTTCTACGGTCAAACCTGAAGGAATGAAGAGTACTATGAGAGCTTGAGACCAGAGGCATGAAGATGGTCTCCCCCTTCCACCAAGAGTTAACAATTTGGGATATCCACCCAGTTTAAGTTTTTCTCTTGAGGGCATCAACCTTTGAGAAGTTTTCAACTATTCTCGTCTCAGTCTCCAAGAAGAATTCTAGATCAGAGATCTTAGAATCCTTAACCTTGATGGACTCAGCCTGGATCCCCATCAAGTTTTTCAGCGAGGCAATTTCTTCCGCTTGTAAACTTACAAGTGATTGGATTTCCTTGAGAGCTTGCCTGAGGGATACAAACTCTTCAATCTCTTGATTTAGGATGACTTGATCCTTTCCATCAATTGATGGAGGTCCCTCATTTACTTTAGAAGTTAAACAAGAAGGAGAATGTTCCTGGTCCTGATAAGGGAATATTTCATCCTCTAAAGAGCCTACTGTATCAGTGTTGACATTGATACATTCTTCTTTATTTTCCTCATACTCATTATCGGCCCCATCCTCCTGAGTGCTAGAGGACTCAGATTCACTGAGTGATGACACAACATCTCTGTCATTTATATTGTGTTCCATGATGGAGGTAAGTGTGTCCCACATAGCTTTGGCCGTCTGGCACTTGCGAAGGCCTGTGAAGGATGAGTATTTCTAGGCATCCAAGATGAGGTGTCTTGCCTCCTTATCTAGGTTTACTAAGAAGAGTTCATGATCTGTCATTTCTGAAAGATTCTTTGGCATTTGAGCATTCCCATCAGAATTGGAAACCTGAAAGAGAAGGGATAGATACTACTCTAGAGGGGGGGGTGAATAGAGTAATTAAAAATTGCACTAGCAAAGTTGACTTTCTACTCAACTCCCTTGGAGTTAAATGCGGAATGAAAGTTATAGATATTTGAGATTAAACCTTAGAGCCTAACACAAGTGTTGTGCAAAAAAAGGCAGCCAACTGTAATTACAGTTAAGGCTAGGAATCCTAAACAGCAACTGGCAACCTAGTTAAGATCTAATCACAGCCACAATGCAAGTAATTAAATAAAGCAATCCAGACGACACAAGGAATTTATAGTGGTTCCCCAAACAACTTGGGTACGTCCACTCTTCTACCAACAAGGTAGGAATCCACTCAGGTTTTTGATCAGGTGCCCTGCCACCAACAAGATCTGCTTCAGGTAGATCAAGAAACCCTTTAGACTTTTGATCAGGTGTCTAAAAACCAACACAGGTTTTTGATCAGGTGCCCTGCCACCAAGGGATACTTTTGAAGGGAGTAATAACCCTGTACAGGAGGGGGAAAGGAGGTTAAGGTGTCTTCTCTATTTTATAAAAGATTAGAGAAGCACAATAACTTGCACTGAGCTAGAAAGCTCTAAAAGAATCAAGGCTCCCCCTGGCTCAAAGAACGTCCAGGTGAAGTCTTGCTTCAGTGTAGAAACACTTCAGTAAATACTGAAGGAAAAAGCTACAAGAAGATAAAATAATATTAAATAGAATTTCTTCTTCAGGCAGCTATCTTCTTCTTCTTCAAAAGGCTCTGAGTGAAGATCTTCCTATAAGCAGGAGAACTCAGGTTGAAGAAGAGTGAAGAATTAAAGCTTCTTCTCAGATAGATGTGAATGTGCTGAGAGCAGTTGGAAACTGTAAGTTCTTAAGCTTGAATGCTGCTGATCGCTTTTTGGTATGTGAGAGCTAGCTAATTTCTTCTTCAAAGAAGTCTTTATATAGCAGTAGCAGCAACGACTCTTAACTGAGTTTGAATCTTGTCTTTTTCTGAACTCTTCAAGCTGGGCTGCAAAAAGCATAATGAAAAGCAAAAATACTGCAGACAGATATCCTATAAAAGAATAAAGCTTTCTAAGAAGCTGCAAATTACTCTGATGAAATAATATAAGAGAAAGTCACATCAGAAACGACTCTTTACAGCCAAGGAAGACTTTTTGAGTCTAACGGCTATAAAGGACAGCCCCGTAGAAATCATATCTCAGCTATAAGACAAAAAACTTTGTCAGAAAAGATTAGCTCATGCATAAAGAATAGAATAGATATTGCATGGAAGTAATATCACAATTTATTCAGATAATCTTTTATAAAATGTGCCAAAATAAATATGAAATTTATCACATCACAGAAGATGACAAAAACTATTTAAAACATACAGCAAAATGTCGAACGACCCTCAGAGATCATCGACCGACGTACGGAGATCGTCGACCTATCGGACAGATAGTCGAACGATCCAGATAGTCGAACTATCAAAGAAGAAAGTCGAACTACCTCGGCAGATAGTCGACCTATCAGAACAGATAGTCAAGCTATCAGATAGTCGATCTATCCGGACAGATAGTCGAACTACCAAAGCGAAACAGATAGTCGACCTATCAAGCAGATAGTCGACCTATCACAGAAAACAGATAGTCGACCTATCAACAGATAGTCGACCTATCAAAACAAAACAGATAGTCGACCTATCAATAGATAGTCGAACTATCAGATAGTTGAACTATCCAAGCAGATAGTCGAACTATCAAAGCAACACAGATAGTCGAACTATCAAAGCGGACAGATAGTCGACCTATCAATAGATAGTCGAGCTATCAGATAGTTGAACTATCAGGACAGATAGTCGAACTATCAAAGCAAACAGATAGTCGACCTATCAACAGATAGTTGAACTATCAGGACAGATAGTCGAACTATCAAAGCAAACAGATAGTCGACCTATCAACAGATAGTCAAGCTATCAGATAGTTGAACTATCAGGACAGATAGTCGAACTATCAAAGACAACAGATAGTCGACCTATCAACAGATAGTCGAGCTATCAACGCAGACAGAGCGTCAACCAACTGATAGACGATCGTCGATCAGCCGATAGACGATAGTCGAGCGGTGTTCGACTATAGTCGAACGAAATACTACTTAACCAAATATTCATCTGGAAAAGCAATTCTACACCACTAGAGAATCTAACCTATCAACTAACCTTTGACCATAGATAAATCTTGGGTCAAGAGACAGAAAGAGAGGACTGAACTCAAATCAAAAGCTAGGGTTCCAACAAAACCTTCATGGGAATGAAGGGTCCTTCCTCCACAATTAGGAAGAGTCGAGGGTAAATTGCTTCCACGTGCCACTGAAACTTTGCTTTGCATAGGAGAAAATTTTCTTTTGTGCAAACTGGAAGCCTCAGAGGAGACATGTCTGTGCTTAGCACCATGTTGACTTTGATGACACTAGACGAAAGATTTTAATCAAGGTGTTAACCTTATTGACGAGTAACCTCCCTCTGATACCACTTGATAGTGTCTAGTGTCAGCCTAATCCACCTATAGGGGGGAATAGGTTCAGTGACGTCTTTTGTGGAATTAAAATTACCTGCACAATTAAACAAACCAAGCACAGAAAACACACAGTAATTTATAGTGGTTCCCCAACCTTCGGTACGTTCACTCTCCCCTTCGCCTATCTCCCACACGGGGATGACTCAGCAACTCCTCCAAAATTAGATTGAAATCCAATCTATCAACTCGGAGCCACGCTCCTATAACTCGAAAGGAACCCTTCCTACAACAAGGAGTCGACACTCCACCAAAACGGGTTGCACCCAACCCTTACAACTAGGAATAAAATTCCTTACAAAAATTGAATGTAAATAAGAAATACAAACAATCCAATTTGAAGACCCAAGGTCCTTCTTCGTTCGTTGAGAGCTTGCACGAAAATTACGAAGAATCCACACTTGGTTTTTCTCTCTTGGATCGGATCTTGACTTGATCGGTGGCGGCAAGCGAGTGCGGTGGCGATGCGTTATAGATCTGAACTTTTTGACGAAGCAAGCTATGTCACCAATCGATCCCAGTTGGATCAAGCGTCTCTACCGATTCGGAGTGGAGAACAAGTCTCGTTCAATGAATTGGAAGACAAAGGATCTCAAAAGAGAAGCGAGAGACCAGCGATGTAAGACCCCATTTTTTTGCAACAACCATCGGGGTCTTAGGCCCAGAACCGCCGTTTAGCGGTGACACCATCCTCCGGGATGGTCGACACCACAAAACGCCGATTCTGCCAGCCATCTCAATCACCATCAACTGAAGAAGTAGTAAGAAGGGACATAAGTGTCCAACTCCACAATATCAATAAAGAGGAGATCACAACATCATATAGTCCACAACATAACAGTCTAAAGTAAAAAAGTAAGGTAAAATAGGAAAAGAGGGCTTATGCCCAGTACATGTAATCCTCACTATAAGTCACTCGCGGAAGCAAAACTAAAACTAAGCGTCACCGTAACTATCACTGAACCGAGAGCACCCAAGCTAGACTGGCCCATCTCCACCGATTCTGTACTCTATTGGTGCTACATCTCTGGGTGCTTTTTCCTTTTCGGCCTGCAGTCGCCGCCTCGCAATCCACGTCTGCATCTACGTCTTCGGCCTCCTGGCCGCTGAGCTGGTGGGATCCCACCCATCATGGGGCATTTGACCCGTGCATGCCCCGGCTGGTGATAATTGTAGCACGGTCGTGGGTCAACTCTGTCAGAATCTGCAAAACCAGTGTCTCTTCCATATGTTACACCTAAAATGTTGTGGTTCGAAAACCGTCAGTCAAACTAGACTCAGTCAAACAATCCTCCACCCCTATACCCATGGCTCCTAGGCACCGGGCAGAGAGGAGTGAAGAGGAGGACCAAAAGCAGGGTGGAAACAAGCAGGTGACAACTATTTTAAGGAAAGTACGATAATAATGTTGGAAATATTATAACTTAACAATGCATGAGTAAATGAGAGTATAGCAGAAGTAATAGTAAAGTATAGGGGGTAAGATAATAAGTAAAGAAATCTAGAAAAATAACCATTTATTTATAGGGATTACCCCTATAGACCAAGGGGTCGTTCTGCAGGGCCTATCGTATAAAACATCCCATACCACTTTATACGATAGGTGTCAGGGGTTATATGCAATGTTTATGCTATGTCATGCAAATATGCTATGGAATGCACAAGCAAGTGCAACTCACCCACACGACTCTATGCGCACAGACCTTTAGTTCCCCTCTTCTGGAGTGAGCTAAACTCCACAGGAGCCTCCGACATGGCCGGACGGAGACAGTGGGGTGGGCCTTCCACTCCTAGACTTGTAATCACACTACCCAGCCTAGCCCCTTTTGTACGTTTCCATACTATTCCTAGCAACAAGCTAGTCTGTACCGATTCAACGTACTGACGACGGTGTGATCGATCGTCCAGTACCGATGACCCACCACTTTTATGCACATGCAATCATGGCAGTTATATTTATATACATAATACCGAGCTTCCAGCTCTCTAAGCTACCAGGTCACATTTCTCCAAGTCCTTGAGCATCCAGCTCCCCAAACTTCCAAGGTTATACCAAGTCCTCGAGCATCCAGCTCCCTGGACTTCCCATTTATGACCTAGTCCACTTAACATCACCAGTAGGCCCTCAGACCCCGGTCCTACTCTATCCATTTAATATCAATTCCTCTTCCTAAGTGTACAATTGTGGGTGTAAGATGCTGCTAACATAAGGGTTACTCTTATTCATTTTATTCCTAAGATTTAAGGTTAACCTTGGACTTCCCGAGGTCTACCCGGTGAAGGGCTCGCAGCGGTACTAGGAACTACGATGGGGTGAATCTCAAGGTTCCCTTCCAAGGCACTTAATGTTATTATTTTCTACCCTTACCAAACTCTCTTTAAATTCGGTAGCACTATTCATAAGTTAAATTTACTTCCGAGCTAACCTACTCCAATCCTATCACTATATGCGGAACATATCAAGCTACATAGTGCTCCTGTTAGGGGGTATTCTATTTCCTCATCCAAATATCCCAAAATCAGTATTGGGAGTCTATCATAACCTAATATGACTAACTCCAAGGTTTCCAAATTTCCCTATTTATCGGGGCATTTAATTTATTTAAACTATGGCTCCAAATGTCCTATTCTGAACAAGAAGTGTACCATTAATTAATCAATAAATCACCGTAAAATTATGATAAATTTAACAAGACATTTAAACTACAATTCAAAGGTTTGAGAATTTCTAGAGGTGTTTAGAGTTTTCTTCCATATTTTACAAGTTAAGATCATCAACACCATTTAATGAAGCAAAGGCCATAAATAATACTCTAAAAATTATAGCAAAAGTCTTGTAAGTGTATCATGGCCTAAAAACACCCTAAAATTGTTCTCCCAAATTTTTCAGAGAATAAAAACCCCTGATTTAATTTATGATCAAAATCTACTAGCAATGTATTAATGAAACAAGTACTATAATTTTGCATCCAAAAATTATAACAAAATTACAGGATCTTAATAATGATTTCAAACCATCAAACACCCAGTTTTACAATTTTTCTCTTCCATGAGGGGCTCTGAATCTAATTTAATATAAACTTCCCATTTCCTATCTTAATGAAGAAAGTACTGTTTATACTTATCTAAAAATACAGAGAAAATTACAGAAACAACAAACATGGTGAGATACATCCACTGGTCTAATCTCATAATTTTCCTAGCAATAATGGGGCACTGTTTTTATTTTTGAATAAAAATCACAAATAGTCAATTTAAGAAGCAAGTACTTGAAATAACCATTTTAAAATTCCAAGAAAAATCCAGAAAATCTATCATGCTATAAAATTCCCTATTCCATAATTTCATAATGTTCCAAGGAACATAAACTTCATAATCATCAAAATAAGCTCTTAGGGCACATTTAAGGTTGTGAATAAAGAACTATTTATATTAACCCAAAAATTCTTCCAAAATTAATTTAGGGTCATCTCTACTAGAGAACTACCCTGCCCAAATTTCATCTGATTTTAAATTCACTTGCTAGCCTAATATTCAAAACAAGTTTGGTTCCCCCAAAACTAGGGTTAGGGTTTTGAGTAGGCTAAAGGTCTCCAAATCCCCTAAAGTTTTATCCAGAGGGTTATAATGCCCATATGGTCCTCTCCAATAATTTTCCAGTCATTCCAAGGTAATTTGACCCCATGACCTTCAAACCTAAAAAATCCCCATTAAGGGACCTACCTTAGGGTTCTAGGACTACCCTACCCCAAACAACCCCAAATTCCATTGGAGAGTGTGTCATGCCCTATAAGGTAAGTGGCCAAAATATCAGCCTCTGTTGAGGTGATTTACCACTCAAATCCCAAAGGGGATGAATTGACCTAATTTACCCTATAAGGGCCAAACTAGGGTTGAGTAAAAACTTAATCAAAACACCTCCAAATGAGGTGAAATTTTTACCAGAGTTCTAATATTCCCCCTAAGACCTCCCACCCAAATTTGGGGGGATTTTGAGGTGTTTAAGACACCTAATTAAATTATACATGAATTATTAAATTTTTACAAAAACTATAGAAAAATATGCTCCAAAAATTCTGATTTTTGGATATATTTTAGGTATGGCTAACAATAGCCCAAACCAAAATTTCAAGTTATTTGAATGTCTGGATTGATGTGGGCATCCAAATCAATCTCACAACAACCCTTAGGATAGACCTCACTAAAACGTGTGCTGTGGTCTAACCAGGATTCCAAATCGAGTGAAATAAATTTTGAATTAAACTAGACTTAAAGGGCTAAATTTTTTATGTTGACAACTTTTATAGTAGGGGTCTTTATGGGCCTCATATTTCGGGTCAAAGACAGTGCATGTTTAGGGAATAAAAATCATAAAGAATACAATTATTATAGGTTTTTTAAGTTTGACGGGATCTGTTCATCTTCAACAATCAACCAAGGGCTGAGATTTCCCGCGCCTGTAGCACCTTCCAGCCCAATTTCCAGCCACCACGACCACCTCCCTGGCTGGCCACCACCGCCACAACCTCTGTTGAGGTGGTGGCTAGCGTTTGGCGGCGACCATGCCGCCGGAGGCGGCGGTTTCCGGCGAACTCACAACGCCATTTTTCATGGAAAAATCCGAAATTCCAAGCTCCTAATCAAGCTCAATTGAGCCGATTTCTCCACCTAAATCGATCTAGTTCTATCACAAAGATAGGGGAAGAGAATCAGACCTCATTTGCAGCATTTCCTTGCTCCATCCGCCGGCCGCCATTGTTCCTCCTCCAATCTTTGGGTGCCATCCGATTTCTTGCTAGGATACCTCCAAACTCTCGGGAAATGGGGGGGGGGGGGGTTCACTGCTCAGAGGCTTGTGAAGGTGATAGAGGGTTTAATTGGGGGTGGTAGTGGCTTAAACCCCATATGCCATTTATGGCCTCTTCACCTTCCCTCCCATGGCTGACCCTATGCATCCCCCCTGCCCTAATTCCTCCTAGAAATGGCTGGAATCTTCTCAAATTCATTAGAAAAGATGAATGGGAGTCTAATGGGGGGATGCCAAGGGGTGTGTCACCTTAATGGCCATGAATGGCCACTTTCTCTCTCCTCAAAATTGGGGAAAACCCCCATTTCTCTCACCTAATAACCATGGCCGAATTTCCACTCCCTCTCATGTTTAATATCAGCCTCTTAGGCTGGTTGGCCACTCAACTTGGGCCTAACAGAAAGGGTTGGGCTAGGTTTAAGTTATTTGACCTAAGTTGACCAAGTTTGACTATTGGTCAAATTGGGCTCTAGGGTTGACCAAACCATGGAATTTTGTGCCATTGGGTCCCATATGAGGTTATGACCCTAGGAGTGTGGTTAACTTGAACTTGTGGTGGTAAATAAGGGTGTTTAATGGAAAATCACCATTTGGACCTATTAGGGGTATTTTGGTCATTTTTCCCTATGGTGACCCTAGGATGGGGATTTTTGGTCCACTAGGTCTCTTATGATGTTTTAGACCTAGAAGTGAAGTCAATTCCATATGGTGATGGTCAGTTAGGTCAATTGATTGGGAATTGACCATTTTGCCCGAATTAGGGTTAGAGTTGACTTTGGTCAACTTGGCCTATTTGACTGGTCTCAATGGGTCCTGAATGTCTCCATGGGCTCCTAAATGACCTAGGGATGTTGCGGTGGGGTCACTGAGCCATGTTAGAGTCCTTAAGTCAAACCCTAGGCTGAATTTTTTGAAATTACTGTTTACTGACCAAGGTGCTTCAACCCCTATTTTTGTCTAAGTCCAAGAGGTTCCTTAGCTACCAAATCTTTGTCATGACCTAGTCATGACAAATTCACTTTGGGGTTCTAGCTATCTGGGGAATGTTACAAGCGGCTTGCCTCGGTTCTCCCTTCAAGCGATCGACGGCAAGCTGCGATCTGCGTGCGATAGGCGGCCTGCCGGATTAAACCTACTACGTGAAATTAGGGTACTTAATTTCTTCCCATGTCACTCATACTGATTTCGAAAATCACTTAGGTATTTATACCTAGTCAGCCCAAACATAGCCGTTGGCGGACCCACCAAGGAAAGAACGTAACTTCGGTTCATACTGTGCATGGCGACCCGGCACGGATCAAAAAGCTGTGGAAATTTGCCCAAGGCAAAGTCGGCGGGAATCGTTGGTGATTCCCGTCGACATCGGCAGGAATCCGTAGTGATTCCCGTCGATTTTGCCTTTGCAGAATTTTTGTCAGCTGGAAGATGTCGGCTTGAATCGCTGATCATTCCCGTTGATGTCGGCGGGAATTACCAACGATTCCCGTCGATGTCGATGGGTATATGACTCACGATTCCAATCGAATTATACTTAGAAGAATTTTCCTCCTTTTTCTTCCTTCTTCCTTTCCTTGGAGAGCTTGGTCTTTGACTCTTCCTTGCTCCTTCTTCTGCTCTTTGTCTTCCTTAAACCTGTACATGAGAATAAATACACCTAATAGAGAGAGCACACATGAATCAACGCATTGACCTATACAAGGAGGGATTACGTTGCATAGGCCCGTGATTATTGACCCACTGTACCCTGACATTGGAGTGTACTTGGCATGAAATAGCTTCAAGCACAACTTGAAACGGCATATCAAATACATCATGAATCCATCTTAGCTTGGCTGGACTCTTCTTCAAATCAGGTTAATTGTGGATGCAATACCAAACAGGAGGGTCGATGCACCGATGCCAATATGCTGACTCAGCAAGTGTGGTTAGCACTTCCGCCAACAGAAGTTCGGTGCGCCAGCCGGCAAGATTATACAGGAGTCCGCTTCGTGCACCAAGCATTGAGGCGTACGATAGGTCTGACCGGTCATGCTTTACTGGTTTAGAGGTAAGTGAGGCCCAACCCACCGCTTCCGTCTGCAACTACGGAGGTATCCTGGGAGGTTACGGCTCCAGAAAGGGGGAACAAAAGTTCTGTGTGCACAGATTCGGGTGTGTGTGTGTTGCACTTGCAAGATCCATCATACCCACTAGCATATCATAGCATAATCAATTCATTTAACCCCTGACACCTAAGGTATAAGTGGAATGGGACGCTTATACATTAGGACTTGCAAAACAACCCCTTGATCTATAAGCTTGTGTGGGCAAGTTTATAAATTAAGGTCAAATTCTTTATATCTATATTGCTGTTAATAACCGACACCCCAAGGTATAAATTATTATTGGACTCTTTATACAATGGGAGCCTTGCAGAAGATCCCTTGGCTTATGCGTTTCCGCACATAAGTTAAGGTTATTTTTCCATACTTTACTTTACTGCCACATGTATTATAAAATTGCTAGTATAAGTCCGCTGCCAGCTATTTTTCATTACTCTCCACCTTCAAGTCCTCCCCTCTCTTCCTCTCCGCTCGGTGCATAGGGGCCATGGGGGAAGGGGCAGGGGATGATAGGGCTTAGTCTTATAGACTAACGTTTTTCGGACCAAATCATTTAGGGGATCGTGGATCCCAGCATGGAGGAGCAGCCCCAGAGGTCGACCCGTTTGGAGATAGGGCAGTCTAGCTCAGGAGTTTAGCTAGCTGGGACTGTGAGTCCCGACTTAAAGTAGATGTTGAAGTTTGCTTCCGCTTGAGCGTCCTATAGTGAGGATTTTGATGTATTGGGCATAAGCCCTTTCTTTCAGTCAATTATTTTTAGTACTCTGATATATTATTCTTTGGACACTCCCTTCGTGGAGACTTTTATTTCTATATATGTGATCTCTGTGGACTGGTTGTTCTCTATTTCCTTGCTGTGGTTATGATCGATTTGGCCGGCAGTATCTGCGTTTTGCGGGGATGACCCTTCAGGGCGTGAAGGTGTCACCATGAAGCGACGGTTCTAGGCCTAAGACCCCGGTGTTTAAAAGAAAAAAAATGGGGTCTTATAAGTGGTATCAGAGGAAACCTCGATCGGAAAAAGGTAGCAGTCCACTAACCCTGGGTCACCCCCACTAGAGTTTAGTTTGGGGACAAACTAAGAAGCGGAAGCGTGGTGTGCTCGGTAGTAGAGGTGCTATAAATCAGTATATCATCAAAGTAGACAACAACGAACTTCCCCATGAATGGCTGAAAGACATATGTCATCATCCGGGAGAAGGTACTAGCTAGGGGCATTGGATAACCCAAAGGGCATCACAAGCCAATCGTACAGTCCATCCTTCGACTTAAATGCCGTCTTCCACTCGTCGCCCTCTCGTATCCTAATCTGGTGATAGCCACTCCGAAGATCTAATTTGGAGAATACGGTGGCTCCAGACAAGACATCCAACAAATCATCTAGGCGGGGAATGGGGAACCTATACTTGATGGTGATTTTGTTGATAGCCCGACTATCAACACACATCCTCCACGTACCATCCTTCTTGGGGGCAAGAAGGGCTGGCACCACGCATGGGCTCATACTAGTCCTAATAAAACCGTTCTCAAGCAAGCCCTCTATCTTGGACTGCAACTGCAGGTGAGCTGTGGGGTGGAGTCGATAATGGGGCTGATTTGGCAAGGAAGACCCCGGGATGAGGTCTATCGCATGCTGGATATTCCTAAGCGGGGGCAACGTGGGCGGCAACTCTTCCGGGTACACGCCCCTATACTCTTCCAATAGTACCCGTAACTCACTAGGTAACTCATCCAAAAGACTAGATTCGGGTTTCGCACTCAGGAGAACTAGCACATACATAATTCCATCAACGAACGGGTCTCTCACAAACTCTTTCCTACCAACTAGACTCAACGTCTTTCTCTCTACAGGGATAGTGGTATCCTTAGCCAAGACTGCGGGCTCCTTTGGGATGGTGGGCCTCAATGTGATGGTTTTACCATTGAATATAAATTCATAGGAGTTTGCTCTACCAAAATGAGTGACATCACGGTCGTATAGCCAAGGGCGGCCTAACAACACATGACAGGCGTCCATCGAAAGAACATCACACCAAACCTCATCAATATAAGATTTGAATGAGAGAGGTACCAGGCATCGCTTGGTAACTGGTACGGAGATCTTGTTGATCCAAGCAACCTGATACGGGGTCGGGTGTGGTTCCGTGATCAAGGACATACGTGCTATGGCATTCTCAGATACAACGTTCACACAGCTACCACTATCAATAATAAGCTTACAAAGCTTTTCGCCACTCTTAAAGATCAGAGAAAATATACTCGTCCTCTTCCAGTCATCTAACGGACGAGGAGTGGTCAAGATACAACGCATCACCATAAGGGGGTGATCGTCCTCTAAATCACTTGGGACCCCTTCCGGGTCGCTCTCCTCAGCAGCCTCATAAACATAATCCGCAAGATCGGTCGTCGACTCTAATAGGGCTATGGCTTTAGTCTTCGTTGGGCATTCAAAGGCATAATGACCTTGAATGTCGCAAGAGTAACATGTAGCGTTAGTCTTGTTAACCTTTCCTATGGGAATACGTTCGCTCGCGGGGTTCTTGGTGTTCCTAGCAGTGATTACTACGGACTTGGGCTCGGTCGACCGGTACTTCCCTTTGTCCTGATATGTGGAGGAAGATGCTCCGGTAGAGGATTTTCCCTTCGCATGGGAGTAACGGGAGTGAGCCTTAGAGGCTAAATGTTTCTCAATGTCGAGGGTGGCATTGAATGTCGTGTTCAGATCTGTGTGACCATAACGCAAGAGCTTCCGCTGAATATCGGGTTGAAGCCCCTTACGAAACCTAGAAAGGGTGACTTCGGGGATCTCCCTCAGGTTACAATGCACCAACCGGTCCTTTAATTCTCCCATGTACTCTGATACAGAATTGGAGCCTTGCCGCAGGGAGGCGAGATCGTCAAACATTTGTGTCCGATGGTACGCGGGGACGTACTGATCGGTCAACAAATTCTTCATGACGGTCCATCCAATAATTGGGTCTCCGTCCCCAGTCCCTAGTCTACGCTCTTCATTCAGCCAATAAGTTTTGGCACGACCGGTTAGCTTCATCCTGGCAACTTGGACCTTTTGGGGGTTCGTAAGATGGTGCCAATCATAATAGCATTCCATGTCCACTATCCATGTTAGGAAATTCTGTGGATCTCCCATACCATCGAAAGTGGGGGCATCAATTTTGATGGCCCTTGTAATATCAAACTCTCGCCCGTGGCGATTGCCTCGAGGGGGCACTCGTGGGGAGTCGCCATCCAAATCCGAATCGGAAATATGTTGGCGCCGGTGGGGCAACTCAACATTAGCGGGAGGTGGGGGTGGCCTAGCTTGATTTTGTAAAATATGTGCTAAGGTGGCCCTAAGTTCCGTCATATCGTTACGAAGACCTGCTATCGCTTCAGCATTACGAATTTCGTGCTCGTTCTCAGCCATCCTAGACGTAGACGGTGCCGAATACTCTGTGCCTATCCTAGTGCGCATGCAAGACCCTGAAAATTTTGAGAGACGAATTTTCCTAGGGCTGTAGCTATACTGAAAGTAATATGTTTTTATAAAAGATTAATGTGAAAAACATGTAGATCATTAAAAAAAAAAATTCTGAAATTTTGCTGAAAAACGAAGATTTCAGCCCGCTATTTGCAAACCAACTAGACAGAATTACGATGTTCTAATTTGCATGCAGACTTAACGCGGTCGAATCAAAAATTTTTCTGTTTTAAAGTTGCTGGAAATAAGTGCAGGAAGCTACAGATTTTTTTTTCAGATTTTTTTGACAAGTTTAAAATTTCGACGGATTTACTAAACGTAGACCAATCCGAAATTTCAGATCTTAGAAAATTCAGATCAACCAACGACGAACGCAGAGAGGATGTTTGCAACATGGAAGTTGAAACGACCGCCTCTGATACCAAATTGGTGCAGGGATGTCCGGAATCGGAGATCTCTACGGAAATAATTCACTCCTCGCCCAATATCGCTTAGATCTATCGCACCTACACAGCACCTATCGCCCACAATATTTTCTCGTCACAAACGCAGCGCATAAAAATAACAAGGAGGATTGGTCGACTCGAAAATAGCGATCGAAATTTGAGTCGGATCGTTCCCCAAATTAACATAAAGGTTGCCAACCTTTTTGGGAGCAAAACCAAGGCTATAGGCCTAGATCCGCTCCGGCAAATAGGATCCACCCGATCCGGAAATAAAAAGCCTAGCAACGGCGATTTCGAAATGAAAAGTGCAGCGATTGATTTAACAAAGCGGATAAAACGATTCGCGATCCACCACAACTAATGAGAAGAAATCACACAAGGAGGGATGAGATATTTTACCCAACCGGAGATCATTCACACGAGATAACTGTGGGAGAATCACTCTCTCCACGGATCCACCGGCGTCACACCGAAGGGTTGCAACCTTCTTCCAAGGAGTCGCACCGAAGGAAGCCGCGCCGAAGTCGCACCGAACGGATGGAGGGAGCAAGGGAGGCCGGCGGCTTCACACCACAAGCAAAAGGGGGGGAAGGGGCGGCGGCTAGGAGGCTTCCTCCTCTTGGCCAAAATTCCTCCAAGGGGATTTTAGGGTTCAATTCTTTTCTAATTATCTCATAACAAAGGCCTCCTTATATACGAGTTACAAACAAGCTTTAACCATTCATGATGGAGATGTAATCTCATCCATCCAAATGGTTAAATGCACACCAAATAAAAATATTGTCCAAATGCAAAAATAAAAGTGCAATATTGAATATAAAATTATCACTTCAAACTTGGATAATTTTATATTCCTAAAATAGAAATAATAAAGCATGAAAAGGGAAATGTTTTAATGCGGTGCGGCGAATGTTGCGCGCCGCGGGCGGAGGTTATAACGTAGCCTTCCGCTAGCATCATCGTGACGCCTCACGTCCTTTAGTTGAATCGCCTCAGCAACCGGATCAACCTCATCATCGTCAGCATCGTCTCCAAGTAGAGGTGGAGGGGGCGCGCCATCATCAGCGGGTCTGCTCGGGGTCTCTTCTCCTCTTTCTGAAGAAGACAACTGGAGGTGTAGTGTTAGGAAATCATGGCACATTCAAAATAGGAGGATCATTAACAATATGCTCAAGTAAATTCCGAAGAAATTTATCATTACGGATAGAAACGTTTCAGATCATCGCCACTGCGGGCGCGATCTAGGGGTATCCCGTCCACATCATGGAGGTGATACCCCCCTGACTTCAAGACTTCTTTTATTATGAAAGGACCCTCCCAATTGGGGTTGAGATTCCCCACCGAGGCTCCCCTTCCTGCGGCATCTACCTTCTTGAGGACCAAATCTCCCTTTTGAAACTGCTTGATTCGGATGTGTTTATTAAAATATCGGGACATCCGGCGCTTGACCTCCTCCTGCCGGACCGCTGCTAGCTCCCTGAGCTCTTCCACGAGGTCGAGAGAAAGCCTCTGCTCCTCTCCATTATCGGTCTGCCACCTTTCATCCCCCTCTCTTGCTGTTGTGATCCTGGGAGATTCAACCTCAAATTCCACAGGTATGACGGCCTCAGAGCCATGAGAGAGCTTGAAAGGCGTCTCTCCTGTGGCTGTATTCGGTGTAGTTCGCAAGGCCCACAGGATAGAGGGGAGTTGTTCCACCCAGCTTCCCCTCAAGTTCTCCACTTTCTTCTTCAGGAGGTTCACTATGATCTTGTTTGCTGCTTCTACCAGCCCGTTGCTTCGTGGGTGATGAACCGAGGCAAATCGAAGGTCTATGCTGAGCTGTACACAAAAATCTACAAACTCCTGGCTAGTGAATTGCGGTCCGTTGTCGGTGACTATGGCTAAAGGGAGCCCGTGCCGGCAAATAATCTCTCCCCATACAAAATTCTTTACCACTCGTGAGGTCACCTTCGCCAAAGCCTTTACTTCCAGCCATTTTGAAAAGTAATCTATCATGACCAGTAGGAACCTCCTCTGACCACTGGCTTGAGGAAACAATCCTACCAGATCCATCCCCCATATGGCGAAGGGCCAAGGGGAGGTGATCGTTCGCAGCCTCTGCGCCGGAAGGAGCTGCAAAAGAGAAAACTCCTGGCACTTTCTACACCTTTTAGCGAGCTCCTCCGCATCTCTTCGCAGGGTAGGCCAAAAATAACCTTGCCTCAGTACCCTCCCCTCCAAGGTTCGACTCCCCGAGTGGCTCCCGCACTCCCCCGAATGGACTTCTTCCAGCACCCTCTGTGCTTCTTTCTCGGATACACACCGGGCTAACAATCCGGACAACGTTTTTCGGTAGAGTACTCCCTCTTTCAACAAATAGTAAGCCGACTTGTATCTATTCCGCTTTCTCTCGAGATCCCCCTCGGGTAGTCGCCCTGACGCTAAGAAGGTCACAAAAGGATCCATCCAAGACACCTCCTGGTCGATCTCCATTACTTCCCTCTCTTCTATGGAGGGCCTGAAGAGCTCGGTCATGGTCCCTCTGGCCTAAGGACCGTGCTTCGCGAGCAGATCTGCCCGGGCACTCTCTTCTCGAGGAACATGCTGGATGGAGAAGCTATGGAACTGTCCAACAATACTTCTTATCTTTACCAGGTATAACTGGAGGGTCGGCTCCCTCACCTCGAACTCCCCGCTGATGTGTCTTGCCACCACCAAGGAATCCGTGAAGACCCTGATATCCTGTATACCCAACTCTCTAGCCAACCAAAGCCCTGCGATGATTGCTTCGTACTCTGCTTGATTGTTTGTGAGGGCGAAGTGTATCTTCAAAGCTTGCTCAATCCTAGTCCCCTCGGGACTCGTCAAGATGACCCCTCCCCTGAAAGAATTCCTACCAGAAGCTCCATCTACAAGCATTTCCCAAGCTGCTACGGGAGATCCCTCCATTTCTTTGGCCTCCAACGCATAGTCCGCCAAGAAATATTCCACCACCCGCGCCTTAATATCTTCTCGAGGAATGTAGGAGAGGTCGAATTCACTGAGCTCTATCGACCACTTGGCTAATCTCCCCGAGTGCTCGACCACCTCGAGGATGCGGCGAAGGGGGTGATCCGTCAGAACCTGAGTGGCATGAGCTTGGAAATACGGTCTGAGCTTCCGGGCCGACACAATGAGAGCGAAGGCCAGCTTTTCTAGGATGGGATATTTCAACTCGGCCTTTTTGAGGACCCTGCTTACATAATAAATAGGGAATTGCTTCTTTCCTTCCTCTCGGACGAGGACCGAGCTAACCGCTCACGTCCCTACCCCCAAATAGAGGAACAAACTCTCCCCTTCCCTCGGCCCTTGAAGTAGCGGTGTCTGGGTAAGCTGCTGCTTTAGAGCCGTGAAGGCCTTTTCACACTCGAGGGTCCATTCGAACTCCTTCCCACCCCTTAGAGTTCGAAAGAAAGAAGAGCACCTCTCTCCTGCTCTGGAGAGGAACCTGCTAAATCCTGCCAGCTTGCCAGTAAGACGCTGGACCTCTTTGACATTCCTAGGAGATTCTAGCTCTAGTATTGCCCTCACCTTGTCAGGATTGGGCTCCACCCCTTCAGGGGTAAGGAGATGTCCCAAAAACTTCCCCCGGCTAGCCCCGAACACACACTTCAGGTGGTTAAGCCTCATCCTATATTTCCTTACGGTTGCAAAAGTCTCCTGCAGGTCTAAGACATGAGACCCAAGATCCCGACTCTTCACCATCAAGTCATCCACATAGACCTCAAGGTTTCGCCCCTTCTGCTCCCGAAAAATCCGGTCCATCATCCTTTGATAGGTTGCTCCCGCGTTTTTAGCCCAAAGGGCATCATGTTATAGCTGAAGCACCCATCCTCCGTGACGAAGGTGACATCCTTGACATCTGGAGGGTGCATGCGTATCTGATGGTACCCTGAAAAAGCATCTAAAAAACTCATTAGTGAGAAACCGACGGCTGAGTCAACCAGCGCGTCGATCTGAGGCAGGGGGTAACAATCCTTAGGGCAAGCTTTATTTAAGAGAGAGAAATCGATACACATCCTCCACTTCCCTTCCCCTTTTTTACCATTACAACATTGCTCACCCATCCTGGATACCTATTGGCCGATATGAATCCCGCTCGGAGAAGCTTCTCTACCTCCTCTCTGATAGGCCCGGCCATCTTGGAGGCAATGGCTCTCTTATTCTGTTGAATGGGACGGACCTTGGGGTCGAGGTTGAGACGATGGCACGCCACGTCCGCGTCGATCCCTGGCATGTCCACTACGCTCCAGGCGAAGACATCAACGTTCTCTTGTACACACCTCCGGATTTTTTTCTGGTCCTAGGGAGTGAGCTCTCTGCTGATCTTTACCTTCTCTTTTCTTCCGTCTCTGGTGAGGATCTCGACCTCCAGAACTTCCATCGCCGCCCTCAACCTTGAGGGTTCTTCTTCCTCCTGCTCTCTCAGCTCTTCCTCCGGATCCTTTGACCCGTACTCAACTCCTGAGCCTTCCACAGCTGCCACCCTCACCGGGACCTTTCCTCCCTCTCCTCTCTCCCACTCCTCTCCTTTAGCCATATCCTCCTCCACTGCAAGACTTCCCTCCACTCCTGCTGCTGCTCTCCCCAACTCTTCTTCTCCAGCCACTTGCTCTCCCGCCATTGCTGGCTCCACCGCAATGCCTCTCTCCACTCCTCCTCCTTCCTCCCACTCCTCTCCTTTAGCCATTTCCT
Source organism: Platanthera zijinensis (assembly GCA_039513925.1). Taxonomy (NCBI): domain Eukaryota; kingdom Viridiplantae; phylum Streptophyta; class Magnoliopsida; order Asparagales; family Orchidaceae; genus Platanthera; species Platanthera zijinensis. The sequence continues at coordinate 148,865,497 of CM077079.1, forward strand.
CCTCCGCTAAATTTTTTATGTTGACAACTTTTATAGTAGGGGTCTTTATGGGCCTCATATTTCGGGTTAAAGACAGTGCATGTTCAGGGAATAAAAATCATAAAGAATACAATTATTATAGGTTTTTTAAGTTTGACGGGATCTGTTCATCTTCAACAATCAGCCAAGGGCTGAGATTTCCCGCGCCTGTAGCACCTTCCAGCCCAATTTCCGGCCACCACGACCACCTCCCTGGCTGGCCACCACCGCCACAACCTCTGTTGAGGTGGTGGCTAGCGTTTGGCGGCGACCATGCCGCCGGAGGCGGCGGTTTCCGGCGAACTCACAACGCCATTTTTCATGGAAAAATCCGAAATTCCAAGCTCCTAATCAAGCTCAATTGAGCCGATTTCTCCACCTAAATCGATCTAGTTCTATCACAAGGATAGGGGAAGAGAATCAGACCTCATTTGCAGCATTTCCTTGCTCCATCCGCCGGCCGCCATTGTTCCTCCTCCAAGCTTTGGGTGCCATCCGATTTCTTGCTAGGATACCTCCAAACTCTCGAGAAATGGGGGGGGGGGGTTCACTGCTCAGAGGCTTGTGAAGGTGATAGAGGGTTTAATTGGGGGTGGTAGTGGCTTAAACCCCATATGCCATTTATGGCCTCTTCACCTTCCCTCCCATGGCTGACCCTATGCATCCCCCCTGCCCTAATTCCTCCTAGAAATGGCTGGAATCTTCTCAAATTCATTAGAAAAGATGAATGGGAGTCTAATGGGGGGATGCCAAGGGGTGTGTCACCTTAATGGCCATGAATGGCCACTTTCTCTCTCCTCAAAATTGGGGAAAACCCCCATTTCTCTCTCCTAATAACCATGGCCGAATTTCCACTCCCTCTCATGTTTAATATCAGCCTCTTAGGCTGGTTGGCCACTCAACTTGGGCCTAACAGAAAGGGTTGGGCTAGGTTTAAGTTATTTGACCTAAGTTGACCAAGTTTGACTATTGGTCAAATTGGGCTCTAGGGTTGACCAAACCATGGAATTTTGTGCCATTGGGTCCCTTATGAGGTTATGACCCTAGGAGTGTGGTTAACTTGAAGTTGTGGTGGTAAATAAGGGTGTTTAATGGAAAATCACCATTTTGACCTATTAGGGGTATTTTGGTCATTTTTCCCTATGGTGACCCTAGGATGGGGATTTTTGGTCCACTAGGTCTCTTATGATGTTTTAGACCTAGAAGTGAAGTCAATTCCATATGGTGATGGTCAGTTAGGTCAATTGATTGGGAATTGACCATTTTGCCCTAATTAGGGTTAGAGTTGACTTTGGTCAACTTGGCCTATTTGACTGGTCTCAATGGGTCCTGAATGTCTCCATGGGCTCCTAAATGACCTAGGGATGTTGCGGTGGGGTCACTGAGCCAAGTTAGAGTCCTTAAGTCAAAGCCTAGGCTGAATTTTTTGAAATTACTGTTTACTGACCAAGGTGCTTCAACCCCTATTTTTGTCTAAGTCCAAGAGGTTCCTTAGCTACCAAAGCTTTGTCATGACCTAGTCATGACAAATTCACTTTGGGGTTCTAGCTATCTGGGGAATGTTACAAGCGGCTTGCCTCGGTTCTCCCTTCAAGCGATCGACGGCAAGCTGCGATCTGCGTGCGATAGGCGGCCTGCCGGATTAAACCTACTACGTGAAATTAGGGTACTTAATTTCTTCCCATGTCACTCATACTGATTTCGAAAATCACTTAGGTATTTATACCTAGTCAGCCCAAACATAGCCGTTGGCGGACCCACCAAGGAAAGAACGTAACTTCGGTTCATACTGTGCATGGCGACCCGGCACGGATCAAAAACCTGTGGAAATTTGCCCAAGGCAAAGTCGGCGGGAATCGTTGGTGATTCCCGTCGACATCGGCAGGAATCGGTAGTGATTCCCGTCGATTTTGCCTTTGCAGAATTTTTGTCAGCTGGAAGATGTCGGCTTGAATTGCTGATCATTCCCGTTGATGTCGGCGGGAATTACCAACGATTCCCGTCGATGTCGATGGGTATATGACTCACGATTCCAATCGAATTATACTTAGAAGAATTTTCCTCCTTTTTCTTCCTTCTTCCTTTCCTTTGAGAGCTTGGTCTTTGACTCTTCCTTGCTCCTTCTTCTGCTCTTTGTCTTCCTTAAACCTGTACATGAGAATAAATACACCTAATAGAGAGAGCACACATGAATCAACGCATTGACCTATACAAGGAGGGATTACGTTGCATAGGCCCGTGATTATTGACCCACTGTACCCTGACATTGGAGTGTACTTGGCATGAAATAGCTGCAAGCACAACTTGAAACGGCATATCAAATACATCATGAATCCATCTTAGCTTGGCTGGACTCTTCTTCAAATCAGGTTAATTGTGGATGCAATACCAAACAGGAGGGTCGATGCACCGATGCCAATATGCTGACTCAGCAAGTGTGGTTAGCACTTCCGCCAACAGAAGTTCGGTGCGCCAGCCGGCAAGAGTATACAGGAGTCCGCTTCGTGCACCAAGCATTTAGGCGTACGATAGGTCTGACCGGTCATGCTTTACTAGTTTAGAGGTAAGCGAGGCCCAACCCACCGCTTCCGTCTGCAACTACGGAGGTATCCTGGGAGGTTACGGCTCCAGAAAGGGGGAACAAAAGTTCTGTATGCACAGATTCGGGTGTGTGTGTGTTGCACTTGCAAGATCCATCATACCCACTAGCATATCATAGCATAATCAATTCATTTAACCCCTGACACCTAAGGTATAAGTGGAATGGGACGCTTATACATTAGAACTTGCAAAACAACCCCTTGGTCTATAAGCTTGTGTGGGCAAGTTTATAAATTAAGGTCAAATTCTTTATATCTATATTACTGTTAATAACCGACACCCCAAGGTATAAATTATTATTGGACTCTTTATACAATGGGATCCTTGCAGAAGATCCCTTGGCTTATGCGTTTCCGCATATAAGTTAAGGTTATTTTTCCATACTTTACTTTACTGCCTCATGTATTATAAAATTGCTAGTATAAGTCCGCTGCCAGCTATTTTTCATTACTCTCCACCTTCAAGTCCTCCCCTCTCTTCCTCTCCGCTCGGTGCATAGGGGCCATGGGGGAAGGGGCAGGGGATGATAGGGCTTAGTCTTATAGACTAACGTTTTTCGGACCAAATCATTTAGGGGATCGTGGATCCCAGCATGGAGGAGCAGCCCCAGAGGTCGACCCGTTTGGAGATAGGGCAGTCTAGCTCAGGAGTTCAGCTAGCTGGGACTGTGAGTCCCGACTTAAAGTAGATGTTAAAGTTTGCTTCCGCTTGAGTGTCCTATAGTGAGGATTTTGATGTATTGGGCATAAGCCCTTTCTTTCAGTCAATTATTTTTAGTACTCTGATATATTATTCTTTGGACACTCCCTTCGTGGAGACTTTTATTTCTATATATGTTATCTCTGTGGACTGGTTGTTCTCTATTTCCTTGCTGTGGTTATGATCGATTTGGCCGGCAGTATCTGCGTTTTGCGGGGATGGCCCTTCAGGGCGTGAAGGTGTCACCATGAAGCGACGGTTCTGGGCCTAAGACCCCGGTGTTTAAAAGAAAAAAAATGGGGTCTTATAAGTGGTATCAGAGGAAACCTCGATCGGAAAAAGGTAGCAGTCCACTAACCCTGGGTCACCCCCACTAGAGTTTAGTTTGGGGACAAACTAAGAAGCGGAAGCGTGGTGTGCTCGGTAGTAGAGGTGCTATAAATCAGTATATCGTCAAAGTAGACAACAACGAACTTCCCCATGAATGGCTGAAAGACATGTGTCATCATCCGGGAGAAGGTACTAGGGGCATTGGATAACCCAAAGGGCATCACAAGCCAATCGTACAGTCCATCCTTTGACTTAAATGCCGTCTTCCACTCGTCGCCCTCTCGTATCCTAATCTGGTGATAGCCACTCCGAAGATCTAATTTGGAGAATACGGTGGCTCCAGACAAGACATCCAACAAATCATCTAGGCGGGGAATGTGGAACCTATACTTGATGGTGATTTTGTTGATAGCCCGGCTATCAACACACATCCTCCACGTACCATCCTTCTTGGGGGCAAGAAGGGCTGGCACCACGCATGGGCTCATACTAGTCCTAATAAAACCTTTCTCAAGCAAGCCCTCTATCTTGGACTGCAACTCCAGGTGAGCTGTGGGGTGGAGTCGATAATGGGGCTGATTTGGCAAGGAAGACCCCGGGATGAGGTCTATCGCATGCTGGATATTCCTAAGCGGGGGCAACGTGGGCGGCAACTCTTCCGGGTACACGTCCCTATACTCTTCCAATAGTACCCGTAACTCACTAGGTAACTCATCCAAAAGACTAGATTCGGGTTTCGCACTCAGGAGAACTAGCACATACATAATTCCATCAACAAACGGGTCTCTCACAAACTCTTTCCTACCAACTAGACTCAACGTCTTTCTCTCTACAGGGATAGTGGTATCCTTAGCCAAGACTACGGGCTCCTTTGGGATGGTGGGCCTCAAAGTGATGGTTTTACCATTGAATATAAATTCATAGGAGTTTGCTCTACCAAAATGTGTGACATCACGGTCGTATAGCCAAGGGCGGCCTAACAACACATGACAGGCGTCCATCGGAAGAACATCACACCAAACCTCATCAATATAAGATTTGAATGAGAGAGGTACCAGGCATCGCTTGGTAACTGGTACGGAGATCTTGTTGATCCAAGAAACCTGATACGGGGTCGGGTGTGGTTCCGTGATCAAGGACATACGTGCTATGGCATTCTCAGATACAACGTTCACACAGCTACCACTATCAATAATAAGCTTACAAAGCTTTTCGCCACTCTTAAAGATCAGAGAAAATATACTCGTCCTCTTCCAGTCATCTAACGGACGAGGAGTGGTCAAGATACAACGCATCACCATAAGGGGGTGATCGTCCTCTAAATCACTTGGGACCCCTTCCGGGTCGCTCTCCTCAGCAGCCTCATAAACATAATCCGCAAGATCGGTCGTCGACTCTAATAGGGCTATGGCTTTAGTCTTCGTTGGGCATTAAAAGGCATAATGACCTTGAATGCCGCAAGAGTAACATGTAGCGTTAGTCTTGTTAACCTTTCCTATGGGAATACGTTCGCTCGCGAGGTTCTTGGTGTTCCTAGCAGTGATTACTACGGACTTGGACTCGGTCGACCGGTACTTCCCTTTGTCCTGATATGTGGAGGAAGATGCTCCGGTAGAGGATTTTCCCTTCGCATGGGAGTAACGGGAGTGAGCCTTAGAGGCTAAATGTTTCTCAATGTCGAGGGCGGCATTGAATGTCGTGTTCAGATCTGTGTGACCATAACGCAAGAGCTTCCGCTGAATATCGGGTTGAAGCCCCTTACGAAACCTAGAAAGGGTGACTTCGGGGATCTCCCTCAGGTTACAACGCACCAACCTGTCCTTTAATTCTCCCATGTACTCTGATACAGAATTGGAGCCTTGCCGCAGGGAGGCGAGATCGTCAAACATTTGTGTCCGATGGTACGCGGGGACGTACTAATCGGTCAACAAATTCTTCATGACGGTCCATCCAATAATTGGGTCTCCGTCCCCAGTCCCTAGTCTACGCTCTTCATTCAGCCAATAAGTTTTGGCGCGACCGGTTAGCTTCATCCTGGCATCTTGGACCTTTTGGCGGTTCGTAAGATGGTGCCAATCATAATAGCATTTCATGTCCACTATCCATGTTAGGAAATTCTGTGGATCTCCCATACCATCGAAAGTGGGGGCATCAATTTTGATGGCCCTTGTAATATCAAACTCTCGCCCGTGGCGATTGCCTCGAGGGGGCACTCGTGGGGAGTCGCCATCCGAATCTGAATCGGAAATATGTTGGCGCCGGTGGGCAACTCAACATTAGCGGGAGGTGGGGGTGGCCTAGCTTGATTTTGTAAAATATGTGCTAAGGTGGCCCTAAGTTCCGTCATATCGTTACGAAGACCTGCTATCGCTTCAGCATTACGAATTTCGTGCTCGTTCTCAGCCATCCTAGACGTAGACGGTGCCGAATACTCTGTGCCTATCCTTGTGCGCATGCAAGACCCTGAAAATTTTGAGAGACGAATTTCCCTAGGGCTGTAGCTATACTGAAAGTAATATGTTTTTATAAAAGATTAATGTGAAAAACATGTAGATCATTAAAAAAAAAAATTTCTGAAATTTTGCTGAAAAACGAAGATTTCAGCCCGCTATTTGCAAACCAACTAGACAGAATTACGATGTTCTAATTTGCAGGCAGACTTAACGCGGTCGAATCAAAAATTTTTCTGTTTTAAAGTTGCTGGAAATAAGTGCAGGAAGCTACAGTTTTTTTTTTCAGATTTTTTTGACAAGTTTAAAATTTCGACGGATTTACTAAACGTAGACCAATCCGAAATTTCAGATCTTAGAAAATTCAGATCAACCAATGACGAACGCAGAGAGGATGTTTGCAACATGGAAGTTGAAATGACCGTCTCTGATACCAAATTGGTGCAGGGATGTCCGGAATCGGAGATCTCTATGGAAATAATTCACTTCTCGCCCAATATCGCTTAGATCTACCGCACCTACACAGCACCTATCACCCACAATATTTTCTCGTCACAAACGCAGCGCATAAAAATAACAAGGAGGATTGGTCGACTCGAAAATAGCGATCGAAATTTGAGTCGGATCGTTCCCCAAATTAACATAAAGGTTGCCAACCTTTTTGGGAGCAAAACCAAGGCTATAGGCCTAGATCCACTCCGGCAAATAGGATCCACCCGATCCGGAAATAAAAAGCCTAGCAACGGCGATTTCGAAATGAAAAGTGCAGCGATTGATTTAACAAAGCGGATAAAACGATTCGCGATCCACCACAACTAATGAGAAGAAATCACACAAGGAGGGATGAGATATTTTACCCAACCGGAGATCATTCACACGAGATAACTGTGGGAGAATCACTCTCTCCACGGATCCACCGGCGTCACACCGAAGGGTTGCAACCTTCTTCCAAGGAGTCGCACCGAAGGAAACCGCGCCGAAGTCGCACCGAACGGATGGAGGGAGCAAGGGAGGCCGGCGGCTTCACACCACAAGCAAAAGGGGGGGAAGGGGCGGCGGCTAGGAGGCTTCCTCCTCTTGGCCGAAATTCCTCAAAGGGGATTTTAGGGTTCAATTCTTTTCTAATTATCTCATAACAAAGGCCTCCTTATATAGGAGTTACAAACAAGCTTTAACCATTCATGATGGAGATGTAATCTCATCCATCCAAATGGTTAAATGCACACCAAATAAAAATATTGTCCAAATGCAAAAATAAAAGTGCAATATTGAATATAAAATTATCACTTCAAACTTGGATAATTTTATATTCCTAAAATAGAAATAATAAAGCATGAAAAGGGAAATGTTTTAATGCGGTGCGGCGAATGTTGCGCGCCGCGGGCGGAGGTTATAACGTAGCCTTCCGCTAGCATCATCGTGATACCTCACGTCCTTTAGTTGAATCGCCTCAGCAACCGGATCAACCTCATCATCGTCAGCATCGTCTCCAAGTAGAGGTGGAGGGGGCGCGCCATCATCAGCGGGTCTGCTCGGGGTCTCTTCTCCTCTTTCTGAAGAAGACAACCGGAGGTGTAGTGTTAGGAAATCATGGCACATTCAAAATAGGAGGATCATTAACAATATGCTCAAGTAAATTCCGAAGAAATTTATCATTACGGATAGAAACGTTTCAGATCATCGCCACTGCGGGCGCGATCTAGGGGTATCCCGTCCATATCTTGGAGGTGATACCCCCTGACTTCAAGACTTCTTTTATTATGAAAGGACCCTCCCAATTGGGGTTGAGCTTCACCACCGAGGCTCCCCTTCCTGCGGCATCTACCTTCTTGAGGACCAAATCTCCCTTTTGAAACTGCTTGATTCGGATGTGTTTATTAAAATATCGGGACATCCGGCGCTTGACCTCCTCCTACCGGACCGCTGCTAGCTCCCTGAGCTCTTCCACGAGGTCGAGAGAAAGCCTCTGCTCCTCTCCATTATCGGTCTGCCACCTTTCATCCCCCTCTTTTGCTGTTGTGATCCTGGGAGATTCAACCTCAAATTCCACAGGTATGACGGCCTCAGAGCCATGAGAGAGCTTGAAAGGCATCTCTCCTGTGGCTGTATTCGGTGTAGTTCGCAAAGCCCACAGGATAGAGGGGAGTTGTTCCACCCAGCTTCCCCTCAAGTTCTCCACTTTCTTCTTCAGGAGGTTCACTATGATCTTGTTTGCTGCTTCTACCAGCCCGTTGCTTCGTGGGTGATGAACCGAGGCAAATCGAAGGTCTATGCTGAGCTGTACACAAAAATCTACAAACTCCTGGCTAGCGAATTGCGGTCCGTTGTCGGTGACTATGGCTAAAGGGAGCCCGTGCCGGCAAATAATCACTCCCCATACAAAATTCTTTACCACTTGTGAGGTCACCTTCGCCAAAGCCTTTACTTCCAGCCATTTTGAAAAGTAATCTATCATGACCAGTAGGAACCTCCTCTGACCACTGGCTTGAGGAAAAGGTCCTACCAGATCCATCCCCCATATGGCGAAGGGCCAAGGGGAGGTGATCGTTCGCAGCCTCTGCGCCGGAAGGAGCTGCAAAAGAGAAAACTCCTGGCACTTTCTACACCTTTTAGTGAGCTCCTCCGCGTCTCTTCGCAGGGTAGGCCAAAAATAACCTTGCCTCAGTACCCTCCCCTCCAAGGTTCGACTCCCCGAGTGGCTCCTGCACTCCCCCGAATGGACTTCTTCCAGCACCCTCGGTGCTTCTTTCTCGGATACACACCGGGCTAACAATCCGGACAACGTTTTTCGGTAGAGTACTCCCTATTTCAACAAATAGTAAGCCGACTTGTATCTATTCCGCTTTCTCTCGAGATCCCCCTCGGGTAGTCGCCCTGACGCTAAGAAGGTCACAAAAGGATCCATCCAAGACACCTCCTGGTCGATCTCCATTACTTCCCTCTCTTCTATGGAGGGCCTGAAGAGCTCGGTCATTGTCCCTCTGGCCTAAGGATCGTGCTTCGCGAGCAGATCTGCCCGGGCACTCTCTTCTCGAGGAACATGCTGGATGGAGAAGCTATGGAACTGTCCAACAATACTTCTTATCTTTACCAGGTATAACTGGAGGGTCGGCTCCCTCACCTCGAACTCCCCGCTGATGTGTCTTGCCACCACCAAGGAATCCGTGAAGACCCTGATATCCTGTATACCCAACTCTCTAGCCAACCAAAGCCCTGCGATGATTGCTTCGTACTCTGCTTGATTGTTTGTGAGGGCGAAGTGTATCTTCAAAGCTTGCTCAATCCTAGTCCCCTCAGGACTCGTCAAGATGACCCCTCCCCCAAAAGAATTCCTACCAGAAGCTCCATCTACAAGCATTTCCCAAGCTTCTACGGGAGATCCCTCCATTTCTTTGGCCTCCAACGCATAGTCCGCCAAGAAATCTTCCACCACCCGCGCCTTAATAGCTTCTCGAGGAACGTAGGAGAGGTCGAATTCACTGAGCTCTATCGACCACTTGGCTAATCTCCCCGAGTGCTCGACCCCCTCGAGGATGCGGCGAAGGTGGTGATCCGTCACAACCTGAGTGGCATGAGCTTGGAAATACGGTCTGAGCTTCCGGGCCGACACAATGAGAGCGAAGGCTAGCTTTTCTAGGATGGGATATTTCAACTCGGCCTTTTTGAGGACCCTGCTTACATAATAAATAGGGAATTGCTTCTTTCCTTCCTCTCGGACGAGGACCGAGCTAACCGCTCACGTCCCTACCCCCAAATAGAGGAACAAACTCTCCCCTTCCCTCGGCCCTTGAAGTAGCGGTGTCTGGGTAAGCTGCTGCTTTAGAGCCGTGAAGGCCTTTTCACACTCGAGGGTCCATTCGAACTCCTTCCCACCCCTTAGAGTTCGAAAGAAAGAAGAGCACCTCTCTCCCGCTCTGGAGAGGAACCTGCTCAATCCTGCCAGCTTGCCAGTAAGACGCTGGACCTCTTTGACATTCCTAGGAGATTCTAGCTCTAGTATTGCCCTCACCTTGTCAGGATTGGGCTCCACCCCTTCAGGGGTAAGGAGATGTCCCAAAAATTTCCCCCGGCTAGCCCCGAACACACACTTCAGGTGGTTAAGCCTCATCCTATATTTCCTTACGGTTGCAAAAGTCTCCTGCAGGTCTAAGACATGAGACCCAAGATCCCGACTCTTCACCATCAAGTCATCCATATAGACCTCAAGGTTTCGCCCCTTCTGCTCCCGAAAAATCCGGTCCATCATCCTTTGATAGGTTGCTCCCGCATTTTTAGCCCAAAGGGCATCATGTTATAGCTGAAGCACCCATCCTCCGTGACGAAGGTGACATCCTTGACATCTGGAGGGTGCATGCGTATCTGATGGTACCCTGAAAAAGCATCTAAAAAACTCATTAGTGAGAAACCGACGGCTGAGTCAACCAGCGCGTCGATCCGAGGCAGGGGGTAACAATCCTTAGGGCAAGCTTTATTTAAGAGAGAGAAATCGATACACATCCTCCACTTCCCTTCCCCTTTTTTACCATTACAACATTGCTCACCCATCCTGGATACCTATTGGCCGATATGAATCCCGCTCGGAGCAGCTTCTCTACCTCCTCTCTGATAGGCCCAGCCATCTTGGAGGCAATGGCTCTCTTATTCTGTTGAATGGGACGGACCTTGGGGTCGAGGTTGAGACGATGGCACGCCACGTCCGCGTCGATACCTGGCATGTCCACTGCGCTCCAGGCGAAGACATCAACGTTCTCTTGTACACACCTCCGGATTTTTTTCTGGTCCTAGGGAGTGAGCTCTCTGCTGATCTTTACCTTCTCTTTTCTTCCGTCTCTGGTGAGGATCTCGACCTCCAGAACTTCCATCGCCGCCCTCAACCTTGAGGGTTCTTCTTCCTCCTGCTCTCTCAGCTCTTCCTCCGGATCCTTTGACCCGTACTCAACTCCTGAGCCTTCCACAGCTGCCACCCTCACCTGGACCTTTCCTCCCTCTCCTCTCTCCCACTCCTCTCCTTCAGCCATCTCCTCCTCCACTGCAAGACTTCCCTCCACTCCTGCTGCTGCTCTCCCCAACTCTTCTTCTCCAGCCACTTGCTCTCCCGCCATTGCTGGCTCCACCGCAATGCCTCTCTCCACTCCTCCTCCTTCCTCCCACTCCTCTCCTTTAGCCATTTCCTCCTCCGCTACAAGACTTCCCTCCACTCCTACTCCTGCTCTCCCCAACTCTTCTTCTCCAGCCACTTGCTCTCCCGCCATTGCTGGCTCCACCGCAATGCCTCTCTCCACTCCTCCTCCTTCCTCCCACTCCTCTCCTTCAGCCATTTCCTCCTCTGCTACAAGACCTTCCTCCACTCCTTCTCCTGCTCTCCCCAACTCTTCTCACTCCATCCTTGCTCCCAGCTCCTCTGCATCTCCCATCCAGGAGATGGTGTTGACCGCCGTTACATAGCACTCTCGAGCCGCCTTCGGATCCCCACTCACCCTGATCTGGGTTCCCCCCGAATTGAGCTTCAAGCACTGATGGAAAGAAGACGGAACACATCTAAAGGCGCTGATAAGAGGGCGCCCAAAGATCGCATTATAACTGTTGGGAGCATCCACTATCACGAAACGACAATTCCTGGACAGTCCTCCCAGGGTCACTTGAAGTCCTACTCCCCCCTCAACTTCTTTTCTCTCTCCCGAGAAACCAAACAACGGCCCATCCGCCGCCAACACCCTTCGAGCCTCCAGCCTCATCTCATTGAAAGCCTTCTTGAAGATTATATTTACAGAACTCCCGTTGTCTACCAAAATACGGGATACCATGAAGTTCTCAATGGCAGTCCTGATCACCAACGCGTCACAGAAGGGGTCCTCGTGATCAGGTAGGTCCCTTCTAGAAAACGTGATTTTCTCATCCGGGGGTGGGGTTTGCGACGTCGTGGCGACACTCCGACGATACATAGTGTGAAGACTGGCCTTACGGGTGGCCTTGATCCCCACCCCCCCCCCCCATGAATCACCCCAATCCCTCCTCGATCTCCTGTATCTGACCGGTCCACACATCGATCTTCCTCCACCGCTCCCGGCACCTATACTATTCGAACTGCCTGCTGTCGGTCTTCTCCTCCTCTCCCTCTCTTCAACTCCAAGAACTCGGGACATGTTGCCGTAGCGTGACCCTCCTCCTCATGGAAGTCACAATAGGGCAAAACTCCCTCTCCTCGCCTCTCGTCTGGGGGATTCCTCCTCCCCACTCCTGCTCTCCCACGGTCTCTTCCTCTTCCTCTCCCCCTGCCTATGGCCATAGCTTGCTGAGGTGGGGGTGGGAGAGGCCTCAGACCATGCCCCCATCCTAGCGGATGAAACCTTCCTGGACCTGGATAAAAGTTTCTTCCCCCCTGCGGAGGACCCCTTCCAGGCCCCTGAACCGGGCCTCCCGGCTGCCTCCATCCCAACTCCGGGTGTGCGGGCCCTCTTAGTTCCTCTCTTCTCCTTCCTTCTGGCTATCTTGCCCCTCCTGGCTCCCTCTACTCTACTTCCGTCAACCTTGCCAGCTTCCTTGCAAATGCTGGGTTTGCCGCCTCCATGGCTATTTCTTTTGTGGCCTTCTCCATCAACTCCTCGAAGGAGAACGATGCCTTCCTGGTGAGGCTCATCTTGAAGAAACCTTCCCTCAGCCCTACGGTGAAGGCCATCTGGGGGGAGAAACCAGGCACTTCCTGGATGCCTAGCATCTCCTCCTAGAAACGGTCCACGTACTGAGCCAAGGACTCGTCCGCCTTTTGCTTAATCAATAAGATGGACTCTGGGTTCCTCTTCCTCTTCTTAGAGGTCGAGAAGCGCAGCTGGAAACTCCTGCTCAGGTCTTCGAAGCAATAAATAGTACCAGTAGGGAGCTGATGGAACCAGTCCCTAGCCTTGTCCTTCAAAGTGATAGCGAAGAGATGGCACTTGAAGGTGTCCGTCATAGGTCTGATGGACACTGTGTCTTCAAACTACTACAAGTGTTGGAAGGGGTCATCCTTACCCACATAGTAGCTCATCTCCGGCTCGCAGAACCATTCTGGAACGGGTACCGAGAGGACAAACTCGCAGAAAGGAGATCCTCTCGCCGGTGGTCTCGCCAGATCCACTCGCGCCACTAGCTACGCCGGCGCGACGGTACTCAGCGGACTGGGGAAGAGCTCCCTTCCTTCCACCTCTCGCCGAGGTCCTTCCGCCACTATTTCTTTTCCCGGCTGCCTCCCGGGTGCATCTTCACCTACCCTTGCCGAGTTGACCCCTCCCCTGGGCGCGAGGTCCGGCACCTGAGGTGGGGGAGTCTCGCTCTCGCCTCTCTGTGTGAGTTGCTTCATCATGTCCATGATCCCTCCGATGGATGACATGAACTCTGCCCTCCCGACATATCCCTCCAGCCTTGGGGACCCTTCGCCTTCTCCTCCCGCATCTTCCTCCATGAGGTAACCCTTCGCTCTTCCGCACAAGCTGCGGTTCCACGCTCACCGCACCAAAAATGTTGGAACCAACAAAGTCGGCTCCACCTAAAGCTCGGAACTACAGGGGCAGCTCGTGCTTACTCCCTTGGGATCACGCTCAAGGCGAAGAACTAGACCGGGAGCTTTAGTGCGGAGGTCCCACCTCTTACCCGGAAGAGACTAACTACAGCTCTTCCCCTCCCTAGCCAATACTGAGCTTGGTGCCTTAGAAGAGAGAGAAGGAGTCAAGAAAGCTTGCTTTTCTAAGGCACCTTACCGGTCTATTTATAGGCCTTTGAACTGGGACTGCAAATAACTAAACTAATCCATCCTGAAGTTACCGGAATGCCCCCGGCTAGGTCTGCCAACAGCCGAACTCCGCTGTCCTAAAAGACTAATTGCAGACCACCCAGGGTAAAAGAGTAAAAATACCCCTGGGACCCTAAAGGTGGGCCTGACCCTACCTGAAATGGCCCTGAACCAAGATGGCCCCTCTCTCCGGGTACCTCTTGCTAGGGTCCTCTCGCCAGGCTGGAGCCTCTCGCCTGGGCCCTCTCGACTCGCCCGGAGCCTCTCGCCTGGGCCCTCACGCTCGCCCGGAGCCTCTCGCCTGGGCCCACTCGCTGGGGCCCTTTCTCTCGCCTGGGCCCTCTCACCAGGCTGCGAGCCCGAGGTTGTACACCTAGATTAGCTCCACCGTCACTTTCCATTTTGTACTCTCCACTTTCATAGCTTCCCTTTCCTTCTCCTCGCCCGGTGCCTAGGAGCCATGGGGGGAGGGGGAGGGGATAATAGGGCTTAGTCTTTATGACTAATGGTTTTCGGACCACAACATTTCAGACGCTCTGGATGGAAGACAGGGACCAGCATCCTAGGGATTAGCACTATTGGAGTACGGTGCGCATGGAGGTGGTCCAGTCTAGTACCCTAGCACCACTGATCAGCTCCGTGAGTGATTAGTCTTCCTTATAGCTTCCGCGAGAGATTGTAGTGAGGATCTGATGTACCGGGCTTAAGTCTGTTTATATTTCATTTGTACTGTTCTATTGCAGTACTCTCTCTTTTCTTTATTTATGGACTTGTTGTGATTTCTCATTTTTATATGATGTTTGTGTACTCAATTATATTTCAGTTTATGATTACTACTCACTCTTTGATGATCGAAAAGGCAGGCAGAATCGGCGTTTTATAGTGACGGCCTTCCCGAGTGTCGGTGCCACCGCAAAATGGCGATTCTGGGCATAAGACCCCAGGGTTTGAAAAGGAAAAAAATGTGGTCTTACAATGTGTTAGTTCCAAAAGATTCAAAATATCAAAAGAAGTTTAACAAACAAAGACTTTATTAAATTCGGTCCTATCTAGAGCACAAAATAAGGCGTTCGTTATTTTTGCATTATTTTTACACCAAGTTTTATCTCCCTCATCCCACTTATCCTTAGATTTGTCTATAGTAAATTCTCCTATAATATACGTAGGAGTCATATATCGAGTTTCTACAATATTTTAGACCTCAATATCTAGAGTCATTAAAAAATACTGCATCTGCTCTCCAGTAATTGTAATCACTTCTAGTAAACAATGGTTGTCTACTTATCCATTTCCCCTCATAACAAGCGAGATCATGGAATGCAATTATTCCCGGTTGTTTGATCATTTTGGAATAACCTAGCTCTGATACCACTTATTGGCTTATGCAATGCCCTTAAAGGGGGTGAATAAGGGTTTTGAAAACAAGTTTAACTTTTATGAAAATAATTAAAATAATTCTAGTTTTCTATTGCCATAGCCAATGATAGTGATATCTCTAGGAAATAGTAAAATAAACTTTTATTTCTTAACTAAACTCAGATTAAAAAGTAGTAGACACACAAATAAAGAGAAATTGTAATTCTATTTAAGTATGAATGATTACAAAACTTTTGATCCCAAATACATATGGGGTCGAGGCGATAATGAAATTCTTTTTTTCTTTTATATACCGACCCTTCTCCCAAGGACTAGTTGATTATATCCCATCTCTCAAATAAGGCCTCAAATCACCCTAAGATCCACCCTAGACCTAAATGCCACAATACGCAGCAAATTCGTAGAATCCTCCAAGAAAACCAACATCCGCACCAGATGATTTTACCCCCTATGTCTTGCAGGACCTATTGTCCCCTACCTGCGGTGAATTTACAACTTAGAGAGGATAAAGTAAAGGAAAATTCAATAATACAAATGAAACTCCCTCGAAGAGATGGACTCGTCGATGAGTATGCTTGATTGATCCTTTGTCTGAGTTTGTAGGATTTAGGAGTGTAGAGCAGAGTTATAGTCAACAAGGAGAAGTCCCTAACAAAATAATAATAGTTTTGGCTTTGGTCGTGGCCTCTGGATGGTGTCTCATCACTGTGTCTCATCGAAAAAAGGAGGACTACTCGTTTTATAAGCATAAAACCTACTGCCAGCCGTAGCACTACCTCCCTATGATAGCTTCTTTAGGTAGCCTCAATCTCCTTTGGAAATCTTTATCTTTGGCAACTATCCATAGCCATTTTTAGGAAACTTTTCTAGTCCATTTTAGGGAACTTTTGAACTTTGGAAACAAGCATTTTTGGCATCTAATTTTTTCCAAAATTCACTCTTCAGAAGATATCACCCGGTGGTAGTAGTACCACACGATGGTAGCACCTTCCAAGAAGCATCCTTCCCCGGCTTATATCTGTTTGAACCCCTAGGTGATTTGGGCTAGGTTATCTTCTTAGATTGTGACCCATGTTGTATAGAAGGGTCAAATTTTATGTGTTTCTAAAGTCTAGGCCATGTTCTTAGAGTCAGTAGATCAAAGGACCAACCTACAACACTGCCAAAGAATCAAGACTTAGAGACATCAAGGATTATAAAAAGAAATCTACATTCGTCGATCTCAGGTCGACGATAGTCGTGCTCAGCTCGACTAACTCAGAGCTAAAATCTCTGAGCTGAGCTCGACAAACTCCATTCTCAGATCGACTAATTTTTCAACACTCAGCGCCATAATTCACTCAAAGCCAAGGCTGACTCAGATACAAAGAACACTCAACGCCAGATGTGCTATTCACTCAACGCCAACAGATTGACCAAGTTCTTAGGTCGACTAACTTCACAGTCTCAGGTCGATGAACATAGAGCGCAGAATTAGTCAGTTTATGGACAGCAGTTGATTCACAGAGCTCAGGTAGACGAAAGAAAATCTCAGTTCGACGAAAGCTGATCAGAGGTCGACGAAATCTCAGGTCGACGAAAGCTGATTAGAGGTCGACGAAAGCTGATCTCAAGTCGATGAAAACTATAAGATATTTTGTTATTTATTCTTTCTCTTTCTGTCTCATCATTTTATATCTACTATAGGCTATTAATTCCCTTGTAAATCAATGCACTTATAATCTCTAAATAGAGCCATTACTGGCAGCATTGATTGCTAACATCCTCCATGGAATTAATTGCTTATACCTCGGGACAGACATATGAATAGAATAATAGACAGCATTCTTGCCGTTTTTCGTTCCCAAGATTTCGGCTGAACATTTATTGCAGAGTTTTCTTTTTGAATTCGACGGAGTTACAGTAATCAGACACACATCTCCCTGCCAAGAAAACAAGAGAAAAAAAGAGACAGAAAATCTTGATCTTCTTCATCTGCTCTCAATCTGCTCCAGGCTTTCCAAGAGACAAACATACTTATCAGTCTAGAAGCCTGCTGTCGAGCAATCATCAAAAGCTGAAGGCCTACACCCTTGAACAAAGCTTCCACTCCTTAACCATTCAAGATCTTAGGGGGAGCTTTGACAACAAATAAGAATCCACATAGTCTTCTCATTTTGATTTGAGAAAAGAAGATGTATTTCACTCTCTCATTCCCACCTCTGTACATTGTTTTAATTCCCTTCAAAATTATTCTGGTTGCAAGTCTCCTTCAAAAAGACTTGAGGTTTGGTTTTTGAGCACCTGATCAAAAGCTCATTGGTGACAGTCACATGATCAAAACCTGTAGTGGATTCCTACCAAGGGTGGTAGAAGAGTGGATGTACCCAGTTTGGGGAACAACAATAAATTTCTTGTGTTGTCTAGTTGCTCTTTCTTTTCTGTTCTTACTGTGGCTGTGTTAGTTAGATATTCTGTGATCTTGATTTACTTTAATCTGTGATAGTTAGATATAGTTATTAAAGGTAAAGATAGTATATTGTTAAAGAAGAAAATATAAAAATACACAGACATACTCTATTCACCCCCCCCCCTCTAGAGTATATCAGATCTAACCCTAACTTTAAATTGGTATCAGAGGAGGTTCTTTTGGTTGTACAAGCTAACCCTTGAACCAAAGATCCTAAGTTAGATCTGTTCTCTTACATCTTCTAGATTTATACAACATGGCACATAACAAAGAATATGCAAGCACCAGACCTAGAGTGTGTAACTTGTCCAAGTTCACACTCTGGAAGGCAAGAATCAGACTCTACATGAATTCTATTGATAAGGATATATTTAATTCCATCTTAACAGGACCACCAGCTCCAGTGGCTTCAACCTCATCAACTTCAACAGACATGATTGCAGTTCCACCCCCTGGATGGAAAGATGCACAGAGAAAGACAAAGATAGCTTATGCCAAAGCCATGAACATATTGGCTCAAACAATGTCAGATTAGATATTTCAAAAGGTTGCTGAGTGCTCATCAGCCAAGGACATTTGGGACTCCTTGAACCAGATGGTGGCTGGATCAGCAGATGAGAGGAAGGATAGAAGATCCAACCTCATCACTCAATATGAAAACTTCAAAAAGGATTAAGCTGAAATAGTGGAAGTGATGTACAATAGACTCAGCTCCATTATCAGTGAGCTAAGGACTCTAGTTAAGGAAATAACTTTGACTGAAGTGAATGAAAAGATCCTCATGTGCTTCCCCAACATATGGGACTCAAGAATCTTGCCCATCAGAGAAGCCAGAAGCACAACAAAGATCTCAACTGAAGCTCTACTAGGAAAGCTAAAGTCCTATGAGCAGATGATAAAATCAAGGGAAGTAGTAGCTGAAGTCAAGACTCCTACACCAACTAGGTAAGAGCACAATATAGCTTTCAAAGCTGCAGGAGACTCTGAAGTCATTCCTTTGAATGATGAAATGATGAGTCTCTTTGCCAAGAGATTCTTTAAGATGGCTAGAAAAGATTTCAGTAGGAAACCATCAAAGTATGAAGACAAGCCAAGGTATGACAAAACACCATCTAAAGAAGTAGTGTGCTTTGGTTGCAGGAAACCTGGGCATTTCATCTCTGAGTACCCAGAAGTTCAGAAGAAGGACAAAAGAAAGGAGGGTGACTCAAGGAAGGGTCACTACAGCAAGCCTTCCTCAAGCAAGCACAAGAGGAAGGACAAGGGCTTTGTTGCTGAGTCATGGAGTGACACTGAAGAAAAGTCAACCTCTTCCAACTCAAGTGAGGATGAAGAAGAGCAGAAGGCCAAAGAAGTTTGCCTCATGGCTATTGAGGCAGGCAGTAGCAGATCAGATACTGATGAGTCTGAAGATGAAGAGCTCTTATCAGCTGAGGATCAGGTAATAGCCTCTTATGACTTTGAATCAGAAGAATTTAAACTTGAATTTAAAATTTTGTGCTTAGACTTAATTAGCTCTGAGAAGGAAATCAAACTCCTCAGAGAAAAATTAAATGACCTAGATAAAACTACTTCAGAGAATGCTAACCTAATAAATGAACTTATTTCTGCTAATCAACAAATATCCTTTTTGAAATCTGAACTTAGCAAGTCCATGATATTAGAAGAATCCTTAAATGGGAGAAGTCTACAATTATTAGATATCACTAGTACTGTAAATGCTAGGATCAACAATAGTAAACTAGGATTAGGTATCTCCCCTAGTGATCCACCTATAATTCAAAAAAACAATCTTTCCAAACCAGTAAAGTTTATATCCGACAAAGGAAAGAAAAATACTGAACAGGTCAATAGGGTTAATAAAGTTCTTGAACTGATTGAAATTAAAAATAACCTAAATAACCAGAAAAATTTTTTTTACAATGTTCAGCAATTATCGTCAAATGCAGATCGACGATATATGTACAGATCGTCGAACTCAGAATGACGATCTCAGAACGCAAACTTGAGTAATAATCATTCTTTGATCTATGATCGACGACATCAGTATGGTTCGTCGAACATAGATCGACGATCTTGGTACTCCAAGAATGAATACTCTCACTTTTCAAGTAGAGATCGACAATCTTATCCAACATCGCCGAGCTCAGTTCGACGATCCAACCAGAAATCATCGATCCAAGATTTTAACAACATAAATCAAAATTCTAAGAGCAACTTTAATCCCTTTAGCATATGGATAATACCACCCAGAAGATATCATCTGTAACACCCCAAAAGACCCCAAAAGACTCAACTTGAAGTTTGAGTAGCAGGTCAGGTTACACGGCCTGGGACACGGGCGTGTCCCAGGGCGTGTCGGGTGTACACGGCCTGGGACACGGGCGTGTCCCAGGGCGTGTTCTATTTATTTTGCGAAATTGGCCTATTCAGGTCAGAGCCGGACACGGCCTTGAACACGGCCGGGAATACGGGCGTGTGAGGCTGGACACGGGCGTGTCAGCTGCCGTGTTCCGACCCGTGTACTGGTTGTAGCTCGAATGGAGCAGGAGACACGGGCGTGTCTCAGGTTTGACACGGGCGTGTCAGGTCCGACACGGGCGTGTCGATGACCCGTGTTGTTCAGTCGGTTCAAATTATGTGTACCGCTTAAGGGGTACACGGCCTGTGACACGGGCGTGTCACAGGCCGTGTCGGCCAAAAAGTGATTTTTGGGAAGATCTTGGCCGTTCAGTTTCCTCTCTTTTGATCCAAAGGCTCAGGTGATTTCTTGGGCTGGATTAAGTCGTGAGAGAGAATGAAGAAGTCATTCTTCTTTATCCTTAAGGAAGAGAGAAAGAGAGAGGAAGAGAGGAAGAAGGAGGAGGAGAGCAAGCCACCGGCGGAGCTCCCGTGGTTCGATTCGTGATCCGAAGCCGGCATTGTGACGGCAAGGCTGCTGCGGTTCTTTCTCACCGGCTAGTTTTCGATGGCACCGAAGAGATCGACAAGGGTAACGATCTCCCTCCTTGGACATGTGAAGTCCTTCTTTTCTGCATTGCATAGGGAAAGCCCTTCCCCGCGAGTGTGCGGTGGGTTGTGGTGTCCCTTGGGGTAGATATGTGAAGTCCCCCTTGTTAGAGGCCGGAATTGGAGTACGGCTCTAGGCATGCTGTGTGAAGCCCATCTGGATGGAATCTGGATTGGTGATGCTTGTTTGCATATCGGAGAAGGCTCCGTGATAATGGCTTGTGATGCCTATGGCTTGTGATGCCTTGTTCCTACCTGTTGCTTGGTGCGGCAGGAAGTACTGGACGATGTCCAGGAAATGAAGAGGGTTGGCGGCAACTCTTGTAGCCGTGCGTTGCCACTTTGTGAGTAGTTGAGCCGTTGGGCTGCAACTCGTTGAAAAGGCAGATTGCCGAACAGGAAAGGTGAAACCGACCCGCGCCTATAAAATGCCATGGATACTTCCGTATTCGAGGTGGCTCGGCAACTTGAGCAACGGGGGGTGGCTGATCCGTACCTGCGTTAGGTCCGTCCGACTTGGAAGCCTGGTATAGGTTTTGTTGGAGCGCCTAATGAGAGTCTTAGGCCCGCGCGCCGGAAAGACTAGAAATGCTCAAATACCGTGTAGACGGTGGTGTTGACCCTGGTATTCCGGTACACCGAAAATGTGCCCTGAGTGCACGGACTGTCGGGCCGGGTGGCCGATGGTTGTGATGGCTTGGATGTGCCTGCGCGCACATAGTTGCTATTGATAATGCCATGCTTGCAGGGAAAGAATGCTCATGCCCCGAGAAAGGGGTAGGATTGATATAATTGGGTCAGCTGAATGCTGACCGTTGCATTGTTTGCCACCGGTTGGGTGGATTGTTCCCGTGCAGGTGCTGGAGAGCCAAGTGGTAAGTGATGGGCGGGAGAGCCCTACTGCTGGTGCTGCTGCTGCTGCGGCTAGCCTGGAAGGCTAAGCGAATGGCTTTGTTTTGTTTTCTCTTTTTACTCATGTATGGCCGGCCTGCGCGCCGAGGTTTGTAAAACATGATGTATGTTCAGAGGAACTGTAAGGCCTTAAGGCCAAACTCTTGTGGTTGTGTACATTCCGTGGTATTTATATATAAAGGTGGTTTTATATATATTGGACATTCCGGTTGAGAGTTCAAAGTACTACTTAAAGCTTCCGCTAGAATGCTCTGAGTTAGGATTCGTATTTGGTTTGGTATTATCCTGTGACCTCACCTTCTGTTTGTGGCATATAGTGTGGGGCCCCGGCCGGACCTTCTACTATACGTCATCTAACGGATGGGGTCGTTACATTTTGGTATCAGCCTTTCGTCGGTCTTCCTCTTTCGAATTCGTGGTCGAATTCTTTTGTGGGGTGGCGAGCACGTGTTTGTGCGACCTGCTGTAACGCTAATGAACTCTGGAATGTCCATTAAGGAATGTACAAAATCTTGTTTGAGGAATCTGCGCGTTCCTTTTTGTGTTGTTTTGCTTGCATACGTTCGCTAATGTGTGTCTTGTCCACCTATAGGTGACACGTAGTGGTGCTGGGCAGTCTGAGCCCCAGCGTTCTGATGAGAGTGCGGCACCAGCTGAGGTGCCAACACCTCCTCCATCTGCGGAAACTGTTCGCTTAGTGGCTGAGGCGCTATTTGCCATGATTCAGCCGACCGGGCAAGCGCAGCCGGCGGTAGTGCCAGTTCGTGTTGATGTAAGACCCGAGCCGGTTGAGGCTGTAGATCCACGAGCAGCTGACCGACAGTTGAAGCAATTCATGAGCTTCAGTCCTCCGACGTTTGCGGGAATGGGATCCCCAACGCAGGCGGAAGATTGGTTATCGCGTGTCAAGAGGATAATGACAGCGATCAGGGCGGAGGAAACTCTCAAGGTCACCTTAGACACCTTCATGCTTGAAGGGGAGGCGCGGTTGTGGTGGGACGAGGTTGAGCTACACCACTTGGCGGGCAGGCAATTAACACAAGTATCGATTGAGGAGTTCTCTCGGATATTTCTGGCGAAACATGTCCCAGCGGCGCAACGTATTGCTATGGAAAATGAGTTCCAACGGTTAAAGCAAGGGGACGATAGTGTGGATATCTACTTGCACGAGTTTACCAGGTTGGGACGATATGCGGGAACAATCTTCGCTAATGACCAAAGGAAAACGAATCGGTTCTATGAAGGATTGCGGGATGAGTTACGATTCCTGCTTTCGAGTTCTGTGAGCCAAGGGTTTCAGGCGTTGGTTGATACTGCGTGCGCGTTGGAAAAGGACATGAGGCGAGTGCAAGGGAATAAGGGCTTGGTGGTGTCTAAGCCAGAGTTTCAAGCACCTCGCCCAGGCAAGTCGTTTTACCAGAAGAAAGGGGGCAAGAGGTCCAAGCCATCTGGGCAAGTGACTACGACCGTTGTGTCGGGAGCGACATCAAGGCCGGATGCTCGTACGTGCTATAACTGTGGCCGGGTGGGGCATATTGCTCGTGACTGTCGAGTTGTGCAGCCCAAAGGGGAAAAGAAGACGGGTGCGTCGTATGCTGAGAAGGGCAAAGCGGTGGTGGATTCCTCTGCTTCCCAAGCGCAGCCCCGAATCTATCAACTTGGCCAACAGGAAGCGATTAAGCAAAGTGACGTCGTCACAGGTACGAGTTGAGTTAGTTTACTTGCTGTGCTTTTGGTTTTGGTTTTGTTTAGCTTGTGCATGATGTGTGTGTGCTGCAGGCTTTGTCCTGATTCGGAATAACTTAGCGAGAGCCCTGTTTGATACGGGTGCTTCGCATTCTTTTCTGTCTGAGGATTTCGTATCTCGCATTGGGGTACCGAGTCATGTGACGGTGGATAGTACAAGGGTGCTATTGCCGAATGGCTGTGTGATGCTTGCGGATAGGGCTTGCGATGTGGATGTGCAAATAGGAAGTCGGGACTTCGGTTTGAGTGCAGCTGTGCTACCGTTATCGGAGTTTGATGTGATCTTTGGTATGGACTGGCTCTCGGAGCAGCGTGCCTTTATTGATTGCAACTCCAAAGAGATTACACTGGGCCAGAATACCGGGCTTGTGACGAAGTTCACTGGTATGCGAGGAGTTGGCGGAACGTTGTTGTCTGCACTCCAAGTCGTCAATGCTGTGCGGAAGGGCGCGGAGTTATTCTTCACGCTAATTCAGGCTGTTGAGCCAAAGGCCAGTATCGGTGAAGTGCCAGTTGTGTCAGAGTTTGCCGATGTGTTTCCTAAAGATCTTCCTGGGTTACCACCCCAGCGGGAGATTGACTTCTCTATTGAGTTGGTGCCAGGTGCGAAACCTGTGGCCCGCTCTCCATATCGCGTCGCGCCAAAAGAGATGGCTGAGTTGAAAGTCCAATTGCAAGAGTTGTTGGAGCAGGAATATATACGCCCAAGTATGTCACCTTGGAGCGCGCCTGTTCTCTTTGTGAAAAAGAAAGACGGTAGCTTACGGTTGTGTATTGACTACCGCGAGTTGAATAAGCTGACGGAGAAAAATAAGTATCCGATCCCACGGATTGATGACCTTTTTGATCAGCTGGCGGGATCAACGGTCTATTCCAAGTTGGATCTGAAATCGGGATATTATCAGCTAAGGATTCGGGAAGGTGACATTCCCAAGACGGCGTTTGGAACACGCTACGGTCATTATGAGTTCACGGTAATGCCATTTGGCCTATGTAATGCGCCTTCGGTATTTATGGACCTAATGCATCGAACGTTCCGAGAGTATTTGGATTTGTTTGTTATTGTGTTTATCGATGACATCTTAGTATACTCTCAGTCGGAAGAGGATCACGCAAATCATTTGCGGTTGGTCTTGCATACCCTGCGGAGGAATAAGCTTTTTGCCAAGTTCTCAAAGTATGAGTTCTGGCTCTCTTCAGTAGCCTTTTTAGGCCATGTGGTAAGCGGAGAGGGTATCGCGGTGGATCCGTTGAAGATAAGTGCCATCCGAGATTGGCCAGTGATGTCTTCAGTGGCCGAGGTCAGGAGCTTCCTTGGACTTGCGGGCTACTATAGACGGTTTGTGGAAAACTTCTCACGGATTGCTTTACCTCTCACCATGCTGACGAGAAAAGATCAAAAGTTCATCTGGACGCCGGAGTGCGCTCGAGCTTTTGAAGACTTGAAGAGTCGTTTGACCACGGCGCCTGTGTTGACGTCGCCATGTGGTACCGATGGGTATGAGATCTATAGTGATGCATCTGGGAGCGGCTTGGGCTGCGTTCTTCTGCAGTTTGGGAAAGTGATTGCTTATGGCTCGCGTCAGTTGAAAGTGCATGAGCGGAATTATCCCGTCCATGATTTGGAGTTGGCGGCGGTAATCTTTGCGCTCAAGTTGTGGCGGCACTATCTATATGGCGTCAAAGTGGATATCTATACGGATCACAAGAGCCTAAAGTATTTGTTGGATCAGAAGGATCTGAATATGCGACAACGAAGATGGATGGAGTTCCTTGGGGACTACACCTTCGAGATTCACTATACCCCCGGGAAGGGAAATGTGGTCGCTGATGCTTTGAGTCGACAGACGCCGGTACGGGCAAGCTGGTTGCAGAAGCATGATCAGCGTTTGATCCAAGAATTGGAAGCAATGGAGATATCGTGTGTTGACAAGGGTGCGTCAACCGATGCGTGCTTGAACTGGACGGAGGTGCAATATGACCTTACGGACAGAGTTCGGCGAGCAACGGAGCTTGATGAAAGTCTCCAGCGCTATGCTATAGATGGGCCGGATGATCAATTCTCTTGGGATAACGGGTTGTTACGGAGAAATGGTCGAGTGTGCGTCCCAAATGTGGGTAAACTGAGGGAAGAGTTGATGTACGAAGCTCACTTTGCAAAGTACTCAGTTCACCCAGGGAGCACAAAGATGTACAGGGATATGAAAAAGCTGTTCTGGTGGCCCGGACTAAAGAAAGATGTGGCTCGTTATGTGGCTAAATGCAACACCTGTGCGTTGGTGAAAGCAGAATGCCAGAAGCCTGGCGGGTTTCTGAAGTCGTTACCTATTCCGGAGTGGAAGTTCGATGATATTTCGATGGATTTCGTGCACGGGTTGCCGAGATCTCAACGCGGTCATGATTCCATCTGGGTGATTGTGGACCGGTTGACGAAAGTGGCGCACTTCCTTCCAAACAGAAGAGACGATTCAGTGGAAACCTTGGCCAAGCTGTATGTGGAGCAGGTTGTTCGACTGCACGGTGTTCCTCGGAGCATCGTTAGTGACCGTGATGGGCGGTTCACATCGAATGATTGGCGGCTCGTTCATCAAATGTTGGGTACAAAATTGGCGTTTAGTACGGCCTTTCATCCCCAAACGGATGGCCAGACTGAACGAACCAACCGGACGATGGAGGATATGCTCCGCATGTGCGCCCTAGACTTTGGTAAGAGATGGGAAGAGTATATATTTCTCGTCGAATTTGCCTATAATAATAGCTACCAAGCGAGTATTGGTATGACACCATTCGAGGCGTTGTATGGTCGGAAATGCCGTACACCGTTAGCTTGGGCAGAAGCAGGCGAATCGAAGCTGAATGGGAAAAAGGAAGTCGAAGAAGCTACTTCGCTCATACGCTCTATTCGGGAAAGGCTATTGATAGCCCAAGATCGTCAAGCAAAGTACTACAATGCCAAGCACCGGAACGTGGAGTTCGCGGTGGGTGATTGGGTATATTTGAAGATCAAACCCTTCAAAGGTGTGTCCAGGATTCGGCGTTTGAAAAAGCTAAGTCCGAGGTATCTTGGTCCGTTTGAGGTGGTGGAGCGTGTTGGGGAGGCTGCTTATCGACTAGCACTTTCAGCGGACTTGGGTGGATTACATGATGTGTTTCACATCTCAGTCCTTCGTAAGGCGGTAAAGGATCCAGCTCAAGTCGTGGAGGCTGATCGGGTACCGGTCGAGTATGGGCTAACGACGAGGGTTAGACCCATTCGGATCGAGGATCGAGCCGAGAAACAGTTGCGGAACAAAGTGATCGGGATGGTCAAGGTCCGATGGGACAATTGTGGCCGTGAAGAGCTAACATGGGAGCGAGAGCAGACCATGCGAGCTGAGTTTCCCGAGTTATTTGTATAAACTGTAGACCGTGTACTTTTTGTTATACCGGAGTTATAGCATTGCTGGTTTTGTTTCCTTACCGTGCAAATTTCGGGACGAAATTTTGTTAAGGGGGGGAGGGTTGTAACACCCCAAAAGACCCCAAAAGACTCAACTTGAAGTTTGAGTAGCAGGTCAGGTTACACGGCCTGGGACACGGGCGTGTCCCAGGGCGTGTCGGGTGTACACAGCCTGGGACACGGGCGTGTCCCAGGGCGTGTTCTATTTATTTTGCGAAATTGGCCTATTCAGGTCAGAGCCGGACACGGCCTTGAACACGGCCGGGAACACGGGCGTGTGAGGCTGGACACGGGCGTGTCAGCTGCCGTGTTCCGACCCGTGTACTGGTTGCAGCTCGAATGGAGCAGGAGACACGGGCGTGTCTCAGGTTTGACACGGGCGTGTCAGGTCCGACACGGGCGTGTCGATGACCCGTGTTGTTCAGTCGGTTCAAATTATGTGTACCGCTTAAGGGGTACACGGCCTGTGACACGGGCGTGTCACAGGCCGTGTCGGCCAAAAAGTGATTTTTGGGAAGATCTTGGCCGTTCAGTTTCCTCTCTTTTGATCCAAAGGCTCAGGTGATTTCTTGGGCTGGATTAAGTCGTGAGAGAGAATGAAGAAGTCATTCTTCTTTATCCTTAAGGAAGAGAGAAAGAGAGAGGAAGAGAGGAAGAAGGAGGAGGAGAGCAAGCCACCGGCGGAGCTCCCGTGGTTCGATTCGTGATCCGAAGCCGGTGTTGTGACGGCAAGGCTGCTGCGGTTCTTTCTCACCGGCTAGTTTTCGATGGCACCGAAGAGATCGACAAGGGTAACGATCTCCCTCCTTGGACATGTGAAGTCCTTCTTTTCTGCATTGCATAGGGAAAGCCCTTCCCCGCGAGTGTGCGGTGGGTTGTGGTGTCCCTTGGGGTAGATATGTGAAGTCCCCCTTATTAGAGGCCGGAATTGGAGTACGGCTCTAGGCATGCTGTGTGAAGCCCATCTAGATGGAATCTGGATTGGTGATGCTTGTTTGCATATCGGAGAAGGCTCCGTGATAATGGCTTGTGATGCCTATGGCTTGTGATGCCTTGTTCCTACCTGCTGCTTGGTGCGGCAGGAAGTACTGGACGATGTCCAGGAAATGAAGAGGGTTGGCGGCAACTCTTGTGGCCGTGCGTTGCCACTTTGTGAGTAGTTGAGCCGTTGGGCTGCAACTCGTTGAAAAGGCAGATTGCCGAACAGGAAAGGTGAAACCGACCCGCGCCTATAAAATGCCATGGATACTTCCGTATTCGAGGTGGCTCGGCGACTTGAGCAACGGGGGGTGGCTGATCCGTACCTGCGTTAGGTCCGTCCGACTTGGAAGCCTGGTATAGGTTTTGTTGGAGCGCCTAATGAGAGTCTTAGGCCCGCGCGCCGGAAAGACTAGAAATGCTCAAATACCGTGTAGACGGTGGTGTTGACCCTGGTATTCCGGTACACCGAAAATGTGCCCTGAGTGCACGGACTGTCGGGTCGGGTGGCCGATGGTTGTGATGGCTTGGATGTGCCTGCGCGCACATAGTTGCTATTGATAATGCCATGCTTGCAGGGAAAGAATGCTCATGCCCCGAGAAAGGGGTAGGATTGATATAATTGGGTCAGCTGAATGCTGACCGTTGCATTGTTTGCCACCGGTTGGGTGGATTGTTCCCGTGCAGGTGCTGGAGAGCCAAGTGGTAAGTGATGGGCGGGAGAGCCCTACTGCTGGTGCTGCTGCTGCTGCGGCTAGCCTAGAAGGCTAAGCGAATGGCTTTGTTTTGTTTTCTCTTTTTACTCATGTATGGCCGGCCTGCGCGCCGAGGTTTGTAAAACATGATGTATGTTCAGAGGAACTGTAAGGCCTTAAGGCCAAACTCTTGTGGTTGTGTACATTCCGTGGTATTTATATATAAAGGTGGTTTTATATATATTGGACATTCCGGTTGAGAGTTCAAAGTACTACTTAAAGCTTCCGCTAGAATGCTCTGAGTTAGGATTCGTATTTGGTTTGGTATTATCCTGTGACCTCACCTTCTGTTTGTGGCATATAGTGTGGGGCCCCGGCCGGACCTTCTACTATACGTCATCTAACGGATGGGGTCGTTACATCATCCCAAAGGCTATAAAGATCAACCTGAATGCTCATATATTTCCAGTTATTTCTATGTAAATCAACAAGGACCCAAGGTCACCTGGGTCAAGAATAACTAAGTGTTATACTTGCAGATGAAGACCTATCCAACATATAATCAATACTGGTATCTGGATAGTTGCAGCTCCAAGCACATGGCAGGCAGAAAGGACAACTTAATTGACTATAAGTCCAAGATGGGACCAAAGGTCATCTTTGGTGATTCAAATTGTGGCTAAACAGAGGGCTATGGCAAAATCAGGATTGGAGCTATAACTTTCAAGAATGTTACATATGTAAGTGGACTGAAGCACAATCTCATCTCCATAAGCCAACTCTGTGATGAATGTTATCAGGTATCATTCAACTCTGAATCCTGTACTATTACCTCAAGAGAAAACAAACCAGTTTTAATTGGCAGTAGACAAGGAAACATATATTTAGTTAATTTCCAGTCTATTACTTCAGAAAGTTGTCTGCTTAACTTAGTTAGTAGTCAAAATGACTTATGGCATAAGAGATTAGGATATGTAAATCTTAAAAATATTGCTAGGCTATTTAAGGACAACCTTGTGAGAGGTTTACCTTCTGGCCCCTACAAGAAGGAAGGCCTCTGCAGGGCTTATCAACTAGGCACGCAAACTAAATCTTGTTTTAAATCCATTAATAAGAGTGATTCACCTAGGATTTTGTACTTACTACATATGGACCTTTTTGGCCCTGTTGCGGTACAAATCCTAGGAGGGAAGTCTTATACCCTATTGGTTGTAGATGACTTCTCCAGATTCACTTGGGTTTTCTTTTTGAGAGCAAAGTCAGATACTTTTCAAGTTCTTACAGATTTTCTCAAGAACATACAGATTGAGTATTCTACTCAAGTTGCATTGATCAGAAGTTATCATGGCACTGAGTTTGAGTCTCTTCTTATACTAGAGTTCTGTACGAAAGAAGGTATAAGACACTGCTTCTCAGCTTTTAGAACTCCTCAACAAAATGGGGTAGCTGAAAGTAAAAATAGAACACTCATTGAAGCTGCAGGCACATTACTTGCAGATGCTTACATGCCCCTATCCTATTGGGCAAAGGCAGTGAGCACAGCAAACTATGTCCTGAATAGAAGCTTGATACACAAACTAAAACATAAGACCCCCTATGAATTGCTCAAAGGGAAGAAAACAATAATTAACTATTTTAAAGGTTTTGGTTGTGTATCTTATATTCATAATAATGACAAAAAGTACATTAGAAAGTTTGAAGGAAAGGCTGCAGTGGGAATTTTTCTAGGATATTCCCAAGTCAGCAAAGCTTATAGGGTTTTTAATAAATCCACATTGAAAATAGAAGAATCTATCCGTGTTATATTTGATGAGACGAACATGTTTTGCAAGGAGAAAGAAATTTCTACCAGAAACCCCTTGCAAGTAAACAACTTGTGTGAGAAATTGGATGAACTAAAATTTACATCCCAGTCTTCTCAACAAGCTAATGAAGAAAGTGATGAAGAAAATCTGGATGCAATTGAACCCCCCACAACAATAGAAGTAATTCCACAAGAGGAATCCTTCCCAAATGTTGTTGCTGAACCAACTCCACCTACTGATCTTGTCATACTGAGGGATCATCCCATATCTTAAGTGATTGTAGAAATAACAATTGGTGTACAGATAAGGCATAAACTTAACCAGGACTTGATGCATGCCTGCGTCCTCTCTCAAATTGAGCCTCAATCCATATCTGATGCAGAGCAAGATCCCCACTGGATCATTGCAATGCAAGAAGAGCTCAATCAGTTTGAGAGATGCAGGGTTTGGGATTTTGTTCCAAGACAAAAAGTCTACCCAGTCATTGGAACCAAATGGGTATTCAGAAATAAGCTTGATGCCCAAGGTGTGATTGTGAGGAATAAGGCTAGGCTTGTTGCTCAAGGGTATAGACAAGAGAAAGGGATTCACTATGATCAAACCTTTGCTCCAGTTGCCAGGCTAGAAGCAATAAGGATATTTTTGGCCTATGCTTCATTCAAAAAGTTCAAAGTCTATCAAATGGATGTGAAGAGTGCCTTCTTGAATGGGGAACTTAAAGAAGAGGTTTATGCAGCCTCCAGGTTTTATTTCTCCAACTCATCCCTCTTTTGCGTTTAAGTTGCACAAGGCTCTCTATGGTTTAAAGCAAGCTCCAAGAGCTTGGTATGAGACCTTAGCCAGCTTTCTATTAGAGTATGGTTTTTCAAGAGGCATAGTTGATAGGACTTTGTTTACCAAATTGCATCATGATAAAATACTATTAGTACAAATATATGTAGATGATATAATATTTGGCTCTACTGATCCCAAATTATGCAAGAGATTTTCTGATCTAATGCATTCAAAAATTGAAATGAGTAGCATGGGTGAGCTTTCCTACTTCCTTGGTCTCCAAGTGAAGCAGCTCCCTCATGGCATCTTCATTTCCCAGGCTAAATATGCCAAAGAGCTTTTAAAGAAGTTTGGGATGGCTAATGCCTCAGCAAAGAAAACACCCATGCCTACTAATGCTGTAATAGACTCTGATGTACATGGGAATCTTGTGGATCAGAAACTATATAGGGGAATTGTTGGGTCCCTACTATACCTTATAGAAAGTAGACCTGATATTATGTTTGGTACATGTCTTTGTGCTAGGTTCCAGGTGAACCCTAAAGAATCCCATCTAGTTTTTCTAACAAGAATTTTGAGATATATAAAGGGTTGTCCTAGTCTAGGTCTCTGGTATCCTACTGAGTTAGAGTTTGAGTTAACTGGATACTCAGATACTGACTTTGCTGGATGCAGAGTGGATAGAAAAAGTACCTCAGGAACTTGTCAGTTTCTTTGGTATGAGATTAGTGTATTGGTTTTGCAAGATGCAGTCATTTGTGTCTACATCAACTGCTGAAGCAGAGTATATTATAGCTGGCAGTTACTGTTCCCAAATGCTGTGGATTCAAAACCAACTACTGGACTATGGTCTCAACTTAAATAATTCAACATTACTATGTGATAACACAAGTGTTATAGCCATAGAACAAAATCCAGTTCATCACAGCAGAACTAAGCATATAGACATTAGGCATCATTTCATTAGAGAGTGTGTAGACAAAAATAAAATTAATCTTGTCTATATCTACACTGATTTACAAAGAGCTGATATCTTCACCAAACCTCTGGATGAAAAAAATCATTTGTTCTTCATAAATCAGCTTGGAATGATAAATGGAGAAGAATTATTTTAATTTCTGTCTGCACTCAACGAATTTTTCAAAGTTCGTCGAACGGAGATCGACGAACTGGGGGAAGTTTGTGAGATATTCATCGAACGGAGATCGACGAACTCTCTGTGTGAAGTTAGTTTCGTCGAACTGAGATCGACGAACCTACTTCAGAAAACTTTCGTCGAACGAAGATCGATGAAATTTCTTCAACCCTTAAGACTGAGATTGACGAATCATTTAAGTCCAAATTATTTCGTCAACCTCAGATCGAAGATCTATTCATTTTTCGTGGAATGGAGTCTGTCGGTTAATATTCAGGAAAACACTATATTTAGGTTTTATTCGACCTCCGTCCCGCGCTTTCAGTTCGCTTGCACTTGATCTTCGACTTTTCTTACAGGTATTCTCATGGCGATCCCCGCAGGCTCTCTTGCAGCGATGAAGTTTGATACAGGATTCAATCTGGATTTCGAATCCTTCCAATACTCTGATCCTATATTCGTGAACATTCTGCAAACTCTAGAAGACTAACATCTCAAGACTCTGCTATCAACACACATCAAAATCTGTGGAACATAGATCAGGGAATGGGTCTATACATCTACCACGGAGGAGGACGTGATGACAGGGACTATCACTGGTAATGCCATCTCCCTCACTCCTGTAGTTTTAACTGAAATATTTGGATTGCAAAATGGTGAGGAGGAATTAGAAATTGAAACTGAAGAGTTTGATATGATGCTGAGCCTCATTGGTTATTCAAGAGAAACCCCACAGAAACTGCTTAAAAAGCATTTATCTGCTGAATATAAGTTCCTTGCAGATATTATAGGGAAAGTGCTGCTAGGAAAGCACTCTACACATGATTACATTACCAGGCATCATTTCCTGGTCATGTGTGCAATAGTAAACAAAAAAGCCATTAACTGGGCTCAAGTTTTGTTTGATCTTATCAAAAAGAAGAATAATAAAAAGGAGGTATGTTTTGGAAGAATCCTAGGGATCTTCCTCAAAGAAAAGGCTGCTGGAACCCTGGTCTCCCCGACCATATCCATTAATGCCTCAAAGAGACTTACCTGTGCTTTTTTTTGCAAGTGGGAGAGGACCATTACAAAGCCAACCAAGGCTCCTTCCTCTTCCACCAGAACTTCTGAAAGTACAAGGGCTACATCAGCCACTCCTCACCCCTCTGCAAAGATTCCATCCACCCCTCCACCACCTCCTGATTCCCAAGCTCCATCTCAGCCTCAATTTCAATAAACACTAGCCTCTATTTCTATTCTAATACATAACCCTACACCTCCAGCATCTCTAATTCCTTCTTCCCCTACACATATTCCATCAAATTCTCCCTCTCCTAGGACTGATACATCCATCCCTACTCCTCCCAAATCTCCTCTTCCATCTCATCTTGTTGATATCCCCCTCTCCACTCTCTCTTCAATCCCATCCTTCAATCTACTCACATCTCCTCTGAACACTCCTTCTCCTCAACTATCTCCTCAACAAGACCCCTTTCCAGACACCTCCAATCAACCATCTCCTCCAGCAACTATAATCACTACCTCTATACCTTCTCAACCACTTCCTGCCCAAACATCTGACTCCACATCTTTGAATCTCTCTATCATCCAACCACTTCTTGAGCTCCTCAAGCCTATCCTCTAAACCATCATTGTAGAGGCCATTTCCCCTCTATCTATCTTCATATCATCTCTTTCTGCTTAAATCTCTACCCTCACCTCTACCCTCTCTTCATCTGGGGGCCTGGCTTCAGTACAAACTGAAACCAGGCAGGGGGAGATACTTAATGATGAAGTAGCAACAACAGTACCAGCAGCAGCAATAGGAACAGATGTTTATATTATACTTAATGATGTAGTAGCAACAGCAGCACCAGCAGCAGAACTAGCAGCAGCAGCAGGAACAAATGTTGACATGGAAATAGATTTTCTGAATTTTCTTGATACTGATAAGGAATCAGATGATATATAGATAACTGACTCAGTAGCAGATGTAGATAATCAATGTACAGATATTATAGTATATAATGCTCAAGAGACCAGCTTGCCAGAAGTTCTGCCTGGAAGGGTCTACTTCATTAAATCTAAAGTAAATCTACATACTCTGCTGAAAATTTTTGGATCTTATGTTCAGTTCTGCCTCTCCTCTCCCACTCAATCATCCAGAGCAATAATATGCTACACCTCCCCTACAAGTTCAGAAGTGTTAGACATTATAAAGAAAAGTCTGATAGCTCCTCTAGTAGCATTATATGAACAAAGATCTTGCCCTCCTGGGCTAACTTATATCATGGACAATAACACTATTCCTAGTTTGGATGATCTAATAAAATAGGACATTGCTGTGGAAGCTGAAGCAGTTGAAGCTGAACTTGTTCCCACTCCATCTAGCAAAGAAATTCCAAAGGATCTTATTAGTCAGATTGATGAAATGTATGACAATCCTTTGTCTTCTGATGATGATGATGATGATTCTGATGATGCTCCAAAGAGGAAACAAATATCCAAGAAAAGGAAAGTACCTTCTTCACCTGCTCCAAAACCTGGAAATACCAATGATATACCATATTATATCCTACAAAACATAATTCCATACAAGGGTATGCCAGCATGGATGTGGCTATCTAAAAATGAACAGAAAGCAAGGAAGAAAAGTAGGAGGTATTCTCCTTCTCCACAAAGGTTCAGAAGAGATCCTCCTCCTCCTCCTCCTCCTCTAGCTGCAGGTGCCTCAGGAACCTTATCTCAGAGCTCAGAAGGATTCACTAAACCTACTCTCACTAAAACTTATCAGAGACTGGGAAGACCTTCTCATTCTTATGGAGACAGTCAGCATAAATAGATACATCAGTCTTATTCCAGACATCAGTCAACTCAACATCCTATCCCTCAGCCAACTTTTTCCCCTCATCCATCTCCTGGCAAAGCTAATAGCCCTGAAGAACTTCCTACTCTAGCTTATGATCCTGAAGCTAGTCAAACTACAAGAATGGCTAGATTCAAGGAATCTGTGGCTCTTTCTCAAATCAGGCAAGCCAGAGAAAAAGGCCAAGATCCATCTCAATTCTCTATTATGTCTAACTACAGAAAGAAAGAGTTTGAAAGATACCATGTAGGGAAGCTGTTCAATGCTGAGGAATATATGAGTCTACATCCTGAAGCAGTGGTTCCAAGAACTACCTCACAAAAGACTATTTGTGAAGCTGACATGACCATGACTATGAGACAAGCTCAAGACCCAAACAGGAAAATAATATTTGATAAGTCTTTTGACCTTCACAAGAACATTTAAACTGTTTATTTTTTGTGTTTTCTGTGAACAATCTGGGTACATAGCTTTATAAAATACTGATAGCTTATTTATTCTATCAGTTATCTCAGTTTTCATGCTATGTTTACTTCGTTTTGTTTTGTGATCTTTTTTTGTTTATTTGAAGTAACCTCACCCAAATAGGGGGAGATTGTTGGAACCCTTAGGTGATTTGGGCTAGGTTCTCTTCTTAGGTTGTGACCCATGTTGTATAGAAGGGTCAAATTTTATGTGTTTCTATAGTCTAGGCCATGTTCTTAGAGTCAACAGATCAAAGGACCAACCTACAACACTGCCAAAGACTCAAGACTCAGAGACATCAAGGATTAGAAAAAGAAATCTACATTCGTCGATCTCAGGTCGACGATAGTCATGCTCAGCTCGACTAACTCAGACCTAAAATCTCTGAGCTGAGCTCGACAAACTCTGTTCTCAGATCGACTAATTTTTCAACGCTCAGCGCCATAATTCACTCAAAGAAAAGGCTGACTCGGAGACAAAGAACACTCAACGCCAGATGTGTTATTCACTCAACGCCGACTGATTGACCAAGTTCTTAGGTCGACTAACTTCACATTCTCAGGTCGATGAACATAGAGCGCAGAATTAGTCAGTTTATGCACAGTGGTTGATTCACAGAGCTCAGGTCGATGAAAGCAGATCTCAGTTCGACAAAGACTGATCAGAGGTCGACGAAACCTCAGGTCGACGAAAGCTGATCTCAGGTCGACGAAAACTGTAAGATATTTTGTTATTAATTCTTTCTCTTTCTGTCTCATCATTTTATATCTATTATAGGCTATTAATTCCCTTGCAAATCAATGCACTTATATTCTCTGAATAGAGCCGTTACTTGTAGCATTCATTGCTAACATCCTCCTTGGAATTAATTGCTTATATCTCAGGACAGACATAGAATAGAATAATTGACAGCATTCTTATTGTTTTTCGTACCCTAGATTTCGGCTGAACATTTATTGCAGAGTTTTCTTTTTGAATTCGACGGAGTTGCAGTCATCAGACACACATCTCCCTGCCAAGAAAACAATAGAAAAAAAGAGACAGAAAATCTTGATCTTCTTCATCTGCTCTCAATCTGCTCCATGGCTTTCCAAGAGACAAACATACTTATCAGTCTAGAAGCCTGCTGTCGAGCAATCATCAAAAGCTGAAGGACTATACCCTTGAATAAAGCTTCCACTCCTGAACCATTCAAGATCTCAGGGAGAGCTTTGACAACAAATAAGATTCCACACAGTCTTCTCATTTTGATTTGAGAAAAGAAGACTTACATCACTCTCTCATTCCCACCTCTGTACAGGGTTTTAATTCCCTTCAAAATTATTCTGGTTGCAAGTCTCCTTCCAAAAGACTTGAGGTTTGGTTTTTGAGCACCTGATCAAAAGCTCATTGGTGACAATCATCTGATCAAAACCTGTAGTCGATTCCTACCAAGGGTGGTAGAACAGTGAATGTACCCAGTTTGGGGAACCACTATAAATTTCTTGTGTTGTCTGGTTGCTCTTTCTTTTCTGTTCTTGCTGTGGCTGTGTTAGTTAGATATTCTGTGATCTTGATTTACTTTAATCTGTGATAGTTAGATATAGTTGTTAAAGGTAAAGATAGTATATTATTAAAGAAGAAAATATAAAAACACACAGACATACTCTATTCACCCCCCCCCCCTCTAGAGTATATCAGATCTAACCCTAACTTTTAGTATCCTTCCTTTTCTGACATATAGCAAGTGTTATCACAAGAGGTAGTGGTAGAAATAGAACTTTGACATCTTCGTCCTTTTGATTTGTCTTCCATGGGATATTGAACCTTTAGTTCCAGCACACTATGTACACACAATAAACATGATCAAATGCAAGCTGGGATTTATTATTCTCAAACCAAGAGATGCGGAACCCATGTTCCAATAGTTTTGACCTTCAATATATTTCTGCAATTTTTTTGTTTGGCAAACAATGAATTTTCTTTCTAACTTTGCAGTTGAATCACAAACTTAACATTTGAGAGGGTGATTGTGAATCGCTAAATCTATTTTTAGCTTTAATTTATTCAGCATGTTGGTATTGAGTTCTATCACACCTTATGCCCTTGGGAACCAGCTACTTAGTTGGGCATCCATATGAGCCATATCCTTCTTTATTTCACCAACTTGAGCTTAAATCTTTTCCTCTATAGATTATATGGCTCTATAAACATATACCTCAAAGAATTTCCTTTGTTTGTTTGATGCTAAAAGTGAGGGATAGATCTTATGTTTACTCTAGAGGGGGGGGGGGTGAATAAAGTATGATGGGTCCGACATTCCTTCAGTTGACCCGTGGCGCTCTGCTACTTATTTAAGAAATTAAGTAGCGCCCTTTCCAATGGTTCGGGCTTTTGGAACAGTTGGTTATACGCTTGATCCTACAATTGGTATCAGAGGGGGTCACAGGTTCAAGTCCAAGGGGGCACTATTTAAATCCCGATTTTTTCCCTTCCACCTATGTTGGTCCGGCGGGTCAGGCAACCGTGGACATGTGGTAACCCCACCTCTAAGCCATGTGGGCCATGTGGTAAACCCACTTCTGAGCCAACGAGTTGTTCTGGATGACGGGGGGATTGTTGTGTCTGGAATTCCTTCACTTGACCCATGGCGCTCTGCTACTTATTTAAGAAATTAAGTAGTGCCCTTTCAAACAGTCTTGGCTTTTGGAATAGTTGGGTATGCGCTTGAACCAACAGAGTATTAAAAATTTATTAACTTGTTTTTATAGCAGATTAAAATAAAGTTATATATATAAGTATAAAAAGAAATATCTCATCACAAAAAATAAAAAGGTAAAGCATAACCAGACGACACAAGGAGTTTATAGTGGTTCCCCAATAATCCTGGGTACATCCACTATTCTATCACCCTGGTAGGAATACACTATAGGTTTTTGATCAGGTGTCCTGCCACCACAGGTTTTTACTCAGATGCCCTGTCACCACAAGATCTTTTTTTCTAAGGGAGATCTAGAAACCCTTTGGGCTTTTGTTCCGGTGCCCAAAAACCAATCTAAGTCTTTTGATCAGGATACTTAATAACCAAAAGTGGCTAACTTTTGAAGGGAGTTAAAACCCTGTACACAGGAAATGAAAAAGTAAAATTTATATTATCTTCTCCGTCTCAATGCTTTGAGAAGACTAGTGGATCTTGTTGATATTGTCAAATCTCCCCCTGAGTTATAGAAATCTAATTAGGAGTGGAAGCTTTGATACAGGGTGTAGTCCTTCAAAAATGAAAACTTATTCTTCCAGCAAATGATTCTTAGAGATTAAAATTATTGTCTCAGATAGAATATGTGTAGTTGGAAGAAAAGCATGAAGAAGAAGAATGATGAACAAGATATTTTCTGTCTCTATCTCTTTTTTTCTATTTGTAGATGTTCTCTTTCTTCTTCTTCTTGTGCTTGATTACCAAAAATAGTGTATATCCTATGTGCAATCTTCTGAAAATTTTCTTTATATATTGATTTTTGACTCAAGCACATTAGAATTTCAAATTCCTTGAAATCTTCTGCATAATTTCTGGGATCCTGAACAGTTGATTTTTGCCTTCAATGTATTTCCCTAACTGTCCCAGTAAATATGGTAGAGTAATAACTCTGGGAAAACCATAATTAATGCTGCCTGGAACCGTTATATATTTGAGAATATTTAGCAATAATTATCAGAGCATTACTATCTTTATATCTGAAATCAAACTGCTTTAGTCGATCTGAGAAACTACAGAGAAGAATAGTCAAACAGAACCTTGAAAGTCTTAGTCGAACTCAGCAAAGATTTTGTCAACCAGAGCTCCAAGTTTGTTGAGCTAAGAAATCTCCTTCGTCGAGCTGAGCTCCAAGATCATCGAGCTGAAAGTATACTTGCCAATCTGAGCTCCAATTTCATCAAACTGAGAAGGCACTTCATCGAGCTTAGATTCTGATATAAGCTCATAGTTCGTTGATATCATCTGGACTTTCATCGAGCTCAACTCAGAGAAGGAACTCTGAGTTTGTCGATCTGAGATCGACGATCGTCGAGCTAAGTTCATCTATCGTCGAACACCTTTTATGCAATCTTTAAACGGTCTTGTCTCTAAAGTCTTGTGTCTCTGAAGTCTTCTGAACTTAGGTTTCAGTAATCTAACCTAATGTGACTAACCTTAACCCTGGAACTAACAAATGACCCTAGGCTATACATGTTGGGTCAATAATCCTAATAGTGAATCTAACCCAAATCTCAAGTAGGGTTCCAACAATCTCACCCTATTTGGGTAAGGTCACTATACAAAAATAAAAATAAAGAAAATCGCAAAGCAATAAAAATATCTGACAGAATTTTAAATCATTCAGCAGATATGAACAAAAGTGTCTTGTGAATATATACAACAATAATAAAGTTCAAAATGCAGAATCAGAAGATTAATAATTCTTCTTTGAAGAATCTGAAGAAGGAGCAGGTTTTGAAAAGACCATTATTCTCTTAGGATCCTCTGCTTCTCTTTGAGTCATCTTCATGTCTTCAGCACTAAGAATCTTGACTGATGCAGCTGTAGGCACTGCAGCCTCTGGATAAAGACTCATATAAGTATCAACATTAAAGAGAATTTTCTTTTCATACCTTTCTATCTCTTTCTTACTTTAGGAAGGCATGGTTGAATACTGAGAAGTATCTTTTCCTTCTTCCCTAGCTTTCTTGATCTGTAAAAGTGTTATAATCTCCTTGAATCTGGCCATTCTAAAATTAGGATCCATTTTTGGATCATATACTGGAGACAGTGGCCTATCTAGACATGATTCTTCCTTCTGAACATCTTGAACTTTCTGCTGGCTGCTTTGACTATCAGACAACTACTGTTGTTTTTTTCTGTTGGCTACTAGAATGAGACTCTGACCTTGATGACATTTCCTTGCTTCTATGAGTTGGTCTTGATTGATAATAATGAGAAGCAGACCTTTGAGCTTGAGAAATATTTCCTGTTGATCCTGCTGCAGGAGGAGGAGGAGGTCCACTCTAAGACTTCTAAGGAGGAGAATTATATCTCTTCATCTTCTTTCTTCTCTTTTGCGCATTCTTAGACAGTCTTATCCAGTAGGGAGTATCTGGACTTAGAGTAATGTTGTGCAGAATGTAATAGGGAGTGTCTGCTGTTGGATTTGGTATTGGTGCAGCCTTTGCTGGAGCCTTCTTCTTGGCTTTTCTCTTCTTAGAAACAAAATTTTCTGGATCATCAGAATCATCATCATCATTGTCAGAATCACTAGTAGGATTATCACATAACTCATAAATTTGCTTAAATAAATCAGCTTGATTTATAGCCTGAACTTCTGGCTCTTTAGATGCAATATCTGTAATATCTTGAGCCTGAGCACTCTCACTTTCTGGGTCCATGTCTTGGAACATAATCTCATCAAGATCTGGAATATAGGACTCGCCCAGCAAAAAGTTGGAGGTGAGAAAGCCTTTGGATCTGAAATAGAAATACTAGAAGTAATAATACAGAAACTATTTCTTATTTCTTCTAACATTAAAGGTTCTATTGGAGCAGAATAACATACTATTGTTTTGAGTAATCAGAAACTGTATCAACAAAAGCTTGTAAATTTGCGCTATAAACTGTATCCAAAGATTGAAATAATGAGGGAAGGTCAATTATGGGATTAATAAATACATTACCAATAGTGATCATTGTAGTATTTACTAACTCTTCTTCGAAACAAATCATCTCAGAATCATCATCAAGAATTTCAACTATTTCAGCTGTTGGAATTGGAACTGTTACTACTGATGGAGTTATTGTGGCTGGATCTTGAGCTGCTGCTGGAGCTTCTTCACAAAACATCTCCCCCTACCTGGTTTTAGAGAGACCTGAACCCAGGCCCCCAAAAGAAGGGATAGAGGAGGAGGAAGCAAGTTGAGCAGATAGAAGGGAGATGGAGGCAGCAAGAGGGTCAAGAGCCTCATCTATTAGGTTCTTCAGAGAGGGAGTGATGAATTTGAGAAGATCATTTGCAATGTCAGAGAAGTTTTGATATAGTTGTTCAGGAGTAGAAGGTGTATAGGTGGATTGGTGACCATAGTTGGAACAGATGGAGAGATCTTGAGGTAGGTCAGAATGTAATGTAAGAATGTTGGGAATGTTGATGGAATATTGGATGGAGGGATGGCATTAAGAAGTTCATCTTGAAGAGTTGAATGTTGTGGTGAGGGTTGAGAATATGGAGATAAGAATAGATTGAAGGTAGGGAAAGACAGAAGTTGATCTGGAAGAGTAGAAGTGGATGGCATGTCAGCAATATGTGATGATTGAGGTGATTGAGGAGGTGGAGATGGTGAATCCTCAAGAATGTGGATTGGTGTTTGTGGTGGAGATGGTGGTTGAGATGGTGAAACAGGAGGGATGAAGGTAGAAGGTGTGTCTGTAATAATGGTGGATGGTTGTTGAAGTGGGTGTTGGGTACATTGGAAAATATGTACTAGATTTGGAGAAGCAACAACTTAGTCAATGATATGCCTCAATGTGTATTTGATAGAAGTTTGAGTTTCATTGTGCAGGTTAAAAATTTGAAGGAAAATTTTTTAAGTACAAGTGTCGACACCTGTGAAGAAATTGTGTCAATACTCAGGAAACTTGTGTCGACACTCAGGCAAGCTGTATCGACACACAGACAAATTGTGTCGACACTCAGGGAAGTTGTGTCGACACCCAGCTGCTATGTCGACACTCAGGAAAGCTGTGTCGACACACTGGAAAAATGTGTCGACACTTATAAAGAAGTTGTGTCGACACTCAAAGCTATGTCGACACCTAAACAAGCAGTTGTGTCGACATCCAGAATTGTGTCAAAAACTTAAAACAGAATTATGTCAACACTTAAAACAGAAGATAAGTCGACACTCAGGAGCTATGTCGACACCTGAAGCAATTGTGTCGACACACAGGACTTGTGTCGACACACCAACTCTCAAGAGGCTGTGTCGAGTTTTGAAGTAATTGTGTCGACACACAGGACTTGTGTCGACACACACTCAACGCCATCTGTCTGCAACAGAAATGTCAAGAAAAGAAGCTGCTGTGTCGATACACAGGACTTGTGTCGACACATACAACAAAAGGCAGTGTCGAGAAGTAGAAGTATGACTGTGTTGACACTTGGAGTATTTGTGTCGACACCTTGAAGACTTGTGTCATCACTTAGCCTATATGTGTCGACACATATAAAGCAGTCTGCTGAGTGTTGTATGCTGAGTTGGACAGACATTGAAGAACCTGGTGATGTGACTGGTGACTTGACAGTTGTCATAACTAACCGGTCTGACACCACTGTCAGAACTATCAGAAGTCTATTATGAACCGGATCAGCCAGTAACCATGGAGCAATCTCTATATAAGAGACAGATCAAAAATGATAAGAAATTAACAGAAATTAATCATCAACATGAAAAGATCTCTGGATCATAAAGAAGAATTCTGACAGATCAAGGCCTGTTTGCAAGAAAGATTCAGAGTTCAATCTGAATCTAAGGAAGAAGCTGACTGAAGATCAACTTCAACTTGAAGAGTAGATCCACCTTATTTGTCCTAATCAAGAAGCTTTGAAAAGCTAAGTTAGGTTGGATCAGAAGGATCAGTTTATATAAGAACTGATCAAGAAGACAACATCAACAGAGGAATCTAGCTGGTGAAGTTTTTTGAAACTTATTACTCACAAATTCTTGTAGGATCTATTGTTAGATCAGAGATTGTAAGCCTAAATTATTAAGGCTGAGGTAGGGCAGTGTGTCTAAGGTAGGACTTGTGGAAAGTCTGAGTTGTAAGCCTAATTATAAAGGCTGAGGTAGGGCTAAGGCCTGAGGTAGGATTCAGGGAAGAATCTGAGCTAGGACTTGTGTAATGTCTGAGCTGTAGGAACCATTTTGGGTTCTGAGTTTGTAAGATCTGCGGATCTGAGCCAGTGGAAGGAAGTTAGGCTTAATCAAGTTATCTGCTGGATAGGAAAAGGTGGAAAGTGGATGTACCCATATCTTGGGGAACCACTATAGATCTTGTGTTTGTTGTGTTGTGTTAATTTTCTATAGATATATTAATCTGTGCTGAAAGGAGATAAATATCTGTTTGCCTAAATATAATAAAGATACTTAATAAGTTAAGAACCTATTCACCCCCCCCCCCTCTAGGTGTTTAGGGTCTTGAAACAAAGTCTTTTAGTGGGGGAGATGGTCTAAGACTGGGAGAGGGAGGAGCAGGAGCTTCTTCATGGGTTTGGAGAGTGGCTATTTAAACCCTGGGGTCCTCTGAAGCTATCCTGGAAGAGGAAGCCCTGGAGG
The DNA here is from genome assembly GCA_039513925.1 of Platanthera zijinensis. Taxonomy (NCBI): domain Eukaryota; kingdom Viridiplantae; phylum Streptophyta; class Magnoliopsida; order Asparagales; family Orchidaceae; genus Platanthera; species Platanthera zijinensis. The sequence continues at coordinate 148,909,326 of CM077079.1, forward strand.
GCTTTGGGACTACCCTATCCCATTTGCAAAACAGGGCAGAAGAAAGCCTGTTAGAGGCATTTATAAAGATGGTCTGGGAGACCAATAGTTCTGGCACCCTTACCTGGAGGAAGATGCCCAAAACTCTTCCAAAACACACATCCTTTTTACTGATTTTCTTTTTAATCAAGTCAAATATAATACTACCCCAGTTCACTGATTTCTTGTTAACTAAGGCATGCATCAATTGAAATTGGTGTCGGGTAATATGGTCATGAGCAGAGTGTTTTCTAACAACACTTTGCAAAAAATATCTGCCAAGAATCTATATTCTATTGATAGATTTTTCTTAAGCAGGTAGTTAGGATTTCCTTCAGTATGACCTAACCTTTCTAGAATTTCATTAAATTCACTACTAGATAAATCTATTTCATCTTCTCCATTAATAAAACCGAAAACTTCAGTTAAAAGTTCTGAAGAAAGAGGAACCTGGCGACCTGATATCGATCCGATAAGAACTGGAGTATCTTGAATCTTTGTTGTGAAAACCCATTCTTTAATTTCTATCACTGAGAGATTTATCCATGTTGTCATGAAAAACTGCAATTTAAGACCTTTAAATAGTTTTAGAATATCTTATAATACTTGATCTGAGTGAGAAAACAATTCCAACTCTATATCAAAAAACACATCAAACTTCATCGTTGCAGGGATTGCTGGAGAGACCGCCATTGCTCTGCAAAAACAACAAGAGATCAAGTGCAAGAGAATATGAAAGCGCGGGATGGAGTTCGATGAAAGCCTAATTATAGGTTTTCAAAAGATGAAGCAGCGAACTCCGTCTGATGCAAAGGAAAAAGCTTCGAACACAAGTTGACGAAAAAATTTCATGAAGAAATAAAAGCGTCGATCTCAGTTTGAAGAGGGGGAAAACAGTTCGTCATTCTCCGGTCGACAAAATATTTTCTGAAGCAAAATCGTTGATCTCCATTCGATGAAAACGTTTCACAATGATATTTTATCGATCTTCGTTCGACGAAAAATCTCAAGAAGAGTTCACAGATCGTCGATCTCCGTTCGACGAAAAGTGACCAATTCTTCGACATCAGGAAGAAATCAAATTAAACCTTCTCCATTAATCATACCTAGATGATTTAATAAGAACAGATGTTTCTTTTCATCTAATGGTTTGGTGAAGATGTCTTCTCTTTGTAAATCAGTAGAGATAAAGACAAGATTAATTTTCTTTTTGTCCACACAATCTCTAATGAAATGATGTCTAATTTCTATATGTTTAGTTCTAATATGAAGCACTGGATTTTGTGCAATTGAAATAGCACTGGTATTATCACAAAAGATAATTGAATTATTTATGTTGTGACCATAATCCAGTAGCTGATTTTGAATCAATAATATCTATGAGCTGCAATTACCAGCTGTCATGTACTCAGCTTCAGTTGTTGATGTTGACACAAATGTTTGTTTCTTGTAAAACCAGGACACAAGCCTATCACCAAGAAACTGACAAGTCTTTGATGTGCTTTTCTTGTCAACTCTACATCCACTATAGTTAGAATCTGAGAATCCAGTTAAGTCAAATTCAGACTTTGTTGGATACCAAAGTCATAGATTTGGACAACCCTTTATGTATCTCAAAATCCTTTTTTATAAAATTAGGTGAGATTCTTTGGGATTTAATTGAAACCTAGCACAAATACATGTAGCAAACATGATATCAGGCCTACTTGCTATAAAATACAATAAGGACCCAATAATATCCCTATATGTTTTTTCAAAACCTGGTTTACTCTATTCATCAGAATCAACTACAACATTGGAGGGCATGGGTGTTTTCATGGCTGAGGCATCAGACATCCCAAATCTTTTAATAAGCTCCTTAGCATATTTAGATTGGGATATAAAGATATCATCAGTGGATTGCTTCACTTGGATACTAAGGAAGTAAGATAGTTCAACCATGCTACTCATTTCATACTTTGAATGCATCAGGTGAGAAAACCTTTTGCAAAATTTGGAATCAGTAGATCCAAATATTATGTCATCTACATAAATTTGAACTAGCAAAATTTTATCCTTATGATGCTTGATAAATAAAGTTCTATCTACAATGCCTCTAATGAACTTATGTTTTAGAAAAAAGCTAGCTAAGGTTTCATATCAAGCTCTTGGAGCTTGCTTTAGACCATAGAGAGCTTTATGCAACTTAAAAACATAAGAGGGATGAGTTGAAGAGATAAAACCTGGTGGTTGTTCAACATACACTTTCTCTTTAAGTTCTCTATTAAGAAATGCACTTTTGACATTAATTTGATAGACTTTGAATTTCTTGAATGCTGCATATGCAAGAAGTATTCTGATAGCTTCAAGTCTTGCAAAAGGAGCAAAGGTCTGGTCATAATATATGCCTTCCTCCTGAGAATAGCCTTGGGCTACCAATCTTGCTTTGTTCCTCACAATGGCTCCTTGAGCATCCAACTTATTCCTGAATACCCATTTAGTTCTAATGATTGGGTAGTCTTTGGGTCTTAGAACTAAATCCCAAACTCTACATCTTTCAAACTGATTGAGTTCATCTTACATTGCAATAATCCAGTGGGGATCTTGCTCTGCATCTTTTATGGATTGAGGTTCAATCTGAGAAAGAAAGCAAGCATGCATCAGACGATTGAGTTGATGTATTATTTGCACACCAACTGATATGTCTCCAATCACTTGATATATGAGATGATCTCTAAGTGTGACAAAATCAGTGGGTAGAGATGGTACATCAACAGCTACTGGAATTAATTCCTCTTATGGAATTACATCTACTATTGTGGGTTCAATTGTTTTAGCAATTTCTTCTTCACTATCTTCATCAATCTGTGCAGAAGGATGCAATGTAACCTCTTGGGTGGGGTTTAAATCATCCAACTTCTCATACAAATAGGGTACCTGTAAAGAGGTTCTAGTAGAAAAATCCTTCTCCTTGTAAAACATGTTAGTCTCATCAAAAGTTACCTGTACAGATTCTTCCATTTTTAATGTTGATTTATTATAGACCCTATAAGCATGCTAAATTGGGAATATCCAAGAAAAATTCCTTCTACAGCTTTGGATTCAAACTTTCTAAGATATTTCTTGTCATTATTATGAATATAGCATATACAACCAAATTCTTTAAAATAGTTTATTTTAGGTTTCTTTACTTTAAGTAATTCATAGGGGGGCTAACCCTTAAGTTTATGAATTAGACTTCTATTCAGAACATAGTTTGATGTTCTTACTGCCTATGCCCAAAAAGATAGGGGCAAGTGAGCATCTTCAAGTAATGTCCCTATAGATTCAATCAGGGTTCTATTTTTCCTTTCAGCTACCCCATTTTGTTGAGGAGTTCTAGGAGCAGAAAAATAATGCATGATACCTTCCTTCTCACAGAATTCTTGCATGAGAAGTGATTCAAACTCAGTGTCATGATCACTTCTAATCAATGTAACTTGAGTAGAGGACTCATTATGTATGCTCTTAAGAAAGTCTGTAAGAACTTTAAAGTTATCTGACTTATTTTTCAGAAAGAAAACCCAAGTGAATTTAGAGAAATCATCAACAATGACCAAGGAATATGACTTCCCTTCCAAGCTCTTTATTGTAATATGTCCAAAAGGTCCATATGTAGCAAGTACAAGATTCTGGGTGAATCACTTTTATTAATGGTTTTAAAGCTATTTTTAGTTTGCATGCCTATTTGACAAGCCCTGCAGAGTCCTTCCTTCTTGTAGGGGCCAGAAGATAGTCCTCTAACAAGATTGTCCCTAGATAATTTGGCTATTGTCCTAAGGTTTACATCTCCTAATCTCTTATGCCATAAATCATTAGTTGAACTAATTTGATTAAATAAGCAAATTTCTGAATTAGCTAATTTGAAATTAACTACATAAATGATACCTTGTCAAATTCTATTTAAAATAGTTTTGTTTTTATCAGAAGTAATAATGCAAGATGACTAATTAAATGATACCTGATAACCATCATCACATAACTAGCTTATGGATATTAGGTTATGCTGAGACCACTTACATAGGTTACGTTCCTGAAGGTAACTGCTCAGATTTTTACATTTCCATATTCTTCTGTCTGTCCATAGTTGGAGTCTCCAAATATCACCTTTGGTCCAAGCTTTGCTTTAAAATCAATCAGGTTGTCTTTGCTTCCAATCATGTGTTTTGAATAGCCACTATCCAGATACCACTATTGCTCTGTGGTAGGATAGTTCTTTACCTGTAGAAAACAAGATTAGTTGTTCTTGACCCAGGTAACCTTGGGTCCTTGATTTCTTTCAAATTTATAACTTGAAATGTAAGAGAATTCAGGTTGATCCATGTAACCTAGTGCATGATATCTCCTTGGAGGAATTATCCACTGAGAAAAAGGATTAACAAGTTTTGGTTTCTGATTATTAGTTTGATAGGAATTAAAATTTTTGTTTTGAAAATATGAGTTGGACGAATTTAGTTGAGTTCATCGATCTGAGGTCGACGAAAGGTATTGATTTCGTCGATCTCGGTTAACAGAATGATAATACTCATTTTCTGCATTCCACGATTGTCGATCTCTATTCGACGAAACATATTGATTTTGTCGAGCACCCATTGTTGAGTAATCATACCCAGATTCTGGGTTCATAGTTCGTCGATCGCCGTTCGACGCATAATACTGATTTCGTCGATCTGAGTTCGACGAATTTTGTTGAACATTATTTTTATGAGATTTTTTATTTTTCTTTGATTTATTCTTTGGTAAGATTTCAGTATTTTTATCTGTAAGTTGTAAGACTTATTTTCCTTTTTCTTTAGCAGAAATGAATTTTTTGGGGGTCGATAAAATATTTTTCTAAAGAATAGGAGGCTGACTTGATGAAGTACCCAAGCCCAGTTTGCTATTTAATCTAGCATTCACTGTGCTTATGATGTCCATAAATTTGATATTTCTGCCATTAAGGGATTCTTCAAATATTTTAGCCTCATTTAATTTTGTTTCTAAGGAAATTATTTGATTATTAAAAGTTTGTAAATCTTCTTTAAGTTTTAAGTTTTCATAAAAAATATTTTAAAATTCAATTAGTCTTTCTCTGAGAAGTTTGATTTCTTTCTCAGATTTATTAGATCATTGCAAAATAACTTAATTTCAGTTTTAAATTGATTTGAAGTAAAATCAAAAGAAGAGATTACCTGATCTTCTTCTGATACAGACTCATCTTCTGAGTTGTCTTCTTCTAAATTTGCAGCTTCAAAGTTGCTGCAAGATGCATTGATTGCCATCAAGCATATCTCTCTGGCTTTGGCCTCTTCTTCATCCTCACTGGAGCTGGATGAAGATTCTGACTCAGATTCACTCCAAGTCTCAACAACAAATCCTCTTTCCTTCTTTTTGTATTTGTTGGAGGATGGCTTGTTGGAATGTTTCTTGGAGTCTTTCTCCATTCTTTTATCTTTCTTGTGGTTCTCTGAACATTCTTGAAGTATGTGTCCAGGTTTCCTGCATCCATAGCAAACTATATCTTTAGTAGGGGTTTTATCTTACCTTGGCTTATCATCTTTTCTGGAAGATCTTCTTCTGGAGTCCTTTCTTGCCATCTTGTAGAATCTCTTAGCCAAGAGACTTAATAGATCTTCATTATTTTGAGTTGCTTATACTTCTTCACTTGCTTTTAAAGCAATACTTTGCTCTCTCTTTGCTGAAGATGAAGTGGTCCTTTGCTCAGCTTCTCTGGTCTTGATGAGCTGCTCATAAGACTTGAGCTTGCCCAATAAGGTTTCAGTGGAGATCTCATTTAGGCTTCTGGCTTCCTTGATTGGCCAGATCCTAGAGTCCCATATGCTGGGGAAGCACATAAAAATCTTGTTATTTATCTCTATTAATGAGATGTCTTTGTCCAGAGTCTTCAGCTTATTAATTATGAGGCTAAGTCTATTGAACATTTCTGCAACTGACTCTAACTCTTCCTTCTTGAAGTTCTCATACTGAGAGATAAAGTGTGATCTCCTATCTTTCCTTTTATCAGTAGATCCTGCTACCATTGTATTTAGTGAGTCCCAAATGGCCTTTGCTGAAGTATATTCAGCAACCTTCTGAAATATGTCATCAGACATGGTTTGGGCCGGAATATTCTTTGCCTTAGCATCAGCAATCTTGGCCTTCTTTTGTGCTTCAATCCACTCAAGTGGTGGCACTGTACTGGTACTTGAAGTTGTCACTGGTAGTGGGGGACCTGTAAAAATAGAATTATATATGTCTTCATCAATTGAATTCATATAAAGCCTAAACCTTGCCTTCCAGAGTGCAAACTTATTCAGATTGCACACTAGAGGTATGGTGCTTGAATACTCCTTATTTTGTACCATGATATGAAAGACAAATTAGAGTAACTAGGATCTATCAAAGATCTTAATGTTCAGGTGTTAGCCTCTGAAACCAAACAACCTTACCCTCTGATACCAATTGAAAGTGAGGGATAGATGTTATGTTTACTCTAGATGGGGGGTGAATAGAGTATTAAAAATTTATTAACTTGTTTTTATAGCGGATTAAAATAAAGTGATATGTATAAGTATAAAAATAAATATCATAGAATAGAAAATAAAAAGGTAAAACACAACCAGATGACACAAGGAGTTTATAGAGGTTCCCCAATAAACATGGGTACATCCACTCTTCTACCACCCTGGTAGAAATCCACTATTGGTTTTTGATCAGGTGCCCTGCTATCACGGGTTTTTGATCAGGTGCCCTGTCACCACAAGATCTATTTTTCTAAGGGAGATCTAGCAACCCATTGAGCTTTTGATTAGGTTCCCAAAAAGCAATCTAAGTCTTTTGATCAAGATACTTAACAACCAAAATGGGCTAACTTTTGAAGGGAGTTAAAACCCTATACACAGGAAATGGAAAAGTAAAAGTGATATTGTCTTCTCTATCTCAATGCTCTGAGAAGACTAGTGGATCTTGTTGATGTTTTCAAAGCACCCCCTGAGTTATAGAAATCTTATCAGGAGTGGAAGCTTTGTTATAGGGTATAGGCCTTCAAAGATGAAAACTTCTTCTTTCAGTAAATGATTCTGAGAGATTGAACTTTTTGTCTCAGATTGAATATGTGTTGTTGGAAGAAAATCTTGAAGAAGAAGAATAATGAACAAGATGTTTTCTATCTCTCTCTCTTGTTCTCTGTTTGCAGATGTTCTCTTTCTTCTTCTCCTTGTGCTTGATTACCAAAAATATTTTATATCTTGTGTGCAATCTTCTGAAAATTTTCTTTATATATTGATTGCTGACTCAAGCACATTTGAATTTCAAATTCCTTAAAACCTTCTGCATAATTTCTGGGATCTTGAATGGTTGATTTTTGCCTTCAATGTATTTCCCTAATTGTCCAGTAAATATGGTAGAGTAATAACTCTGTGAAAACAAAAATTAATGCTGCCCAAAATAGCTATATTCTTGAGAATATTTAGCATTAATTATTAGAGCATTACTGTCTTAATATCTTAAATCAAACTGCTTTAGTCGATTTGAGAAACTATAGAGAAGAATAGTCGAATAGAAACTGAAAAGAGTTAGTTGAACTCAACAAAGATTTCTTCGACCTGATCTCCTAGTTCGTCAAGCTAAGAAATCTTCTTCGTCGAGCTGAGCTCCAAGATCGTCGAGCTGAAAGTATACTTGCCAATCTGAGCTCCAAGTTCGTCGAAATGAGAAGGCACTTCGTCGAGCTGAGATTTTGATATAAGCTCACAGTTCGTTAATCTCAGCTGGACTTTCGTCGAGCTCAACTCGGATAAAGAACTCTGAGTTCGTCGATCTGAAATCGATGATCGTCGAGCTGAGTTCATCTATCGTCGAACACCTTTTCTGTAATCTTTAAATTGTCTTGTCTCTAAAGTCTTGTGTCTCTCAAGTCTTCTGAAGGTAGGTTTCAATAATCTAACCTAATGTGACAAACCTTAACCCTGGAACTAACAAATGACCTTAGGCTATACATGTTGGGTCAATAATCCTAATAGTGAACCTAGCCCAATTCTCAAGTAGGGTTCCAACAGATGCTTCAGACTTTGAATGTTTTAGAAAATGATGATAATGATATTCTCCAACTCTATATGAAATGAAGGCAAGTGCATTTTATCGTCTATAGTATATGATAATTAATTAAAATATCAAGGTGATTACCCATGGCGCGTTGATTACTTTTACTTCAAGAAGATCACTATTATCTTATCAATTGATTTTTGGAGTCATTTTGCTAAGGTAAAAAAGAGAAGTAAATTGTGAATTAAGAGAGGGATTAGGCTATATTTAAAAAGCTAGTACTCGATCTTGAATCACCTTGGCATAACGATAATCAAAAAGTAAATAAATATTCTAATTCTCTTTAATTAAGTACTTTGACCGTGAAGGTTCTCAAAGCATGAACACCCATCTCTAGAGGAAGTGCCCAACTAAGTTTAGGAAAAATCACTGAACACTCATTCTAAAATCAAATACTTAAAGCTCGCTTTACATTATGAAGCCCACTCAGGGATTTGACTCCAATATGGGAGATTTACGTCATCCTCTCTCGAGGGGTGTGTGCAACTCTCTTCACCCTTGTGTGATCGATTCATACTTAAGCCTCTCGGCTAACTAAGTATGGAAACCTAATTTAAAACCATATATCAAAAATATGTCCTCTCTACCTTTAAAATAGGGGGTAAATAAAAATAATTTTATCAAAGAGAAAAAGAGAACTTAAAGATCATAACTTGATCATCTCATCCTCGGATCATCTCAATCGAGTACTAATGAGAGATTAGTTAATCAAAGTGGAGCGGTGAGAGAATGACTTGTAATGAAATTGCATGAAAATTAACTAAGAGAGAGAGAGAGAGAGGGTTAAGAAGAAAAGAAGTAAACTTTTATTAAAACCTAAAAAATTTACAATTGAATGAGAGATTTCAACTACTAAAAAAATTACAAGTGGACTTTAAATGAAAGTACAAGAGACTAAAACTAAGAATACAAGTTAACAAAGAATTATATGAAAAAAATGAGAGAGAAAGAAAGAAGCATAAGAACATTTTGTGGACAAATATTAAAACCCTAAGAATAGCAACGAGCAGCACCTCCCCACTCAAAAATTTTGAACCCGTGACTTCAAGAGCTGCTGGAATTTATAAAAAAATTCAGAAGTACATGCCCCCTCTCATGCCCGTGAATGGGGGAGTGTAATATTTGGATGACTTTGGTTTGAGAAAATCTGGTGGGGCAGCGTTTAGCTCGGGAATCGAGTAACATGCCCCTTATCATGCCCATGTTTGGGGGGCATGACAAAAACGACGAGCAGTAGTTTGGTGAAAGTTGTGTTATAGCTGCTGGAATCGGGCTAGATGCCCCTGGTCATGGCCGTGACCTGGGGGCATATACTTAAAAAAATGCCAAATTGCTCAAAAATCAGCAAAAATAAAAATAAGACTAAGTTAGAACAATATTTTCAAAAAGAACTAATTATAAGTTGAAAATTTACAATATACATATATTTAAATAAGAAAACTAAATTTTTTTTCATAATAAATTAAGTTTCATCAAATTTCCCCATACTTATTATTTTTCTTATCACCAAGAAAAGACTTATAAGTTAGCAAAAATCAAAAGGACTAATCGAACAGCCTCATTAATTAGTAAAGACTTATAAGTTAGCAAAAATAAAACTAATAAATTATGTTTCAGAGAGACCCAAACCCAGGCCCCCAAAAGAATGGACAGAGGAGGAGGAAACAAGTTGAGCAGATAGAAGGGAGAGGAAGCAGCAAGAGGGTCAACAGCCTCATCTATTAGCTTCTTCAGAGAGGGAGTGATGAATTTGAGAAGATCATTTGCAATGTTAGAGAAGTTTAGATATAGTTGTTCAGGTGTAGAAGGGGTATAGGTGGATTGGTGAGCATAGTTGGAACATATGAAGAGAGCTTAAGGTAGGTCAGATAATAAGAATGTTGGGAATGTTGATGGAATATTGGATGGAGGGATGGCATCAGGAAGTTCATCTTGAAGAGGTGAATGTTTTGGTGAGGGTTGAGGAGATTGAGATGAGAATAGATTTAAGGTAGGGAATGACAGAAGTTGATCTGGAAGAGTAGAAGTGGATGGAATATCAGCAATATGTTATGGTTGAGGTGATTGACAAGGTGGAGATGGTGAATCCTCAAGAATGTGGATTGGTGTTTGTTGTGGAGATGGTGGTTGAGATGGTGAAACAAGAGGGATGAATGTAGAAGGTGTGTCTGTAATAATGGTGGATGGTTATTGAAGTGGGGGAGATGGTATAAGAGTGGGAGAGGGAGGAGCAGGATATTCTTCATGGGTTGGGAGAGTGGCTGTTTCAGCCCTGGTGTCCTCTGAAGCTATCCTTGAAGAGGAAGCCCTGGAGGGCTTTGGGACTACCCTCTCCCATCTGCTAAAGAGGGCAAAAGAAAGCCTGTTAGAGGTATTTATAAAGATATTTTTGGAGACCAATAGTTCTGGCACCCTTAACTGGAGGAAGATGCCCAGAACTCTTCCAAAACACACATCCTTTTTATTGGTTTTCTTTTTAATCATGTCAAATATAATACTACCCCATTTCACTGATTTCTTATTAACCAGGGCATACATCAATTGAAATTGGTATCGGGTAATATGGTCATGAGTAGAGTGTTTTCCTAACAACACTTTGCCAACAATATCTACAAAGAATCGATATTCTATTGATCGATTTTTCTTAAGCAAGTGGTTAGGGTTTCCTTTAGTATGACCTAACCTTTCTAGCATTTTATTAAATTCACTGCTAGATAAATATATTTCATCTTCTCCATTCATAAAACCGAAAACTTCAGTTAAAAGTTCTGAAGAAAGAGGAACCTTGTGACCTTATACCGATCCGATAAGAACTGGAGTATCTTGAATCTTTGCTGTGAAAACCCATTCTTTGATTTCTGTCACTAGGAGATTTATCCTTATCGTCATGAAAAACTGCAGATTCGGACCTTCAAACAGTTTTAGAATATCTTAGAATACTTGATCTGAGTGAGAAAACGAATTCAAATCTATATCAAAGCCCACATCAAACTTAATCGTTGCAAGGATTGTTGGAGAGACTGTCATTGCTCTATAAAAACAATAAGAGATCAAGTGCAAGAGAACAGGAAAGCACGGGATGGAGTTCGATGAAAGCCTAATTATAGGTTTTAAAAAGATAAAGCAATGAACTCCGTTTGACGCAAAGGAAAAAGCTTCGAACTCAGGTCGACGAAAAAATTCATGAAGAAATAAAAGCGTCGATCTCAGTTTGAAGAGGGGGAAAACAATTTGTCGTTCTCCGGTCGATGAAATATTTTCTGAAGTAAAATCGTCGATCTCCATTCGATGAAAAAATTTCACAATGAGATTTCGTCGATCTCTATTCGACGAAAAATCTCAAGAAGATTTCACAGATCGTCGATCTCCATTCGACGAAAAGTGACCAATTCTTCAAACTCAGGCAGAAATCAAATTAAACCTTCTCCATTTATCATACCTAGCTGATTTAAGAAGAACAAATGTTTCTTTTCATCCAATTGTTTGGTGAAGATGTCTGCTCTTTGTAAATCAGTAGAGATAAAGAAAGGATTAATTTTATTTTTGTCCACACAATCTCCAATGAAATGATGTCTAATTTCTATATGCTTAGTTCTACTATGAAGAATTGGATTTTGTGCAATTGAAATAGTACAAGTATTATCACAAAATATAATTGAATTATTTAAGTTGAGATTTAAGTCATCCTCTCTCGAGGGGTGTGTGCAACTCTCTTCACCCTTGTGTGATCGATTCATACTTGAGCCTCTCGGCTAACTAAGTATGAAAACTTAAGTTAAAACCATATATCAAAAATATGTCCTCTCTACCTTTAAAATCAAGGGTAAATAAAAATAATTTTATCAAAGAGAAAAAGAGAACTTAAAGATCATAACTTAATCATCTTATCCTCGGATCATCTCAATTGAGTACTAATGAGAGATTACTTAATCAAAGTGGAGGGGTGAGAGAAGGACTTCTAATGAAATTGCATGAAAATTAACTAAGAGAGAGAGGGTTAAGAAGAAAAGAAGTAAACTTTTATTAAAACCTAAAAAATTTACAATTGAATGAGAGATTTCAACTCCTAAAACATTTAAAAGTGGACTTGAAATGAAAGTATAAGAGACTAAAACTAAGATTACAAGTTAACTAAAAGAATTGTATGAAGAACATTAGATAGAAAGAGAGAAGCATAAGAACATTTTGTGAAGAAATATTAAAACCCTAAGAACAGTAACTAGCAGCACCTCTACACTCAAAAAAATTTAAAACATGACTTCAGGAGCTGCTGGAATTTATAAAAAAAATTCAGAAGTACATGCCCCCTATTATGTCCGTGACTGGGGGAGTGTAATATTTGGATGACTTTGGTTGGAGAAAATCTAGTGGGGTAGCGTCTAGCTCAGGAATCGAGGAACATGCCCCCTATCATGCCCATGATTGGGTGGCACGACAAAAACGACGGGTTGTAGTTTGGCAAAAGTTGTGTTGTAGCTGCTGGAATCGGGCTACATGCCCCAGGTCATGGTCGTGACCTGGGGGCGTATACTTCAAAAAAAATGCCAAATTGCTCCAAAATCTGCAAAAATAAAAATAAGACTAAGTTAGAACAAGATTTTCAAAAAGAACTAATTATAAGTTCCAAATTATTAATATACATATATTTAAATAAGAAAACTAAAATTTTTGCCATAATAAATTAAGTTTCATCAAATTTCCCCATACATATTATTTTTCTTATCCACAAGCAAAGACTTATAAGTTTGCAAAAATAAAAAGGACTAATCAAATAATTTAACCAAGCTAAATATGACTACGATGCGAAATTAGAAGTTGAGAAATTTTGAAAAGAAACTAAAATCATTACTAGATCTTAGCACATAATTTTATGATTTTCACTAACATAAAAACAAATCATCCCAAATTTTAAATATAATTAAAAACTTCATAAAGAAACAAATGAAAAATACATTGAGTCGCTACTAATGTCTAAGAGACATTTTATAATCACATCAATTCAAGTCATTATTAAATATTTCTACCTAGAGACTTACCTAATCTACGTTCTTGCTACTTAACAAAAAGTAAACTTAGGAAGCATGAATCGCTGTGACTTAATTTGGTGTAATGTTTTGACTTAGGTTAATGGGTGCAATAGTGAAAAGATAAACGCGAAGGGTACTTAGCACACTTAAACAAAAGAGTGAGCCTTGCAGAAAAATGTTGCTAGCAAATAATTTTCCATTTCCAAATATTTTTCTTCTTTTTCATCATTTTGTTTCCAATTTTATGTTCTTTTTTTTTTTTAATTTTGGTATTTTTCTTCTCCTTTGTAGCAAAATGGGTACAAAATACAACTATCTTCACAAAATTAAACACACCAGCTACAAAGTCAAAGATCAAAAGTAATTTAATTGTGTTATATGGGTAGACTATTTGGCTATGGTAAAACATAAGCGGGGCTACAAAAAGAGCGGGGAAAGGCACAATGTTGCTAGCAATGGCTAATATTTTAGGTGCGGTATGCAAAGACTCAAACTAATTTAAATAGAACAGCTAGATCATTTTCATGCTTCTAACTCTACTAAAAGTAAATTTTTGAAAAATTCAAAAGATGTAAGTTTTAAATTGAAAATAAAGAAGATTAACTTTTCATGAAAATGACCATAACAAGCATCCAAACTGGTTCATATCTACTACACTTAGCATTAGTCAACATTAAAAAGATTTTTAAGACGAAAATGAGATTTGATAGGTTTTATAAAAGTGAAAAACATAAAAATGGCTATTAAAAAGTGCAAATATTTAAGAAAATTCTAAAAAATAACATACAACCCTAATTAGTAACACTACAAGAGTCAGCATATTGCTCATTAAACATAGATAAAGTAAAAATTATTCTAATTCATTCTAACTAAACATGTATACATAAGATTAGAAACAACAAAATGTAAAGTAATGGGGCACTAAGATTTATGCAAATATTAACTCAACTTATGAGAGGTTTTTCAAGTTTTTATCTTTTTAATTTTATTTTTTATAAATAAATTATATATACAAAAGTTGAAAATAAAAAAAGAAGACACTAAATAATTATTATTAACTCTTGGACTTGTTGAGGCAATACCCCGTGAAGGGCACTCACTGATACTAGGAGGTGTGTTGGGATCATAGTTCAAACCTCCCGTTCCAAGAAACAAGATTTTCAATTTCTATTTATTTTTTTTATTATTGAAAGTTCTACAAAACTAAAATAAAATGAAAATGTTTTGGGAATTTTGGGGTTTTATAATTTCTTTCTGAAATTTCTAAATTTTTTTTATTTTTTTCTTCTCACCACCTGGTCTTTTCATACTTAAAGTTAAACATTATCCCATTTAAAGCTAAGTATGAAGATAAAAAGAAAAAGAACAAATTTAAAATTACAAAAATAAAAGTGAAAATTAATGATATGAGGAGGAGGGGGAAAAGGGATTCCCTACTAGTGAAGTTGAGGAGGCCGCAATATAAACCCTGCAAATTATGTTAATACAAAAACAAAAAAATAATAATAAGAGAAGATAACTATGGGGTGTTTCCCACAAGCTCTTACTTTAAGGTCGCCTGGCTTGACCCATTTTGCAGTTAAGTTATTGGTGGAAGGATAAACGATTCACTCTTCTTGTATGAGGTGTCTCCTAGAAGATACAACATAACACGGTGCTCATTAACTTTGAAAGAGCCATTTTCTAGGTGGGAAATGAGAACTGTGTCGTATGGCCAAACCTCTTTAACAATAAAGGGGTCGGACCATTGAGATTTCAATTTTACTAGAAAAAGGCGAAGACGAGAGTTATAAAGGAGGACGAGATCGACCAGCGCAAATGATTTAGGAAATTTTATATTCTTATTATGATAAAACATAGTTCGCTCCTTATAAAACTTATTGCTCTTGTAGGCATTCGCATGTCACTCATCGAGTTCATTTAATTTAAACTTACAGAGCTCGGTTGCTAATGTAGAACCTAAGTTTAAAAATTTAAGCACCCAGAGTGTGTGGTGCTCTAACTCAACCAAAAGATGGCAAGACTTTTTATAAACCAATCGATATGGTGTACAACCAATAGAGGTCTTGTATGTCATTTGATAGGCCCATAGTGTTACATCGAGCCTAAGTGTCTTGTCCTTCCTATTAATAGTGGCAGTTTCTTCTAAGATCGGCTTCAACTCATAATTCATAATTTCAACTTGATAGCTCATTTGTGGGTGATAGGCGGTGGAGATCTTATGTGTGACTCTATATTTCGCTAAAATTGTAGTGAATTGGCTATTGCAGAAATGGGTGCTCCTATCACTAACAATTGTGCATAACATGCCAAAACAAGAAAATACTTGCATCGTTGGTGGGGAGTGCTTGCACTTCTGCACACCTCAATACATAGTTGATCGTAATGAGTATATATTTGTTCTTAAATGAGGGAGGGAGAGGAACTTCGAAATAAATTCCCCAAAGATCGAAAATTTTGCATTCTAAGAAAATATTTTGGGGCATTTCATCCTGAAGGGAGATATTATATGACCGTTGGCAGTTGTCGCAAGTACTCATAAGGGTGTGAGCTTATTTGAATAATGTAGGTCAATAAAAGCTCACCTTTAGCTCCTTTTTGGCGGTCCGGTTCTCTTGGTAGTGACTTCTGGTTGGTCCTTCATGGAAGTTCCGTAGAATTTGCAAACCTTCCTCGCTCGTGACACATCTTCTCACCACCTAGTCTTTTCATACATGAAATATAAAGGGGCCCTCCCAAAAATAATTCTTTAAGTCGAAAAATGGTTTCTTCTTTTATTGTCTCGATAACTCTTTTGGCAAGACTCGGACTACTAAATAGATAGCCCAATCTACGAAATATGGGGTAAAGGAAATCATTACCATTTTGAGGGCAATGCGGCGCTCTTCAGAATATTTATCATTTATATCGGCCTCCACTAATGCTTCTGTAGTGGGATTATCTAAACAGGAAAGATGGTCGGCCGCCCTGTTTTTAGCTTCTCTTATCCTAGATCTCTAAATCAACCTCCTGCAAGAGTAGGATCCATCCCAATAAATAAGGCTTGTCATCCGCCTTATTTAGTAGGTACTTAAGAGTAGAGAGATCTATGAAAAAAATTACTTTAGAGAGAGTTATATATAGCCTAAACTTATTAAAGAAAAAACTATAGCTAGAAGCTCCTTCTCTGTGGTGGTGTAATTATCTTGTGTGAATGTGAGTGTCTTGCTCGCGTAATTGATGATGCATATTTTAGCTTAATTTATTAGGGTAAAAATATATTATTTTCGTTTTAAATCTTTCCCTTTAGGTAATTTTATGTCACTTTTTTTGTAAATATTATAACTAATGTTTATTTTCTGTTTTTGCAGGTTTCAACAAGTTTGCGGCCAAAAATGACCTGTCACGCCCCCCTGTCATGCCCTCCCCGAGCATGACCTAGGGCGTGTCACCTGTTCCCAAGGAACCCAGCCGCAAGAGAGAGTTTCCTGCCAAAATCCCCTGTCACGCCCCACCGACACGCCCTCCCCGGGCGTGTCACCGGGCGTGACACGGGGCGTGTCGCCCTCTGCCCGAAGTATGCCGCCTCCTTCAATGCATTCTACACCACTGCACGCAACAGTACTATCATGCCTTATATCACGGGCATGACTTAGGGCGTGACTGCCCCCATTTCGACGTCTGATGGACCAGTGACTGCTGACTTTAACTTGACACGCCTGTCACGCCCCCTGTCACGGGCGTGACCTAGGGCGTGACCACCATCGTACCGAAATAATCATCATTCCCGCCAGAATTCAGCTCCCGAGGTCAAATCCGTACCTGTCACGCCCCTTGACACGCCCTACCCAGGCGTGTCGCCGGGCGTGACCAACCCGTGGGAAAATTCTATAAATACCAGACCCCCCCCTTCCATTTCAGCAACTATTGGGGAGAGGGGGAGGTGCTGCCCCTTTGGTTCTTCATCTTTTTCATGCTTTTTCTCTCTCTCTCTCTCTCTCTCTCTCCCTCTCTTTGTAATTTTTGTTTAACCCTAGTTTAATCTTAGTTTTTTTAGCTTTTATTGTAATCTTGCTCTTGCTTAGTGCTACTTGTAGGGCCAGAATAGGACTTTAAATTCATGCAATTGTAATCTCTTTTTCCATAGTGTAACTTTCTCCTTTTCATTAATATAAGTGTTCTTTCTTTACTTGTGTTCCTTTATATACTTTACTACTCATCCCCCCCTCCTCCACTCCATTATGATTAACTAATCCTCCGTGTACTCGATCTTGATGATCCAAGGTTAGAGCGATTAAGTTATGATTTTTTAATTAAACTTTTCTTTCTAGGTTAGGGCCTTGAATTACTTTTGATAAATCATGGGTTGGAGGTATATTATCGATATATACTCTCCACCTTTGCTTTCATTCTGGGCTAGCCGAGTGTCCGATAGAATAAAGTGAGCATTCAAGAGTAAAGGGAGTTGTACGCACCGCTCGAGAGAGGCAGACATTCAAATCTCCCGGATTGGAGTAAAATCCAATAGAGGGGTTCACCGCATAAAGGGAGCTTTAGGCCTCCGATTTAGACGAGAGTCGGTCGGACCTTCCTAAACTCGGTTGGGCACGAATTCGAGAGAAGCGTGTTCAAGCTTTAGGAACCTCTATGGTCAAGGACCTTTATCCTATTAAGTTTAGATTTTTATCGCAATTTCTTAATCATCTTTAGCCAAGGTGATTCTTTAATCGAGTGCGTCCCTTTATTATTAGCCTAACTCTTTTTTTATCCTGCAAGTAGTTTAGTTTTCTTTTAAATTTGGTACTTTAATTCATGTTTTTAGTTTAACATTTAATAGAAATATCATTTGATAAAATAATAGCGACCGCCTTTGAGTAGAAGTAGTCATTACGCCTCAGGGAAATACGACCTTGATACTAATCTTTAGTATCCTATACTATAACCGATAAGGAACGCTTGCCTTTATCGGATATAGAATCGGAGAATATTCTCAACCACCACATCCACTTTCTCTTTTCTAACCCTCTCTCCGCCGTTGCGATTTTTTGTAACAAGTTTTTGGCACCGTTGTTGGGGAATGTTTTGATATTTTGAAAAAAGGATAGCAATTAATTTTATCATTTTTGTTTTGTTTTTTTTCTCGTCTCTCTCACCCCACGCACGCGGTTGATTAATTTTATTTTGTAATGTGTAATCTTTGTTTTAATTGTGGAGAGTTCGGTCACTCTCGTGAGGAGTGTTGGGTAAGGTATCCTTCATCCTCCCATGATTTTATCCCTTCCGGATCGAATCAATTTGTCCAAATTGATCCATCCGCGAATTTTTTTCATGGAGTTACGATGGTTTTCAAACGCCTTCCTACCCTTCTCCTCCGAATTTTTCTGATTTTAATTTTTCCGGAAATTTCTTGAATGGACATTTTGATCCTTGCCCTACTTTGAACTACTCAGGGTGGCAATACCCTTCTCATTCTTGGGGTTAAGGTGATCATCAATCCATTCCATCTCAAGATTTTTCCACTTTTTCTCCGCAAGTTTGCGCGCCTCCCGTTTTTGATTCTAGCAAAAATGAAGTCATTTTTGATGGTGTAGCATTTGATGCACGCATCAATGCTCACTTCAAAGTGATTTTTGACGCTTTGGCTACTGAGGCCGCATCTTTTTCTTCCCCTCCTCCTCCTATTTATCTTTCGAATGATGAATCTTCGGATATTCCGCAGTGCCTTCAATCACTTGCGGAAGACGATTATTCAGAAATTCCATTGTGCCTTCAACCTCTCGAGGAGGAAATTTCCCCCAATATTCCGATTTTTTTTCAAGTTTCCGAGGAAGACGGACTTTCTTGTGTTCGATCTTCTGAAGAGATTGATTTTTCGGATATCCCGGTTTGCTCCCAATCTACCGAAATGATTGATATTCAGGTGGAGCAACCGGATTTTTCTATCCAACCATTTTCTTGTGATCAACCGCCGTCGCCTTCTTCTTTTTCTTCTCTTCCCCCTCCTTGCAAAAATTCTGTTTTCTTTTCTTGTTTTATTTTTCCTTCTACTTTAGTTTCTACTTCTTCTTCGCCCCCTTCTAATAGTATAGTTTATTTTTCTAGTTTTTTTTCTTTTTCTAAATCTTCTTGTTTTTTTTGTTTTATTTAAAAATAAAAAATAAAAAATTACAAAAAAATATTTTTATTTTCTTAAAAAATGTTTTAGCACTCGCGCCGAAACGCATATTGCACGAGCTGCCATTATATTTCTCTTTTTATTTTCCTTTTAGCTAACAAAAAAATGTGGAGCTCAATGACGTTGTAAACAAAGAGCGCTCTTGGGAGGCACCCCTTGCTTATCTTTTTCTTTTTTGTTTTTCCGTTTTTTTTTATTTTTTGTTTTGTGCAGGAATAAGCTCCCGCGTGTTTGTGCAGCTTATCGCCTCACAACTTGGACTGAAACCGATCTTTAGCTCAAGTTTGGGGGACACAATTTCAAACGTCTGGGCATCAAACGCTAGGGAAACATCTTCTCCCTCTCATTGCATTTCTTTTTTCTCTTTTCTCTCTTCTCACTCTCTTTATACTTAACTTTAAACATTGGGGACAATGTTTAACTTTAAGTATGGTGGAGTGTTCCCTTAATATTTTACTTAAGAAAAATAAAAAAAAAAATTTAATTATAAATATTTTAGAAAAATCAAAAAAAAATTGTATATATAATATTTTTGAAAAATCCAAAATATATATATATATATATATATATATATATATTTGAAAAAATCCCAAATTAAATTGAGTTAATTTTTGCCAAATCAATTAGTACCCCGCTACTTTGCTTTTTATTGTTTTTTTTCAAGCTCATGTCTACTTGCTTAGTTAGAAAAAATTTGATTAATTTTCTCTTTAAATATCTTTAGCGAGTAGTATGTTGACTCATGCAGTGTTCCTATTTAGGGTTGTATGCTATTTTTGAAAATTTTTGAATTTTTCTTTACTTTTCCATAGCCTTTCTTTTATTTCTTTTACTTTCTATAAAACCCATCATCCCTTATTTGTCATTATTAAAATCTTTTTAAACGTTAATTAGTATTAAGTGTAGTAGACACAAAACGATCTAGACGCTTGTTATCATTATTTTCATGAAAGCAAATTCTCTATTTTTTATTTTTTTGTGTTTATCCTCTTTTGAAATTTCAAAGCTTTACTTTGAGTAGATTTAGGAAGCATGAAAATGATTTAGGCATTTCTTTTGTAACGTTTGAGCCTTTGCACCTCGCCTAACAATAACCATTGCTAGCCATTTTTGTGTCTTTTCCTTTCCTTTTTGTAGCCCCACTTTTTATTTCACCACGGCCAAATAGCCTACATACATGCACACTTTAAAATTATTTTTGAGCTTTAATTTCTAATGTGCATCTTTTTGAAAAAATTAGTCGAAATCTTTGTGTTATCTTTTGCTACAAAAGTAAAAAAGTTTTAAGTATAAAAAAAATGAAAAAAAAATGATGAAAATTATTGAAAAAAAAGTAAAAGAAAACAAAAGAAAAGTATTTATTTTGGCTAGTTTTATTTTGGCAAAGCTCATTTTCTTTTTGTTTTAAGTGTGCAAATATCCCTCGTGTTTATCTTTTTGAATATCGTATCCTTAAAAACCTAAGCCTAACTATACGCCTAATTAAAGACCTAATGATTCATGCTTTCTATGTTTACTTTTTAGTATAGTAGCGAGAAACTAAATTGAGTAAGTATTTTTGATAGAAATATTGAATTTTGTCTTGATTGATTATGGTTTTAATTTATCTCTTAGACTTTAGTAGTGACTCAATTCGCTTTTTACTCGTTACTTTATTAAGTTTTAATTCTGTAAAAATTTGGGATGATTTGTTTTTATATTTAGTAAAATTTATAAAATTCTGTGCTAAGTTAAAGTAGGACTTTTTGGTTCTTTTTCAAAAATTTCTCTACCTCTAAATTCCCGTCTTACTCATTTATAGCATTTTTAAACTTTTCAATTAATCCTCTTTATTTTCTCTAACTCGTAGACTTTGCTTGAGGACAAGCAAAATAATAAGTATGGGGGAATTCAAAAACTTGATACAAAAATTCGCAACGACGGAGAGACGGTTAGAAAAGAGAAAGTGGATGTGGCGGTTGAGAATATTCTCCGATTCTATATCCGATAAAGGCAAGCGTACCTTATCGGTCATTACGCCTCAGGGAAATACGACCTTGATACTAATATTTAGCAAAGACTACGAGTTAGAGAAAATAAAGAGGATTAATTGAAAAGTTTAAAAATTCTATAAACGAGTAAGACGGGAATTTTGAGGTAGAGAAATTTTTGAAAAAGAACCGAAAAGTCCTACTTTAACTTAGCACAGAATTTTATAAATTATACTAAATATAAAAACAAATCATCCCAAATTTTTACAGAATTAAAACTTAATAAAGTAACGAGTAAAAAGCGCATTGAGTCACTACTAAAGTCTAAGAGACAAATTAAAACCATAGTCAATCAAGACAAAATTCAATATTTCTATCAAAAATACTTACTCAATTTAGTTTCTCGCTACTATACTAAAAAGTAAACGTAGAAAGCATGAATCATTAGGGCTTTAATTAGGCGTATAGTTAGGCTTAGGTTTTTAAGGGTGCGATATTCAAAAAGATAAACACGAGGTATATTAGCACACTTAAAACAAAAAGAAAATGAGCTTTGCCAAAATAAAACTAGCCAAAATAAATACTTTTCTTTTCTTTTCTTTTACTTTTTTTTCAATAATTTTCATCATTTTTTTTTCATTTTTTTTATACTTAAAACTTTTCACTTTTGTAGCAAAAGATAACACAAAGATTTTCCACTAATTTTTTCAAAAAGATGCACATTAGCAATTAAAGCTCAAAAATAATTTTAAAGTGTGCATGTATGTAGGCTATTTGGCCGTGGTGAAATAAAAAGTGGGGCTACAAAAAGGAAAGGAAAAGGCACAAAAATGCCTAGCAATGGTTATTGTTAGGCGAGGTGCAAAGGCTCAAACGTTACAAAAGAAATGCCTAAATCATTTTCATGCTTCCTAAATCTACTCAAAGTAAAGCATTGAAATTTCAAAAGAGGATAAGCATAAAAAAATAAAAAATAGAGAATTTGCTTTCATGAAAATAATGATAATAAGCGTCTAGACCGTTTTGTGTCTACTACACTTAATACTAATTAACGTTTAAAAAGATTTTAATAATGAAAAATAAGGGATGATGGGTTTTATAAAAAGTAAAAGAAATAAAAGAAAGGCTATGGAAAAGTAAAGAAAAATTCAAAAATTTTTCAAAAATAGCATACTACCCTAAATAGGAACACTGCATGAGTCAACATACTACTCGCTAAATATATTTAAAGAGAAAATTAATAAAATTTATTCTAACTAAGCAAGTAGACATGAGCTTGAAAAAAAAACAATAAAAAGCAAAGTAGCGGGGTACTAATTGATTTGGCAAAAATTAACTCAATTTAATTTGGGATTTTTTCAAAAAAATTTATATATATATATTTTTTGTTTGGATTTTTCAAAAATATTATATATACAATTTTTTTTTTGATTTTTCTAAAATTTTTATAATTTCTTTTTTATTTTTCTTAAGTAAAATATTAAGGGAACACTCCACCATACTTAAAGTTAAACATTGTCCCCAATGTTTAAAGTTAAGTATAAAGAGAGTGAGAAGAGAGAAAAGAGAAAAAAGAAATGCAAAGAGAGGGAGAAGATGCTTCCCTAGCGTTTGATGCCCAGACGTTTGAAATTGCGTCCCCCAAACTTGAGCTAAAGATCAGTTTCAGTCCATGTTGCGAGGCGATAAGCTACACAAACACGCGAGAGCTTATTCCTGCACAAAACAAAAAATAAAAAAAAACGGAAAAACAAAAAAGAAAAAGATAAGCAAGGGGTGCCTCCCAAGAGCGCTATTTATTTACAACGTCGTTGAGCTCGACGTTTTTTTGTTAGCTAAAAGGAAAATAAAAAGAGAAATATAATGGCAGCTCGCGCAATATGCGTTTCGGCGCGAGTGCCAAAACATTTTTTAAGAAAATAAAAATATTTTTTTGTAATTTTTTATTTTTTATTTTTAAATAAAACAAAAAAAACAAGATGATTTAGAAAAAGAAAAAAAACTAGAAAAAAAACTATACTATTAGAAGGGGGCGAAGAAGAAGTAGAAACTAAAGTAGAAGGAAAAATAAAACAAGAAAAGAAAACAGAATTTTTGCAAGGAGGGGGAAGAGAAGAAAAAGAAGAAGACGACGGCGGTTGATCACAAGAAAATGGTTGGATAGAAAAATCGGGTTGCTCCACCTGAATATCAATCATTTCGGTAGATTGGGAGCAAACCGGGATATCCGAAAAATCAATCTCTTCAGAAGATCGAACACAAGAAAGTTCGTCTTCCTCAGAAACTTAAAAAAATCGGAATATCGGGGGAAATTTCCTCCTCGAGAGGTTGAAGGCACAATGGAATTTCTGAATAATCGTCTTCCGCAAGTGATTGAAGGCACTGCGGAATATCCGAAGATTCATCATTTGAAAGATAAATAGGAGGAGGAGGGGAAGAAAAAGATGCGGCCTCAACAGCCAAAGCGTCAAAAATCACTTTGAAGTGAGCATTGATGCGTGCATCAAATGCTACACCATCAAAAATGACTTCATTTTCGCTAGAATCAAAAATGGGAGGCGCGCAAACTTGCGGAGAAAAAGTGGAAAAATCTTGAGATGGAATGGATTGATGATCACCTTGACCCCAAGAATGATCAGGGTGTTGCCACCCTGAGTAGTTCAAAGTAGGGCAAGGATTAAAATGTCCATTCAAGAAATTTCCGGAAAAATTAAAATCAGAAAAATTCGGAGAAGGGTAGGAAGGCGTTTGAAAACCATCGTAACCCCATGAAAAAAAATTCGCGGACGGATCAATTTGGCCAAATTGATTCGATCCGGAAGGGATAAAATCATAGGAGGATGAAGGATACCTTACCCAACACTCCTCACGAGAGTGACCGAACTCTCCACAATTAAAACAAAGATTACACATTACAAAATAAAATTAATCAATCGCGAGCGTGGGGTGAGAGAGACGAGAGAAAAAAAACAAAACAAAAACGATAAAATTAATTGCTATCCTTTTTTCAAAATATCAAAACATTCCCCGACAACGGCGCCAAAAACTTGCTACAAAAAATCGCAACGGCGGAGAGAGGGTTAGAAAAGAGAAAGTGGATGTGGCGGTTGAGAATATTCTCCGATTCTATATCCGATAAAGGCAAGCGTACCTTATCGGTTATAGTATAGGATACTAAAGATTAGTGTCAAGGTCGTATTTCCCTGAGGCGTAATGACTACTTCTACTCAAAGGCGGTCGCTATTATTTTATCAAATGATATTTCTATTAAATGTTAAACTAAAAACAGGAATTAAAGTACCAAATTAAAAAGAAAACTAAAGGACATGCAGGATAAAAAAGAGTTAGGGCTAATAATAAAGGGACGCACTCGATTCAAGAATCACCTTGGCTAAAGACGATTAAGAAAATGCGATAAAAATCTAAACTTAATAGGATAAAGGTCCTTGACCGTGGAGGTTCCTAAAGCTTGAACACGCTTCTCTCGAAGTCGTGCCCAACTGAGTTTAGGAAGGTCCGACCGACTCTCGTTTAAATCGGAGGCCTAAAGCTCGCTTTACGCGGTGAAACCCTCTATTGGATTTTACTCCAATCCGGGAGATTTGAACGTCTGCCTCTCTCGAGGGGTGCGTACAACTCCCTTTACTCTTGAATGCTCACTTCATTCTATCGTCCTCTCGGCTAGCCCAGAATGAAAGCAAAGGTGGAGAGTATATATCGATAATATACCTCCAACCCATGATTTATCAAAAGTAATTCAAGGCCCTAACCTAGAAAGAAAAGATTAATTAAAACATCATAACTTAATCGCTCTAACCTCGGATCATCAAGATCGAGTACAAGGAGGATTAGTTAATCATAATGGAGTGGAGGAGGGGGGGATTAGTAGTAAAGCATCTAAAGGAACACAAGTAAAGAAAGAACACTTATATTAATGAAAAGGAGAAAGTTACACTATGGAAAAAGAGATTACAATTGCATGAATTTAAAGTCCTATTCTGGCCCTACAAGTTGCACTAAGCAAGAGAAAGATTACAACAAAAGCTAAAACAAACTAAGATTAAACTAGGGTTAAACAAAAATTACAAAGAGAGGGAGAGAGAGAGAGAGAGAGAGAGAGAAAGAATGAAAAAGATGAAGAACCAAAGGGGCAGCACCTCCCCCTCTCCCCAAAAGTTGCTGAAATGGAAGGGGGGTCTGGTATTTATAGAATTTTCCCACGGGTTGGTCACGCCCGATGACACGCCTGGGTAGGGCGTGTCATGGGGCGTGATAGGTATGGATTTGACCTCGGGAGCTGAATTATGGCGGGAATGATGATTATTTCGGTACGATGGTGGTCACGCCCTAGGTCACGCCCGTGACAGGGGGGCGTGACAGGCGTGTCAAGTCAAAGTCAGCAGTCGCCGGTCCATCAGACATCGAAATGGGGGCAGTTACGCCCCAAGTCACGCCCGTGACATAGGGCGTGACAGTACTATTACGTGCAGCGGTGTAGAATGCATTGAAGGAGGCGGCAGACTTCGGGTAGAGGGCGACACGCCCCGTGTCACGCTCGGTGACACGCCCGGGGAGGGCGTGTCGGTGGGGCGTGACAGGGGATTTTGGCGGGAAACTCTCTATTGCGGCTGGGTTCCTTGGGAATAGGTGACACGCCCTAGGTCACGGCCGGGGAGGGCGTGAATGGGGGGCGTGACAGGTCATTTTTGGCCGCAAACTTGTTGAAACCTGCAAAAACAGAAAATAAACATTAGTTATAATATTTACATAAAAAGTGACATAAAATTACCTAAAGGGAGAGATTTAAAACGAAAATAATATATTTTTACCCTAATAAATTAAGGTAAAATATGCATCATCAGTAATATATCAGGTGGTAATACTTGTTACCTGTTGGTCTAATACAATGCCCATCGCAATATCACTCGCATCACACATGGTCTCGAATGGTAGCGACCAATCCGTTGCATCTAGAATCAAAGAATTTATAAGTTTTTCTTTAATAAGATTTAAAGCTGAAAGACACTCATCACTAAAAACAAAGGAAGACTCTTTTTCCAGAAGATGGGTTAACGACTTCATGATTTTTGAAAAGTTTAGTATAAAACACTGATAGTACCCTGCGTGGCCTAGGAAACTTCTAATCAATTTAACATTCGTTGGAGGGGGAGTTTCTCGATAACTTTGATCTTGGCCCTATTGACCTAGATCCCTTTTCCCAAAATTTTATGTCCGAGGAATAACCACTCTCAGACCATAAAATGGCATTTCTCCAAGTTGATAACTAGATTTGTTTCCTCATAATACTAAAGCACGTGCTTGAGATTTCTTAAACAATCTTGGAAGGATATTCTGAAGACGGAGATGTCGTCCATGAAGACTCCCATCACTCCTACACTAACTTGATGAAGATATTCAGCATACATCTTTGGAATGTAGCTGGCGCATTGCATAAGCCAAATGACGTCCTTCTATAAGAGGAAGTGTCGAAGAGACAAGTGAAAGTTATTTTCTCTTGGTCTTTGGGCAAAATAGGTATCTGGAAGTATCCTGATAGACCTTTGAGGAAATAGTAGTAGGAGTGACCATAAAGGGTTCTAGTATTGGATTGGGTGGCCAACCTTAGAGGGGAGAGGGGTTGAATAAGGTTAGCAGATTAATTTAAAAATTAAAATTAGTTTTATTCGGGAAAATTGTTTCTGGATGCTACCACGGGGCACTAGCTGGCTAGCGCACAGCGGTAGGTCTCAAGTGTAACACCCCAAAATGTTGTAGGAGCGACGGGGATCGATTTTGGACAAGACAAGGTTTTGGTGCAGGTGACACGGGCCCCGACAAGGGCATGTCGGAGGCCGTGTCGGGCATGTCGAGCTCGGGCCGTCGAGCTGGCCGTGTAGTCGACCAGTTCAGGTCGACGATGGTCGTGTGGTGGAACACGGCCTAGGACACGGGCGTGTCCCAGGCCGTGTCACACCTGGGTTGTACGGTGGGATACACGGGCAGTGACACGGGCACGAACACGGGCGTGTGGTGTTTGATACGGGCGTGTCTGATGCCATGTCACCAAGCCGTGTACCTCTCTGACTGCGAATTGTTGGCCGATTGCACACGGGGGGCGTGACACGGGTCCCGACACGGGTGTGTCACCGGTGACATGGGCGTGTCGGAGGCTGTGTCACATACCGTGTTACTGGTTTTCAATTTTGGTCGAGACGGCGAATGAGCTACACGGCCAGGCACACGGCCGTGTAAACCCGTGTTCGGCCCATATTTTATGATTTCAGATCTAATCTTGACCGTTCGTTTCCTTGGCTTTGGATCCGACGGTGGGGGGCTATTCCTGAGAGGTTTTAGTTGGGCTTTAGGGTTAGAATCCCTCATTCCATCCAAGTAAATCTCTCTCTAAGTTTTAGAGAGAGGGAAGAGAAAGTTTGGAGGAGGAGACCAAGATCCGGCCGCCGGAGGAGCTTCGGAGCTCCGAATCGCGATCCGAGTCCAGATCCGCGGAGATGACGCCGTTGCGGTGCTTTTCAACTGCATAGTTTTCGATGGCGCCACGGAAGAACGTAAGGGTAACGATTTCTCATCCTTGGGCATGTGAAGCCCTCTTTTCCTTTGCATAGGAAGCCCTCTCTCGCGAGTGAGCGAAGAGTTGGAGCGTTCCTTAGGGTAGATATGTGAAGTCCCCCTTGTGTAGAGTCCGTATGCGAAAACGGACATAGGCATTGTGTGTGAAGCCTATCCGGACAAGTAGAGCCGGATCGGTGATGTTGCTCTGCATTTGAACCGGGCAAGAATCCGGATGTTTGGGTGTTTTCGGATTTTCTACGTGGTAGTTTGCATCAGGGAGCCTTGGAGATTAACTCCAAGATGCACCCGGAAAACTGGGCAAAAGCGGGTTTTGCCAACGCGATGGCCAGGGAGCCAACGTGAACATAACCGGGTTATGTGATTATTGTGGTGGAAACGGGACTCGGTGAGTCTTGGCCTGTGCATATGGCTTAAATTGTCATTGCAGTGTGAGCACGGGTCAGGCGGAACCGTACCCGGTCTATGTCGTTCGGTAGGACCGTTGGCATGGATAAGGGTCTTCGGCGGTCTATGGCTTAAATTGCCGTGACTAAGGCCAGGGAGGCAAAATGCTCATATGGATGACCGCCCAAGAGGCGGTGGTGGATTGGGAACGTCTATGGCTTGAATTGACATGACGTTGGCCGGTTCGTCGAGAATGTGCCCTGAGTGCACGGGGTGTGTGGCCGTGCGAGCCTTCGCCTGTGGTGAAGTGCAAATACTTTATATAATTTCCTATGCTAATAAAGTGCAGGGAAAGAGCTTTGCCGCCCCTAATGTGGGGGCGGGATCGTTATAATTTGGTCAGCATTACTGACCGTTGCTATGGTTTGCCACCGGGCGGTGGTTTGTGACTTGCAGGTGCTGCGGAGCAGAGCGGGAAATAGCGAGCTAAAGCCCTTGTTGCTGAGCCGGCCCTCGAAGGTCTAATTTCTTATGTTTCTTTCCCATTTTTCATGTATGGCCGGCCTGCGTGCCGAAGTTTGGAAAACACTCCTTTTATTAAGTGAATAGTGTAAGGCCTTAAGGCCATTTCTCCTTTGCTGTATGATTACATTCCTGAGTTCGTAGTGGACATTCATGCTGTTGTGGCTGGGTTCTTATTTCTTTTGCAACCTAATAAATTGCTTCCACTAGGTGTTGTGTAGGACGTCATGATTGGTTGAATGGTTTCAACGCGTAACCAACCGGTCTGTCCGTAGTATATGGCGTCGGGCCCCGGCCGGACCTACTGCTATATGCTATACGACAGATAGGGGTGTTACAAATTGGTATCAGACTTCTGGTTTCGGTCAAACTTAAATGAATTCGTGGACGAATTCACTTTAAGGGGTGGTGAGCACATGTGTGCGTCATCGTTATAACATGAAAAGAACCCATGAATGTCCACTTAGGAATGAAAATATACATGTTTGAGGAACCTGAGTGTTCCTATAATTGCTGTTTGCAGTAATTTTTGGTCGCTTATCAGTGTTTTGCACGATTATAGGTGACCAGGAGTGGTGCTGGGCCGTCAGAACGGCCAGGTTCTGAGGCGAGCAGTGCGCCAAGTGAAGCGCCTGCAACACCTTCGTCTGCCAAGACCATTAGGCTGGTGGCAGAAGCGGTCATGATAATGATCAATGCGCAGCCTGCTAGGCAGGTGCAGCAGCCTGCTCCTGCTGTGGAGCAAGTACTGCTTCAGACGGCAGAGCAAAGGAGGGTTGAGCAAGTAGTTTTGGAGCCAGAGTTGCCTCAGAGAGCAACTGAAGCACGTGATGGGCTTTCATCCACCGGTATTCACGGGGGCAGAAACCCCGACCCAAGCAGAGGATTGGCCCTCGAGGGTCAACAGGGTGATGACTGCGACGGAAACAGAAGAGTGGCAGAAGACCACAATAGCGACGTTCGTGTTGGATGGGGACGCAAGAATATGGTGGGAAGGCCTAGAGCTACATCAGTTGCGGGGAAGGCCGTTGGCCGAAGTTTCGATGGAGGAGTTTGCGAGACAATTCATGGCTCGATACCTCCCCTCGGCGCTGAGAATTGCGCTAGAAAGCGAATTTCAGAAGTTGGTGCAAGGGGATTGCACCGTTGATGAGTACCTCCACGAGTTTACTCGGTTGGGGAGATATGCCGGCGCTACCTTCGCAGACGAGGAGCGTAAGACGAGCCGCTTCTATGAAGGGCTAAGAGACGATTTAAGGTTGCTACTATCGGGGCCCAAGGCGCAGGGTTTCATGACCCTGGTCAGTTCGGCCCGGTCCTTGGAGAAGGACTTGAAGAATGTCCAAGCGAAGAAGGAATCCGGTAGTAAGAAAGCGGAGTTCAAGGCACCGACTATGTCGAAGTCGGGCTACCGCAGATTCTATAAGAAAGCTAAGACGTCGGGTCCAGCTTCTTCAGGTGCCTCGGGGGAAACTACCAATCGAACCCCGGGCGCTTGTTTCACGTGTGGAAAGACGGGGCACTTTGCCCGTGATTGCTGGAGTGGACGCTCAAAGTCCGAAAGGAAACAAGGAGCTACCTACGAGGAGAAGGGCAAAGCGGTGGAGTCGACCGCGTCCCACTATGCTCCGAATCAGCCTAGAGTCTATAGCTTGGGCCAGCAGGAGGCCATCAAGCAAGCGGATGTGGTGACAGGTATGAGTTAATTTATAGCAAGTTAGCTTTAATACCGTTATCTATTGCTTGTTAGCCTAATATTGTTTGTATAGGCTTTGTTGTGATTAGTGATAGTCCGGCACGGGCACTGTTCGACACGGGAGCTTCACATTCCTTCTTGTCCAAAAATTTCACATCGCGCATCGGAGTCCCTTCTTCGATGGCGAAGGACAAGTTGTATGTGCTGCTACCAAATGGGTGCTCGATGCGTGCGGACAGGGTGTGCACCGTAAAGGTTCATATTGGGAGCCAAGAGTTCGACTTGCTAGCGTCATTGTTGCCGTTAGTAGAGTTCGACGTCATATTTGGAATGGATTGGCTTTCGGAGCAGAAAGCTTGGATTGACTGTGACCGGAAGGAGGTCAAGCTGGGTGTTGGATGAGGGACAACATTCGAGGGACTCAAGGGGTTGAGCAAGACGCTGATGTCTGCTCTTCAAGTGGTAAAGGCAGTTCGTGTTGGTGCAGAGCTGTTCTTCGCAATAGTTGGGGCTGTGGAGCCAATGTCCACATTGGATAGCATTCCCGTTGTTTGTGAATACCCCGATGTGTTCACGAATAGTCTTCCCGGAGCCCCACCGTAGCGGGAGATTGATTTCACCATCGAGCTCGTGACGGGGGCCAAACCGGTGTCACGTGCTCTGTATAGGTTGGCGCCTAAGGAGATGGCAGAGTTGAAAGTTCAGCTAGAGGAGCTGATGGAGCAAGGGTATGTGCGTCCAAGCTCGTTGCCTTGGAGCGCACCGGTCCTCTTCGTTAAGAAGAAGGACGGGAGTATGCGGCTGTGTATCGACTGCAAAGTGTTGAACAAGCTGACGGAAAAGAACAAGTACCCGATCCCGAGGATTGATGATCTCTTTGATCAGTTAGTCGGATCGTCGGTATATTCTAAGTTGGACTTGAAGTCGGGGTACTATCAGCTGAAGATAAGGGAGTGTGATATCCCGAAGACGGCGTTCATAACAAGGTATGGGCATTTCGAGTTCACGGTTATGCCGTTTGGACTGACGAATGCGCCATCAGTATTTATGGACTTGATGAACAGGACGTTCCGAGATTTCCTGGATCGCTTTGTGATCGACTTTATTGACGATATATTGGTGTACTCGCAGTGCGAAGAAGATCACTTCAAGCACTTGCACCTGGTGTTGGAGACTCTGAGAAGGAATGAGTTATACGCAAAGTTCTCCAAGTGCGAGTTCTGGCTACCCTCAGTAGCGTTCCTTGGGCACATTATTAGTGGGGAAGGTATAGCGGTGGATCCGGCGAAGATTGTTGCGATACGGGAGTGGCCTGCATTATCTTCTATCGCGGAAGTCCGTAGTTTTCTCGGGCTTGCCGGATATTACAGGCGCTTCGTAGAGAAATTCTCGCAGTTAGCATTACCTCTCACGAAGTTGACAAGGAAGGATCAGAAATTCTTGTGGACGCAAGAGTGCGTGCAAGCTTTTGAGGAGCTGAAGAGGCGGTTGATTACGGCGCCAGTGCTTAGTTTGCCGAGTGGGACCGAGGGCTTCGAGGTGTATAGCGATGCTTTGGGTAGTTGCTTGGGTTGCGTGTTGTTGCAGCATGGGAGCGTGATAGCGTATGGATCGCGTCAGTTGAAGGTGCATGAAAGAAATTATCCGGTGCACGACTTGGAGTTGGCGGCCGTGATATTTGCACTCAAGTTGTGGAGGCACTACCTTTACGGCATAAGGGTCGATATATACACCGATCACAAGAGCCTAAAATACTTGTTGGATCAAAAGGACCTTAATATGAGGCAGAGGAGGTGGATGGAGTTCCTAGGAGACTACACCTTCAAAATACATTATGTACCCGGGAAGGGTAACGCAGTTGCGGATGCGCTGAGCCGCAGGGCTCCCGCCCGAGCCAACTGGTTGTCAGTGCATGATGAGCAGCTAGTACGGGAGTTGGAGGAGCTTGAGATTTGTTGCGTTGACAAGCAGACGAGCGCCAAAGCAATGTTAAACTGGACAGAGGTGCAGTATGACCTGGCTGACCGGGTTCGGCAGGCATTGGAGTTAGATGACTCCATGAAGGAGCTTATGGAGGCCTCTCTGGATGGGTCAAATTCCTAGTTCTCGGTGGAAGATGGTTTATTAAGGAAGGATCATCGGTTGTGCGTCCCGAGTGGGGGTAACCTCCGGGCGGAGTTGATGTACGAGGCTCATCATAACAAGTAATCAATCCACCCAGGGAGCACGAAGATGTATCGTGATCTCAAGAAGCTGTTTTGGTGGCCGGGGCTCAAGAAAGATGTGGCGTTGTACGTGGCTAAATGCCAAACGTGCGCCTTGGTGAAGGCGGAATGCCAAAAGCCGGGAGGATTTCTGAAGTCCTTGCCTATACCGGAGTGGAAGTTTGACGACATATCTATGGACTTTGTGCACGGGTTGCCAAGGTCGCAGAAAGGGAACGACGCCATCTGGGTTATCGTAGACCGGCTAACAAAGGTGTCACACTTCATTCCGCATAGGAAGGATGATCCAGTGGAGAAATTGGCAAAGTTGTATGTTGACAATATTGTTAGGCTGCATGGTGTGCCCCGTAGCATTGTGAGTGATCGCGATGGGCGGTTCACGTTAAATGATTGGAGGTTCGTGCAGCAGATGCTGGGAACAAAGTTAAAGTTCAGTACAGCTTTCCATCTGCAGACGGATGGGCAGACCGAGAGGGTCAATAGAATGATGGAGGACATGCTACGCATGTGTGTTTTGGATTTCGGTAAGCATTGGGAAGACCACCTGTTTTTGGTGGAGTTCGCGTACAACAAGAGCTACCAAGAAAGTATACAAATGGCGCCCTTCGAGGCCCTGTATGGTAGGAAGTGTCGCACGCCGTTATCGTGGCTTGAAACGGGTGAGGCAAGGTTGTACAAGAAGCAGGAGGTGGAGAGTGCTACCTCGTTAGTGCGGATCATTCGGGAGCGCTTGTTGATCGCTCAGGACCGGCAGGCGAAGTATTACAATGCCAAGCACCGGAACGTGGAGTTCACGGTAGGCGATTGGGTATATCTTAAAGTGAAGCCGTTCAAGGGGGTTTCGCGGGTGAGACGCTTGAAGAAGCTGAGCCCAAGATACCTTGGACCCTTTGAGGTTCGGGAGCGAGTCGGCGAAGCAGCATACCGTTTGAGGCTATCGGAGGAATTAAGTGGATTACATGATGTGTTCCACATTTATGTGTTGCAGAAGGCGGTGCAAGAGCCTTCGCAGGTGATCGCGGTTGACCAAGTGCCGGTGGACGAGGGGTTGACGACTAGGGTCAAGCCCATTCGTATTGAAGATGTTGAGGTCAAGAGGCTTCGTAACAAGGAGATCCGGATGGTTAAGGTCCGGTGGGATAATTACGGGCGAGAGGAGCTCTCTGGGGAACGGGAGCAGACTATACTGGAGGAGTACCCGGAATTCTTCCGCTCAGGTACTGATTTACGTTAAGTCCTGTTTTTCCTTTATTAATTTCGTGGAAGAAATTCTTTAAGGGGGGTAGAATTGTAACACCCCAAAATGTTGTAGGAGCGACGGGGATCGATTTTGGCCAAGACAAGGTTTTGATGCAGGTGACACGGGCCCCGACACCGGCGTGTCGGAGGCCGTGTCGGGCGTGTCGAGCTCGGGCCATCGAGCTGGCCGTGTCGGGCGTGTCGAGCTCGGGCCATCGAGCTGGCCGTGTAATCGACCAGTTCAGGTCGACGATGGTCGTGTGGTGGAACACGGCCTAGGACACGGGCGTGTCCCAGGCCGTGTCACACCTGGGTTGTACGGTGGGATACACGGGCAGTGACACGGGCACGAACACGGGCGTGTCTGATGCCGTGTCACCAAGCCGTGTACCTCTCTGACTGCGAATTGTTGGCCGATTGCACACGGGGGCGTGACACGGGTCCCGACACGGGCGTGTCGCCGGTGACACGGGCGTGTCAGAGGCTGTGTCACATGCCGTGTTACTGGTTTTCAATTTTGGTCGAGACGGCGAATGAGCTACACGGCCAGGCACACGGCCGTGTGTGAACCCGTGTTCAGCCCAGATTTTATGATTTCAGATCTAATCTTGACCGTTCGTTTCCTTGGCTTTGGATCCGACGGTGGGGGGCTGTTCCTGAGAGGTTTTAGCTGGGCTTTAGGGTTAGAATCCCTCATTCCATCCAAGTAAATCTCTCTCTAAGTTTTAGAGAGAGGGGAGACCAAGTTTGGAGGAGGAGACCAAGATCCGGCCGCCGGAGGAGCTTCGGAGCTCCGAATCGCGATCCGAGTCCAGATCCGCGGAGGTGACGCCGTTGCGGTGCTTTTCAACCGCATAGTTTTCGATGGCACCGCGGAAGAACGCAAGGGTAACAGTTTCTCATCCTTGGGCATGTGAAGCCCTCTTTTCCTTTGCATAGGAAGTCCTCTCTCGCGAGTGGGCGAAGAGTTGGAGCGGTCCTTGGGGTAGATATGTGAAGTCCCCCTTGTGTAGAGTCCGTATGCGAAAACGGACATAGGCATTGTGTGTGAAGCCTATCCGGACAAGTAGAGCCGGATCGGTGATGTTGCATTGCATTTGAACCGGGCAAGAATCCGGATGTTTGGGTGTTTTCGGGTTTTCTACGTGGTAGTTTGCATCAGGGAGCCTTGGAGATTAACTCCAAGGTGCACCCGGAAAACTGGGCAAAAGCAGGTTTTGCCAACGCGATGGCCGGGGAGCCAACGTGAACATAACCGGGTTATGTGATTATTGTGGTGGAAACGGGACTCGGTGAGTCTTGGCCTGCGCATATGGCTTAAATTGTCGTTGCGGTGTGAGCACGGGTCAGGCGGAACCGTACCCGGTCTATGTCGTTCGGTAGGACTGTTGGCATGGATAAGGGTCTTCGGCGGTCTATGGCTTAAATTGCCATGACCAAGGCCAGGGAGGCAAAATGCTCATATGGATGACCGCCCAAGAGGCGATGGTGGATTGGGAACGTCTATGGCTTGAATTGATGTGACGTTGGCCGGTTCGCCGAGAATGTGCCCTGAGTGCACGGGGTGTGTGGCCGTGCGAGCCTACGCCTGTGGTGAAGTGCAAATACTTTATATAATTGCTTATGCTAATAAAGTGCAGGGAAAAAGCTTTGCCGCCCTGAATGTGGGGGCGGGATCGTTATAATTTGGTCAGCATTGCTGACCGTTGCTATGGTTTGCCACCGGGCGGTGGTTTGTGACTTGCAGGTGCTGCGGAGCAGAGCGGGAAATAGCGGGCTAAAGCCCTTGTTGCTGAGCCGGCCCTCGAAGGCCTAATTGCTTATGTTTCTTTCTCATTTTTCATGTATGGCCGACCTGCGTGCCGAAGTTTGGAAAACACTCCTTTTGTTAAGTGAACAGTGTAAGGCCTTAAGGCCATTTCTCCTTTGGTGTATGATTACATTCCTGAGTTCGTAGTGGACATTCATGCTGTTGTGGCTGGGTTCTAATTTCTTTTGCAACCTAATAAATTCGCTAGGTATTGTGTAGGACGTCATGATTGGTTGAATGGTTTCAACGCGTAACCAACCGGTCTGACCGTAGTATATGGCGTCGGGCCCCGGCCGGACCTACGGCTATATGCTATACGACGGATATGGGTGTTACATTAGACTCATTTTCTTGGATAAACTTTGCCTTGGAGATGCACACACCCTTCAGTGGTCTACCAGTACAGTCATTAAATTATAACAAGAAAGGAGAATGAATAATAATTTTATTCAACAGAAATGGAAGTGGTTTACGGTTACCAACAAATAGATCTCCTTGATGTCGGAGATCGGATGTGGTGAAATATAAACTCCTTTTTGTTTTCTATACCGACCAACTATCCAAACCGGTTGACTGTAATCGCTTTCCCTCCCCAGAAAAGTCTTTGAGCCGGCTCTTCACCTTCCTTCCTAAAAGTATCTTTAAGCCCCACTAGAACCCCCGATCTAACCGTCCCTTCCACGGGATGATTCCTCATGGAATCCTTCGTGAATTTCGATGACCTTCACCGGTCAATTTTCCTCGCTTACACAATAGTCACAAAAAAGAAAAATATAATAAGAGATTAAAGAAGATTTAATGTGATTCTCCCTCAAGATGATTCCTTTATTGAGCGGTGCGTGATCGGTGCTAAAGATCTTTGTTCTATTGCAAAAGATCAACTTGTAACACCCCTATCCGTCATACAACATATAGCAGTAGGTCCGGTCGGGGCCCGACGCCATATACCACGGACAGACCGGTGGGTTACTCAATGAAACAATTCAACCAATACACACGTCCAACACAGATCATCTAGTGGAAGTAATTTATAAAGTTGCAATAATAAGAACCCTGCCAACAAGCATGAATGTTCACTAACAGAAAACCCAGTAGGAATGAATTACAAAATACACAAAAGTACTAGCCTTAAGGCTTTACAATAGTTTACTCAAATATAAGTGTCTTCCAAACCTCGGCACGCAGGCCGGTCACACATGAGAATACTAGAAAACACTCAAAATTTAGGCCTTCGAGGGCCGGCTCAGCAACCTGGTCTTTAGCCCGCTATATACCACTCGGCTCCACAGCACCTGCAAGCACAATTCACTAGAACGGTGGTAAACAAGAATTACGGTCAGCTAAAGCTAACACAATTATAACAATTCTGTCCCCAAACCGGGGCAGCAAAGCTTCTTCCCTACACTTGTTAGCAAAACCAACAACATAGCAAATAAACACCAAGTCATAGGTGCACGCACACACGACTGTACACCCTGTGCTCTTAGGGCACTTACTCTGCGAAGCCAGTCTGAACCCAGTCTGATCCTCGACTCCACAACCACCCCCAGGCCGGCAAACCTCGTGAGCATTTAGTCTTTTCAGCCGTAGACTAGACTCGATCTCCAAATCATTGGTAAGTGCCACGTTAACTTTAGGTCTCTTTAACTGAAACAGATGGAGCGGGTAGGGTTCCACCAGCCCGTTGCTCATCTCGCCATGGACATTTGGCCATTGACGCGAGCCAAGCTTCTCCCAGTCCCAACTATCAATAAAATACAGTACATAGCCCCGCTATATACCCGGCTGGCTCCCAGGCCACCGAAATGACAGAAATACGTTTCCGCCTAGATTTCCGGGAGCACCTTGGGTTTAATCCCCAAGATTCCCTGATGCATTCTAACGCATAGAAACCCGAATATAAACAAAATGCACGGAGTCTTCTCCGACACAAAAATGCATAACAAAACATCACCGATCCAGACCAACATGTCTGGGTAGGCTTCACACACAATGCCTATGTCCGTACTACGATTCCGGACTCTAACAAGGGATACTTCACATATATACCCCAAGGAATACCTCAAACTCACCGCACACTCGCGGGAGCGGGTTTTCCCATGCAAAGGAAGAAGACCTTCACATGCCCAAGATGAATATCATTACCCTAGAATTTTTCCTTGGCGCCATGGAAATCTACGCAGATGAAAAGCACCGCAATCTCCTTGCCTCCGCAGATCCGAAGTCGGCTCGCAATTTGGAGCTCCGAAGCTCCTCCGGTGACCAAAACTAGCGTTCCCTCTTCCTCCTTGCTCTCTCCTCTCTCTAGATCTTAGAAAGAGAGTGAATCCAAGCTTATGAGGAATTTACACCCCTGAACCGGCCTTAACCCTAAGGTGGGAAGAGCCTGAACCATCAGATCCAAAAATAAGGAAATGAACGACTGAGATTCAGCCCAAATTTCAAAAACCTGGGGCGAACACGGGTTCCGACACGCCCGTGTTCAGGGCCGTGTCACCCATTCGCCATCAAAACCATCGCGTCCCGAAAAGAACACGGGCACCCGATACGCCCGTTTCAGGCTTGACATGCCCATGTCATCAAGTACACGCCCGTGTACATAGCTGGGCGTGTTCCCTCAACGACACAGGTCCAAAACAACCCGAGCACAACATGGCCATGTGACATGCCCATGTCACATGCCGTGTGCTTGACATGCCCTGGGACACGCCCATGTCCTAGGCCGTGTAACTGCCTTAGCACAAACTACCACATGACCCGAGGAGGACACGGGTATTCTACACGCCCGTGTCGAATTTCACACGCCCATGTCGGACCCGAACACGCATGGGCTCAGGCCGTGCGTCCCTCACTCACCGATCGTTGAGTGCAAGGCTATGAGTGACTGACACGCCCTGGGAAATGCCCGTGTCCTAGGCTGTGTTCACCCCCCCCCCCCCCGACGATCGTTGACTCTAAAATTGTCGACCACGCTACCAGTACTGAACCCGATCACGACACGCCCTGGGATACGCCCGTGTACAAGGCCGTGTCACCTCTGCCAAAACTCAAATTTGGCTCAAAATGCCACCCGTCACTCTTTTGAGTTTCGGGGTGTTACAACTCTCTCCCTCTTAAAAGAATTTTATCCACGAAATTACCAAAGGAAAGATAAACAAAACAAAAAACATTACCTGAGAGAAATGACTCTGGGTACTCCTCCAGCATGGTCTGATCCCATTCCCAAGAGACCTCCTCACGACTACAATTGTCCCAATGGACCTTGACAATCCTGATCTCCTTGTTACAAATTCGATTAACCTCAAAGTCTCCAATACGAACAGGCTTGAACTTAGTCGTCAACCCTTCATCCACCGACACTAGATCAACTGCGATCACCTGCGAAGGCTCTTGCACCGCCTTCTGCAACACTGAAATATGGAATACATCGTGTAGACCACTCAACTCCACCGAAAGCCTCAGAAGATAAGCCGCTTCGCCGATCCGCTCCAGAATCTCAAATGGTCCAAGGTATCTCGGGCTCAGCTTCTTCAAGCATCGTACCCGTGACACACACTTGAACGGCTTTATCTTTAAGTACACCCATTCGCTAACCGCGAACTCCACGTTCTGATGCTTGGCATTGTAGTACTTATCTTGTCTATCCTGAGAGATCAACAAACGCTCTCGAATGATCCACACCAAGGAAGTAGAGCTTTCCACCTCTTGCTTTTTGTACAACCTTGCCTCACTCGTTTCCAGTCACGTAAACGGCGTGCGACATATTCTACAATATAAGGCCGCGAAGGGCGCCATTTAGATACTCATTTGGTAGCTATTGTTGTACGCAAACTCCACAAAAAACAGATAGTCTTCCCACTACTTCCCGAAGTCCAGAACGCACTTGCGAAAAACGTCTTTCATCGTCCTATTTCCCCTCTCGGTTTGGCCATCCGTTTGCGGATGAAAGGCTGTGCTGAACTTCAACTTAGTCCCCATCATTTGCTGCACCAACCTCCAATCATTGGACATAAAACAACCATCTCGATCTCCCACGATGCTGCGGGCCACACCGTGGAGTCTGACTAGATTATCTACAAACATCTTCGCCAGTTTCTCCACCGGATCATCCTTCCTATGCGGAATGAAGAGCGACACTTCTGCTAACCGATCTACGATCACCCAGATGGCGTCGTTTCCCTTCTGCGACCTTGGCAAGCAGTGTACAAAGTCCATCGAAATGTCGTCAAACTTCCACTCTGGAATGGGCAAGGATTTCAAGAAACCCCCTGGCTTTTGGCACTCTGCCTTCACTAAGGCACAAGTCTGGCACTCAGCCACAACTAGTGCCACAACCTTCTAGTGTCCTGGCCACTAGAATAACTTCTTTAGGTCTCGGTACATCTTCGTGCTCCCTATGTTAATTGAGTACTTGGTATGAACGTACACCAACTCCACCTATAACTTAACCACATTTGGGACACACAAACGATTGTCCTTCCTTAGTAGCCCATCTTCAACTGAAAACTGGGAATTTGACCCATCCAATGCAACATCCATGAGCTTCTTCATGCTGCCATCCAACTCCATAACCTGCCGAACCCGATCAACCAGGCCACAATGACTTCCGACAAGTTTAAAAATGCTTTGACGCTAGTCTGCTTGTCAACACAATAGATCTCTAACGCCTCCAACTCCCGTATAATCTTTCATCATGAACCGACAACCAGTTCGCTTGGGCGGGAGCCCTGCGACTCAATGCATCCGCAACTGCATTGCCTTTCCCGGGTATATAATGAATTTTGAGCGTATAGTCCCACAGGAACTCCATCCATCTCCGCTGCCTCAAGTTCAGATCCTTCTGATCCAACAGGTACTTAAGGATTTTGTGGTCGGTATAAATATCGGCCTTTACGTCGTACAAGTAGTGCTTCCACAGCTTTAGCGCAAAACTCACGGACGCCAACTCCAAGTCGTTGAACGGATAATTCTTTTTGTGCACTTTGAGCTGACTCGAGCCATACGCTATAACACTTCCATACTGCAGCAGCACGCAGCCCAAACCACTGCCTGAGGCATCACTGTAAAGCTTGAAGCCTTCGCTCCCACTTTTGATCTTTCCTCGTCAATGTTGTGAGGGGGGTAACTTTATCCGTGAGATGTTTTCTACGAAGCGCCTGTAGTAGCCAGTCAGCCCAAGAAAACTCTGGTCTTCCGCTTCTGAATACAACACAGGCCACTCGCGTATCATAACTATCTTTGTTGGATCCACTGTAACACCCAATCAACAAACTTTATGACCAAGGGACGCTACCTAGGATAACCCAAAACTCGCATTTGGAGAACTAGACATAGAGTTGGTTCCTCTTTAGCGTTTTGATGAGTATAAAAATATACAATTTTGTATTGTATTAATTTTGCATATTTATAAATAAAACCTTAATTTTTATATATAAAACTAATTATTTTTGTTATATTATGTTTTATATTTATTTTCTATGCTTTTTTTATTTTTTGTATTTTTTTCTTCTTAGGTCACGCCCCTAGTCATGCCCGTGACCTAGGAGGTGACAGCCCTTTTTAATGTTTTTTTAGTTTATGTTTTTACTCAAGAAAATCGGGAAATTGACGAACACGCCCGTGACAAACGAACACGCCCGTGACAAATGAACACGCCTGTTCCCTATTGAAGTTCTATCCAAAATGCCAGCAAGCTGCCGCACTGTCGCCACGCCCCATGCTGCCTGATGAATCAGCTGCAAGACACGCCCATGACGTCATCCGACACTCCCGTGACCTGATCAAATTCTATCTGAAGTTCAGCCCAGCTCGGCACCTATCCCGACATATTGGCAGTCATGCCCGTGAACCTTTAACGCCCTCCCCATCACGCCCGTATCAAGGGGCGTGTCACTTGAAAATTTTTTCTACAAATAGGTGGGCAGGGCTGAGTAGAATTATTCGAACACCAGCAGCTTCCTTAAGAACTGTTAGGACTCCCCAGCTCTCTGACAAGGAACTGTTAGTAGCTTTCAAGTATTCAAAAGTTCTGTAAGTTGTAATATTTTAGCTTTCTTTTCAGCTTTTTAGAAAGTTGTAATAATTTTTCGGACTTTATAAAATAGACTCTTTCAAATTCAATTCTCAGTACTTTAATGCTTTATTTTTAGTTTTACTTTCCTTTATTTTCTCATACTATCCCGAATGAAAGGCGAAGCTCTGCTTATATCCTGGATTAAGATAGTGTGAAACTACTTTCAAAATAATTTTCAAAAACCTTATTATTTCATACTATCCCGAATGAAGGGCGAGGCAAAAGCCTATGATCTGGATTAAGATAGTGCGAAAGCACTACAAAATTTTAGATTTTACTACCCTATCCCGAATAAAAGGCGAAGCGAAAGCTTAAGTCCTGGATTAATATAGATAGGTAGATATTATTTTCTGTACTTTATACCGCCCCCATCCTGAGAAGAGGCTAAGAAACCTTAGCACTTGGTCAAGATGAGCTCTAGGCTGGATATTATTTTCAATAATTTCAACTCTACTTTCTAGTTATCCTAACTAGGGTTTTTTGTTAATTGATCATATACCAGGTGAAGAGATACAACATTTACGTTAACCCGTTTTAAACGCAAGCCTCCCCAGTCGTACTTTCGAGTCAGTGATGCTACCAAAGGGACCCCCTCGTTAAGTTAGGTAATAAAGAAATAAAGTTGTTCTTTAATAGCTGAATTAATATTCTCTCAAAGTAATACTGAAATCGAAGACTACCTTCTAAGTCCCTATCTTAATAAAATCATGTATATATATTTTTCTATCTTTTGTTTTTAAATATAAACTCCACTCCGTTCGTTCGATAAAATAATAGTCCATTCTAAATAGTAGAATAATTAACACCGATCCTAGGAAAAATACGACCTTGATATTTTCTACAAAATACTATACTCCTATGCGATAGGTACTCTTGCCTTAATCCACATGATATAAGTAAGTAAAAAAGAGATAGACTTATATACGTAAAAGATTATATAAAACCAAATCTATCTTCTTTAAAACAAACTTTACTTATCAAGCTTTTTGGCGCCGTTGCCGGGGATTCGTTTATATATGTTAATATTTGAAAATAAAAGAACGCTATTAATTTTATCTTATCTTTTTCTTGTTATTTAAAAACCTTAGTTTTTATAAAAATAAAACAAACATAAAATTCCCTGAATTTAAAACTTTGTTTTTATAAAACCTAATTTTTTTTTAAGAAGTTTATTAACCACTAACGAATTCTAAAAAAAACCTAACCTACTATTTTAACGTATTTTATATAAAACTTTTCTTCTTAAAAAAACTAGTTTATAATAAAAACTGCTTTTTATTATAAAACTTGTTTTATATAAAACCTGTTTTATATAAAAAAACCTGCTTTAGTTATTTTCCGTTTTAAGTCTTTTTGTGGGTTTGTATTTATGTGTTTAGATATATTTGTTTGTAACTTTGTTTTTTTTACTTAGTTTTTATATATTTGTTTTATTTTTGTATTTATCAAAAAGTCTTTTTAGTGTATGACCCACAGAACTTCATCTGATTTAACTCTTGAACTTGATCCTGAAATCGATCGCACCTTTCGCAGGCGCCTCCGATCTCTGAATCAAGAGCTCGTATTAAATCTAGAAGAGTCCATAGGCACCACATACGTACAAGAAATGGCAGCAGAGCAACAACAAATTCCAGAGGTTGTCCCCCAAAGGACCATGTCTTATTATGCACAACCCAATTTAGATGACACTGGGTCTAGTATCGTTCATCCAACAATTGCTAATAATAACTTCAAGTTTTAATCGAGTATAATCCAAATGATTCAAAATTCTGTTCAATTCGATGGATTGCATGACGAAGATCCAAACACGCACTTATGCAACTTCTTAGAAATATGCGACACATTTAAGATAAATGGCGCCACTGATGATGCCATTCGTCTTCACTTATTTCCTTTTTCGCTACGAACGAAAGCCAAACAGTGGCTAGGTTCTCTCCCCAGAGGATCTATTACCACTTGGGCTGAAATGACCGAAAAATTCCTTACAAAGTATTTTCCACCTGCAAAAACCGCATGTCTGCGTGCGGATATTTCTTCCTTTGTG
Organism: Platanthera zijinensis; assembly: GCA_039513925.1. NCBI lineage: Eukaryota > Viridiplantae > Streptophyta > Magnoliopsida > Asparagales > Orchidaceae > Platanthera > Platanthera zijinensis. Next base: position 148,953,179 of record CM077079.1, read on the forward strand.
CAACGCGAGTCTGAGTCTCTTTATGAGACTTGGGAACATTTTAAGGAATATCTACGTCGGTGTCCACATCACGCACTGTCAACTTGGCTCAAGGTACAAATACTATATAATGGTTTGAATATTCAAACTAGACAAGCCATTGATGCTGCTGCTGGGGTCACGCTCAATAACAAAACCCCCGAGGCCGCTCAAACCCTCTTTTAGGAGATGTCCATGAACGCATACCAGTGGAAGGTGCCAAGGTCAAGCCCTAAACAAGCTGGGATTTATGAGCTCGACACTTTTTCTACTTTAGCACTCCAAGTAGAAAATTTAACTAAACAATTGGCAGGAATATCTGCTTTCTCCGCCAAAACTACTTGGAATCCGAATAATAATGTAATTGAAGAAATCGATTATATGGGGAACTCTTATAGACCTTCCTATAATCATAATATTAACTTAAATAATAATTCTTATAATCCAGGATATAGGAACCATCCTAATTTTTCATGGAGCAACCCCAATAATGCTCAACGCCCTCCGATTGCAAATCCAAGTGGATTTGCACCGCTACCCCCACAACCACAAACACCACCACCACAACTGCACCAATTTAGGCCAACCCCGATAGAAGACATATTCATGAAATATGTCAGTATCAATGAGTCCAATATCCGGAACCTGACCGGTTCAATTAAAAACTTAGAAACACAAATTGGACAAATATCAAAAATGATATCGGAACGCCAACCTGGTAATTTGCCAGGAAATACGGAACCAAATCCGCCGGATACTAGCCATTCCAGTAACCCACCAAGTTAACAAGCTGTCAAACTATGAAGTGGCAGGGAGCTACCACCACCCATTAGGGTAGAAAAAGAAGCTAAGGTTAGCCTCCCTACACCACTTCCCATTACGACTCTACCTCCTCAACCCCCGCGAATTTCTTCCCCACATGTTGTTTTACCTTATCAATCTAAATTAAAACATAAACGAGAAGATGAACAATATAAAAATTTTCTAAAAATGCTAAAACAAATTCAAATTAATATACCTTTCTGCGAGGCAATTGCACAGATGCCTAAATACGCAAAATATTTAAAAGCATTACTTTCAAATAAAAAGAAACTCGAAGATATTTCGAGAGTTTTCCTTAACGCCGAATGTCCAGCCGTATTATTAGATAAATTACCACCAAAATTAAACGATCCGGGACGATTTTCCATCTCGTGTCTCTTCGGTAATCTATTAATAAAAGATGCGTTAGCAGATTTAGGTGCTAGCATAAATGTAATGCCATACTCACTCTTTCAGAAACTAGGATTAGGTAACCCCATCCCAACTAAAATGAGAATCCAATTAGCAGATCGTTCTATTAAATATCCAATAGGGATAGTAGAGGATGTTCTGGTCAAAATAGACAAGTTTATCTTCCTGGTAGACTTTGTTATACTTGACATAGAGGAAGACGCCGATGTTCCCATAATTCTCGGTCGTCCTTTTCTCGCAACCTCTCGCGCGATAATAGGCGTAAGTAACGGTAGACTTCTCTTACGAGTAGGAGATGACGAGGTTACTATCGATATAGATCCCTCTATGAAAAATTCTATAATAAATGACGATTCCTGCTATCTTGCAGAAGCCTCTTTTGAGGAAAATGGTTTTCCCTATTCTGATTTACTTTCAATAACTGTAGAAGAATCGGACTTAGCAGACTTACCCCTTTCACAAGAAATGCCTACCGATGATCCTTTAGAACCTTTTATATCTTTAACTTCTACAACTCTAAGAACACCAACTTCGTATGAAAAACTACCAACCCTCGAGCTGAAAACACTTCCTGCACATTTAAAATACGTTTTCCTTGAAGCCGAATCTAAACTCCCTGTTATCATTTTTGCCGAATTAAATGATAAGAAAACGTCTGAATTTATAGAAGTGTTAAAACAACATCGCCATGCATTAGCATGGCAAATTTCTGATATCCAAGGACTCAACCCTTCTTTTTGTACGCCTAAAATATTTTTGGAAGATAACCCTCGTAAATCTATCGAGCCCCAATGACGTTTAAATCCTAATATGAAGGATGTCGTAAAAGCTGAAGTAATGAAATTATTAGACGCGGGAATTATTTATCAAATCTCAGATAGCACATTGGTTAGTCCCGTACAAGTCATCCCTAAGAAGGGAGGTATAACGGTAGTGCCAAACGCTAATAATGAACTAATTCCAACACATTCTGTTACGGGTTGGAGGATGTGCTTCGACTATCGAAAATTAAATGATGCCACCCGTAAAGATAACTTTCCACTACCGTTTATAGATCAAATATTAGAGCGACTCTCGGGTCACACATATTATTGTTTTCTCGATGGTTATTCAGGGTATTTACAAATTCTTATAATCCTTGAAGACTAAGAGAAAACTACGTTCACTTGCCCCTTTGGTACTTTCGCCAATAGGCGAATACCGCTTGGACTTGGTAATGCGCAAGCTACATTTCAAAGATGTGTGCTAGCTATTTTCGGTAAGTTAGTAGAGGGCGTTACGGAAGTGTTTATGGATGATTTATCCGTATTTGGAGACTCATTCCATACATGTTTAGATAACCTCGCTCGTGTTCTTCAACGCTGTGAAGACACAAATTTAGTGTTGAACTTGGAGAAATGCCATTTTATGGTCCCCGAAGGTTTAGTTCTCGGTCATAAAATTTCTTCCCAGGGAATCGAGGTCGATAATGCCAAAAAAGAAATAATTGAAAAACTTCCTCCTCCAACAAATGTAAAACCTATTCGAAGTTTCTTAGGCCATGCAGGTTTCTATAGACGGTTCATTCACAATTTTTCTAAAATAACAAAATCGTTAACTCATTTATTAGAAAAAGAAGCACCATTTATATTCGATAGTAAATGCTTAGTAGCATTCAATATTATTAAGGATAAACTTATTAACTCTCCTATTTTAGTAGCCCCAGACTGGTCCTTTCCTTTTGAGATCATGTGTGATGCGAGTGATTATGCGGTAGGAGCTGTCTAAGGACAACGAGTAGACAAATATTTTCATCCTATATATTAGGCAAGTAAAACTCTCACATCCATACAAACCAATTACACGACCACGGAAAAGGAACTACTGGCGATTGTATTTGCATTTGATAAGTTTAGATCTTATATCACGCTATCAAAAGTTATAGTTTTTACGAATCATTCTGCTTTAAAATATTTACTAAGGCAGATGCAAAACCACGTTTATTACGTTGGATTCTCTTATTATAAGAATTTGATTTAGAGATCCGAGATAAGAAAGGCGTAGAGAATTTAGCAGCCGATCATCTTTCTCGACTAGAGAATACTGCAACAGATACACTCGTGGAAGCCGACATCGAAAATAAATTCCCTGAAGAAAGTCTCCTCGCCCTCGAAAAGGTAACAAACTCTTCTACTCCTTGGTATGCAGACTTGGCTAACTATTTAGTAGCCCGAGTCCTTCCAAAAGCTTTTACAATTCAAGAAAAGAGGAAATTCTTTTCTGACTTGAAAAACTATTTTTGGGAAGACCCGTATTTTTTCCGAGTCTGTGTCGACCAAGTAATTAGAAGATGTATTTCAAATGAGGAAGGTCTAAAAATACTACGGCACTGCCACGAAGGACCAACCGGCGGACATTATCAATCCAAACGGACTGCACAAAGAGCCCTTAAAGTAGGATTCTTTTGGCCTACTTTATTCAAGGACGCTCAAAAATTGGTAAGCGTTTGCAACCGCTGCCAACAGCCAGGTAACATTTCCCGTCGGGACGAAATGCCCCAAAACTTTTACTTAGAATGTGAAATTTTTCATCTGTGGGGCATAGATTTTGTAGGCCCTTTACCTCCTTCTTTTAAAAATCGTTATATCTTAGTAGCGGTCGATTAAGTTTCACGGTGGGCTGAAGCGCAAGTTTTTCCCACAGCTGACTTGAGAATCGTCGTAAAATTTATTAAAACCTTATTTTCACGTTTTGGCACGCCTAGGGCTGTAGTTAGCGATCAAGGTACTCATTTTTGTAACACCCAGATGGCTAAAGTGTTAGCCAAATGTGGAGTTACTCATAAACTCGCTACCGCTTATCACCCCCAAACAAGCGGCTAAGTGGAGGTTGTCAATAGAGAACTAAAGCCCATATTAGAAAAGACTGTAGATACCAATCAAAAAGATTGGTCCCTCAAATTAGATGATGCACTTTGGGCCTACCGTACAGCATTCAAAACAGCGATCGGTTGTACACCTTATCGTTTAGTATATGGAAAGACATGTCACCTACCTGTAGAATTAGAACGTCGCTCATACTGGGCACTAAAATTTCTTAACTTTGATACAAACTTAGCCGTCGAACAACATAAATTTCAACTCAATGAACTTGAGGAATGGCGTGCAAACGCCTATGAAAATAATAAATTTTATAAAGAGCGATCTAAGTTTTATCATGATAGGAAAATTAAATTTCCAAAATCTTTTTCACCAGGTGATCTTGTACTACTATATAACTCACGCCTTAAATTATTTCCAGGAAAAATAAAATCCTGTTGGACCGGACCCTTTACTGTTAAACAAATCTGGCTGTATGGGACCGTTCTTATTTCTAACCCTGAACTCGGAACATTCAAAGTAAACGGGCACCGTTTAAAACTATATTTTACTAGGGACCCTTTTCAAAAAGAACCTGAAAACCTAACACTACTCCATAACCTCGAGATATAAATTCACTTGTATATTTCCATCTTTTATGCTTTTGTATATTTTGTACATATTTTTCACTTCATACTTATTCCTAACATAAGTATGGGGGTGCTTTTAGATGCAATTGTTTTTATCACTTATATGTTTTCAATAAAAGCGTTGTTTATTTTAGTACTCATCCCAAACAAGTCAAAACTTTCAAAACCATACTATGTATATATTCCAAAAATCTGAGTTGATCAAAAATTCAACTTATTCAATTTTCAAATTTACTACTCCTTCTCATTACTAGATAGATAGAAATATCCGGAATAAACTTGTAAAACCCTACCTTGTAAAATTTCATTACAATCAGAGTTAGTTTTTTAACAAGCCTGCTTTAATATATCAAAAGAAATACATATATATACAAAAGAAGCAAAATATATTATGTTCACCAAATAGTTTTAGACTGTAATTATCATTACTTCAATCTTGTTAAAGTATAGAAAATATTAAGCTATTACCATTGCTCTCAAAATCTTTTATCAAAATTATTTTTACAACCCCCTACCTACTATTTCGCTTGGCTTGTTTCTTTATGCATGCAAGCATCTAGGAGTATGTGCTCCTAGAAAAGAAAAGATCTTATGTCCATCGGAATAAAAACATTCTGTAAACATAGTCATCCAATAAATGTTAAAAGACCATATGAAATGGAGTATGTGCTCCTAAACATATGCATAGGATGAATTCAAGTTCAAATTCTGCTGTGTTTTTTCTATTTTGGAAAATATTTTCCTAAAAATAGTTGTAACAATGCATGAATATGAAAAAAAGGTGAGAGGATAAAATTCATCACATCCTACATTCAAAGCCTCTGTATGGGCAAAACCACCAAGTTGATATCCCCTAAAACCACTACAAAATTAAATTAATTTTGCTTAAAATTTTGAGAGAGGATAATTAATAGGTTGTAATTTTTCAACATATCTCATGCAAGATATATTAGTCATAAAGCCAATCTATCTTTATTATATTTGATTTTAATATATGCTTACTATTTGTTTTCAAAAACTTTTTATGGCTATAAATTCTAACTCTGGTATCAATGATATATATATATGATAGCATTTAACTCTTTATCCACCGGATGTTTATACCTGTTTTATCTTGAAGAAATAAATTGATAGTAAATAGAAAATTTCATAACTTGTAAATATATTGAACTCTATATTTTCTCTGGAATAGCAAAATCCAAGTACGGCGGTATTTGATGAGTATAAAAATATACAATTTTATATTGTATTAATTTTGCATATTTATAAATAAAACCTTAGTTTTTATATATAAAACTAATTATTTTTGTTATATTGTGTTTTATATTTATTTTCTAAGTTTTTCTGATTTTTTGTATTTTTTTCTTCTTAGGTCACGCCCCTAGTCACGCCCGTGACCTAGGGCATGACAGCCCTTTTTAATGCTTTTTTTTAGTTTCTGTATTTACTCAGGAAAATCAGGAAATTGACGAACACGCCCGTGACAAACGAACACACCTATGACAAACGAACACGCCCATGCCCTATTGAAGTTCTATCCAAAATGCAAGCAAGCATCCGTGCTGTCGCCACGCCCCATGCCGCCTGATGAATAAGCTGCTAAACACGCCCATGACATCATCTGACATGCCCGTGACCTGATCAAATTCTATCTAAAGTTCAGCCCAGCTCGGCACCTATCCCGACACGTTGGCAGACACGCCTGTGAACCTGTCACGCCCTCCTCGACACGCCCGTGTCAGGGGGCGTGTCACTCGAACACCAGCAGCTTCCTTAAGAACTATTAGGACTCCCCAACTCTCTGATAAGGAACTGGTAGTAGCTTTCAAGTATTCAAAAGTTCTGTAAGTTATAATATTTTAGCTTTCTTTTCAGCTTTTTAAAAAGTTGTAATAATTTTTCGAACTTTATAAAATAGACACTTTCAAATTCAATTCTGAGTACTTTACTGCTTTATTTTTAGTTTTACTTTCCTTTATTTTCTCATACTATCCTGAATGAAAGGCAAAGCTCTGCTTATATCCTGGATTAAGATAGTGTGAAACTGCTTTCAAAATTATTTTCAAAAACCTTATTATTTCATACTATCCCGAATGAAGGGCGAGGCGAAAGCCTATGACCTTGATTATGATAGTGCGGAAGTTCTGCAAAATTTTAGATTTTACTACCCTATCCCGAATGAAAGGCGGAGCAAAAGCTTAAGTCCTGGATTAAGATAGATAGGTAGATATTATTTTCTGTACTTTATACCGCCCCCATCCTGAGAAAAGGCTAAGAACCCTTAGCACTTGGTCAAGATGAGCTCTGGGCTAGATATTATTTTCAAGTATTTCAACTCTACTAGCTAGTTATCTTAACTAGAGTTTTCTGTTAATTGATCATATACAAGGTGAAGAGACACTATGTTTACGTTAACCCGTTTTAAACGCAAGCCTCCCCGGTCGTACTTTCGAGTCAGTGATGCTACCAAAGGGACCCTCTCGTTAAGTTAGGTAATAAAGAAATAAATTTGTTCTTTAATAGCTAAATTAATATTCTCTCAAAGTAGTTCTGAAATTAAGGACTATCTTCTAAGTCTCTATCTTAATAAAATCACATATATATATTTTTCTATCTTTTGTTTTTAAATATAAACTCTACTCCGTTCGTTCGATAAAATAATAGTCTGTTCTAAAAAGTAGAATAATTAACACCGATCCCAGGAAAAATACGACCTTGATATTATCTACAAAATACTATACTCCTATGCGATAGGTACTCTTGCCTTAATCCACAGGATATAAGTAAGTAAAAAATAGATAGACTTATATACGTAAAAGATTATATAAAACCAAATCTATCTTCTTTAAAACAAACTTTACTTTTCACGTTTCCACCACCGAAAGAAGATGCTTGAAGTGATCCTCCTTCTCTGCAAGTACACCAATACATCATCAATGAAGACGACCACAAAATGGTCTAGGTACTTCCTGAACGATCTATTAATCAAATCCATGAACACTGATGGCGCATTAGTCAGCCCGAACGGCACGACGGTAAACTCAAAATGTCTATACCTTGTGCCGAACGCTGTCTTTGGGACATCGCCTTCACTTATCCTCAGCTGATGGTAACCAGACTTAAGGTCCACTTTTAAGTATACCAATATGTAACGCCCTGAAACTCAAAAGAGTTACGGGTGGTGTTTTGATCCAAATCTGGGGTTTGGTAGAGGTGACACGGCCTTGGATACGGGCGTGTCCCAGGGCGTGTCGTGCTCGGATTCAGTGTTGGTTCCATGGTCGATGATATTGGACTAAACGATCGTCGGGGGGGTGAACAAGGCCTGGGACACGGGCGTGTCCCAGGGCATGTCAGTCACTCAAAGCCTTACACTCAACGATCATTGAGTGAGGGGTGAATGGCCAGAGCCCAAGCGTGTTTGGGTCCGACACGGGCGTGTGAAATTCGACATGGGCGTGTCAAATACCTGTGTCCTCCTCGGGTCATTCGGCGTGTTGTGCTAAGGCAGCTATACGGCCTAGAACACGAGCGTGTCCAAGTGCGTGTCTAGCATACGGCATGTGACACGGGCATGTCACCTAGCCGTGTCGTGCTCGGGTTATTTTGGATCTGTGTCGTTGAGGGAACACGCCCAGCTATACGGGCGTGTACTTGCTGACACGGGCGTGTCAAGCCTGACACGGGCGTGTCGACTGCCTGTGCTCTTTTCGAAGTGACGGCGAATGGCTAACACGGCCCTAGACACAGGCGTGTCGCAGGCCGTGTTCGGCCCAGGATTTCTAATTTTGGGATGAATCGTGGTCGTCCGTTTCCTTAGTTTGGGATCCGACGGATGGGGGCTATTCCTTGTGGGTTATATCCGGGAATAGGGCTTGGAAACCCTCATTCAATTTGAGTTTTCTCTTTCTAAAAGCTAGAAAGAAGGGAGAGCAAGGAGGAAGAAGAAGGAGGTAAACTCCGGCCTCCGGTGGAGCTTCGGAGCTCTGATTCTCGATCCAAGTCCAGATATGCAAAGGCGAGGCCGATGTGGTGCTTTCCATCTGACTGGATCATCATAGCACTGAGGAGAAATGCTAGGGTAACGATTCTCATCTTTAGCATGTTAAGCTCTTTTTCCTTTGCATGGGAAAACCCTTCTCCCACGAGTGTGCGGCAAGTTTGCGGTATTCCTTGGGGTAGATATGTAAAGTCACCCTTGTTAGAGTCCGGAATCGTAGTACGGACATAGGCATGATGTCTGAAGCCAACCCGGACATGTTGGTCTGGATCGGTGATGTTTTGCTATGTATGGTTGGTCGGATAAGACTCCGTGCCTTTGTGTTATTTTCGGGCTTCTACGTGGTAGATTGCAATAGGGAGTCTTGGGGATTAACCCCAGGGTGTACCCAGAAATCTGGGCGGAAGCGAATTTCTGCCATATCGGTGGCCTGAGAGCCAACCGGGTATATAGAGGGGCTATGTACCGTGTTTGAATGATAGTTGGGACCGGGAAAGCTTAGCCCGCATCAAAGGCCAAATGGCAACGGCGGGGTGAGCAACGGGCTGGTGGACCCCTACCCGCTCCATCTGCTCAGTTAAAGTGACCTAAAGTTTTACGTGGGACTTGCCGAGGTTTGGAGATCGAGTCTAGGCTACGATTGAAAGGACTAAATGCACATGAGGTTTGCCACCCCATGGGGGTGGTGGTGGAGTCAAGGACCAGATGGGGTTCGGACTTGATTCGCCGAGTAAGTGCCCTGAGAGCACGAGGTGTATGGCCTTGTGCGCGTGCACCTGTGATGTGGTGTTTCTTTACTATGTTGCTTGTTGTGCTAACAAGTGCAGGGAAGGAGCTTTGCCGTCCAGGTCTGGGGGGGGGGGAATCGTTATAATTTGGTCAGCTTTAGCTGACCGTTGCTCTTGTTTACCACCGTGTGGTGGATTGTTGCTTGCAGGTGCTGCGGAGCCGAGCGGTAAATAGCAGGCTAAAGCCCATGTTTCTGAGCTGGCCCTCGAAGGCCTAATTATTGAGTGTTTTCTTGTATTCTCAAGTATGGCCGGCCTGCGTGCCGAGGTTTGGAAGACACTTTAATTTGAGCAAACTAATGTAAAGTTATAAGGCCAGTACTGGTGTATTAAACATTCTTATTGGTTTGAGTAGTGGACATTCATGCTTGGCAGGGTTCTTTATTCTTTGCAACCTTAATAAATTGCTTTCGCTAGATGCTCTGTGTAAGAATTTTTTATTGGTTAAATGGCATCAATAAGTAACCAACCGATCTTTCCGTAGTATATGGCATCGGGCCCCGGCCGGACCTACTGCTATATGCGATGTGACGGAAAGGGGTGTTACAATTTGGTATCAGACTACCGGCTTTGGTCAAGCTTAAATGAATTCGTGGACGAATTCACTTTAAGGGGTGGTGAGCACATGTGTGTGTCATCGTTATAACATGAAAATAACCCATGAATGTCCACTTAGGAATGAAAACACACATGTTTTGGGAACCTGCGTGTTCCTATAATTGCTTTTTACAATTTTGTCCCGACACTTATTGGTGTTTTGTACGACTATAGGTGCCCGGAAGTGGAGCGTGGCAGTCTGAACACACGTTTTCTGAGCAAAGTACTACACCAAGCAACGTGCCTGAGACCCCTACTTCTTTGGAAACAATAAGAAGGGTAGTTGAAGTGGTGTTCGTTATGAACAACACACAACATGGAAGAAATGTGCAACCCGCTGTCCCTGAAATGGCCCCAACACCGGGTGGTATGTTGGAGCAAAGTGCATTTGGAGGTCCATTAGGGAAGCAGATGAGCATGATTATGGTGCAGGGAGCGCACTCAGTTGACGAATACTTGCAGACGTTCCTTATGATAAGGCGCTACCCAGGCTTTAAATGGGAAAGCGAGCAATCTATAGTTGATAGATTTTATAATGGTCTGTGCAGCGAGTTGCGTATCCTACTGCTAGGACCAAAGCTATTGGGATTCCGAACTTTGGTGGAGTCGGCCAAAGCTTTGGAAGTGGAGTTGGGGAAAACTCACCAAATACCAGTGAATAGGGTACCAAACCCTGCAGATCCTATAAGGATTGCCTACCGAAAAACGCTGAGGAAAGAGGCTAGATCATCTACTAGCCAAGTCACTTATAATTGTTATTCTAGTGGCAAGAAAGGGCACTTTTCCAGAGATTGTTGGGAGGGTGCTCAGAAGACAATGAAACCTATGGTAGGAGCAGTTGAAGACTCTAGTGCAAAGGAGACAGTGTTCAAAATGCCAACCTCAAAATCTGTGTATCGTAGGTGGTGCAAGAAGGCTAGGAGGTCGGGTCTAGTCCCTTCCTTTAGCACATCCAAAGAGACTACATCCCAAACCCCGGATGCATGCTTTGTCTGTGGAAAGCCGGGACACTATGCCCGAGATTGTCGAAGTGGACGCCCAATGTCTGAAAAGAAGCCGGGGCAATATCTAAGGAGAAGGGCAAGGCGGTGGCGTCCACCGCATCACTATTTACTCCGGCCCAATCGGGAGTGGACATCTTTGGCCAGCAGGAGGCCATGTGGCCGACCGTCGGGATGTCGGGTATGGTTTTCTTATTAGCAAACTAGCTTTTTTTTACCGAATACCTTATGCGTGTTAGCTTAGGACTGGAGGTTCTAGGCTTTGTTTGGATTATTGGTAATCCGGCGAGAGCATTGTTCGATATGGGAGCTTCGCACTCCTTTTGTCCGAAGGATTTATATCGTGCATTAGAGTACCTCCTTCGATGGTAAAGGACAAATTGGATGTGTAGTTGCCTAGTGGTTGTTCAATGTGCGCGTAGAGAGAGTCTGTGTCGTAAAGGTACGGGTTGGGGGTCAGGAGTTCGACTTGCAAGCGTTATTACTACCACCAAGGGAGGCTTCGAAGCCTAGGCCTACATCAAATAGTATCTCGGGTGTATTTGAATATCCTGATGTGTTTCCCTGATGGTCTCCCTGGAGTCCCACCATAGCGAGAGATTGACTGCACATTTGAGCTAGTGTCAGGTGCCAAACCTGTACCATGCTCTCCATATTGGCTAACGCCTAAGGAGAAGTCGGAGCTAAAGGCTCAACTGGAAGAGTTGATAGAGCAAGGTTATGCGCGTCCAAGTTCGTCGCCTTTGAGCGCGCTGGTCCTCGTTGTAAAGAAGAAGTCGGAAGGTTGCCACTCAGTATCGATTATGGGAAACTGAAAAAGTTAATGGAAAAGAGCAAGTACGGGATCCCAAGCATGGATGACCTTTTGATCAGTTGGTCGGGTCATCAGTATACTTAAAAGTGGACCTTAAGTCCGGTAACTATCAGCTGAGGTTAAGGGAAAGCGATGTCCCAAAGATAGCATTCGGAGCAAGGTATGGACATTTCGAGTTTACGGTCATGTCGTTCGGGCCGACTAATGTGTCGTTAGTGTTCATGGATTTGATGAACAGATCGTTCAGCGCGTTCCTAGACCATTTTGTGGTCGTCTTCATTGACGGTGTATTAGTGTGCTCGCATAGCAAGAGGATCACTTCAAGCATCTGCTTTCGGTGGTGGAAACACTAAAGAGGAACCAACTCTATGCCTAGTTCTCCAAACGCGAGTTTTTGGGTTATCTTATGTAGCGTCCCTCGGTCGTAAATTTTGTAGAGTGTGTGTTGCAGTGGATCCAACGAAGATAGTTATGATATGCGAGTGGCCTGTGTTGCGTTTTGAAGCGGAAGACCAGAGTTCTCCGGGGCTGACCGGCTACTACAGGTGCTTTGTAGAGAACTTCTCGTGGATGGCGCTACCTCTCACGAAGTTGACAAGGAAGGATTAGAAGTTCTTATGGACGCAGGAGTGCATGCAAGCGTTTGAGGAGTTGAAGAATTGGTTGAACACGGCGTCAGTGCTAAGTTCGCCAAGTGGGACCGAGGGCTTCGAGCCTTATAGTGATGCCTCGGTTAGTGGTTTGGGCTGCGTGCTGCTGTAGCATGGAAGTGTTATAGCGTATGGTTTGAGTCAGCTCTAAGTGCACGAAAGGAATTATCCGGTCCACAACTTGGAGTTGGCGGCCGTGATATTTGCGCTTAAGCTATGGAGACACTACTTGTACGGCGTAAGGGTCGGTATTTATACCGACCACAAGAGCCTGAAGTACCTGTTGGATCAAAAGGATCTCAACATGAGGCAACGGAGATGGATGGAGTTCCTGGGGACTACACGTTCAAGATTCATTATGTACTCAGGAAGGGCAATGCAGTTGCGGATGCGTTGAGTCGCAGGGCTCCCGCCCAAGCCAACTTGTTGTTGGTTCATGATGAGAGGCTAGTTCAGGAGTTGGAGGCATTGGAGATCTGTTGTGTGGACAAGTAGACTAGCGCTAAAGCATTGTTGAACTGGATGGAAGTCCAGTATGACCTAGCTGATCATGTTCGACAGGCATTGGAGTTGGATGGTACCATGAAGGAGCTTATGGATGCAGCGTTGGATGGGTCAAATTCCCAGTTTTCAGTTGAGGATGGGCTGTTAAGGAAGGACCATCATTTGTGCATCCCAACCGGGAGAAATCTACGGGCGGAGTTGATGTACGAGGCTCATAATACCAAGTAGTCAATCCACCCAGGGATCACGAAGATGTAACTGGACCTAAAGAATCTATTTTGGTGGCCAGGGCTCAAGAAGGATGTGGCACTATTTGTGGCTAAGTGTCAAACGTGCGCCTAGGTAAAGGCGGAGTGCAAAAAGCCTGGAGGATTCTTGAAATCTTTGCCTATTCCAGAGTAGAAGTTCAACGAGACCTTGTGCATGGCTTGCCAAGGTCACAGTAGGGAAACGACGCCATGTGGGTGATCGTGGTTTGGCTAACAAAATTGTCGCACTTCATTCCGCATAGGAAGGATAATCCGGTGGAGTAACTGGCAAATTTGTTTATGTATAACATAGTTAGACTGCATGGTGTGCCCCACAACATCGTAAGCGATCGAGATGTTGTTTTATGTCCAATGATTGGAAGTTGGTGCAGCAAATGCTGGGGACTAAGTGTAGTTTAGTACAGTTTTACATCCGCAGACGGATGGGCAGACCGAGAGGGTCAACAAGACGGTGGAGGACATGCTTCGCATGTGCGTTCTGGACTTCGGGAAGCAGTGGGAAGGCCATCTGTTTTTGGTGGAGTTTGCGTACAATAATAGCTACCAAGCGAGTATACAAATAGCGCCCTTCGAGGCCCTATATGGTAGAAAGTGTTGCACGTCGTTGTCCTGGCTAGAAACGTGTGAGGCAAGGTTGTGCAAAAAGCAGGAGGTGGAGAGTGCCACTTCGTTGGTACGAACCATTCGAGAGAGGTTGCTGATCGCTCAAGATATACAAGCTAAATACTTTAACGCCATGCATCAGAATGTGGAGGTCGTAGTTGGCGTATTGGGAACTATAGCCGTTCAAGGATGTCTCATGGGAGCGACGCTTAAAGAAGCTGAGCCCGAGATACCTTGGACCATTTGAGATACTGGAGCGGATCGGTGAAGCGGCATATTGCCTAAGGCTATCAGTGGAATTGAGTAGTCTACTCGATGTATTCCACATAGCAGTGATGCAGAAGGCGGTGCAAGAACCTTCGAACTTGATCACGGGTGATCAAGTACCGGTGGACGAAGGGTTGACGATAAGAGTCAAGCCCATTCATATTGAAGACTTTGAGATTAAGCAACTCTGTAATAAGGAATCAGGATGGTCAAGGTCCGTTGGGACAATTGCGGTCGTGAGGAGCTCTCTTGGGAACGGGAGCAAACCATGCTGGAGGAGTACCCAGAGTTATTTCACTCAGGTAACGCTTTCGGTTTTGCTTATCTTTCCTTTGGTAATTTTGCGGATGAAATTCTTTTAAGAGAGAGAGAGTTGTAATGCCCTGAAACTCAAAAGAGTGACGGGTAGCATTTTGAGCCAAATCTAGGGTTTGGTAGAGGTGATACGACCTGGGACACGGGCGTGTCCCAGGGTTTTTCGTGCTCGGATTAGGCGTTGGTTGTGTGGTCGACGATTTTGGAGTCAATGATCATCGGGGGGGGTGAACACGGCCTGGGACATAGGCGTGTCCCAGGGCGTGTCAATCACTCAAAGCCTTGCACTCAACAATCGTTGAGTGAGGGGTGCACGGCCTGAGCCCAGGCGTGTCTGTGTCCGACACGGGCGTGTGAAATTCGACACGGGCATGTCGAATACCCGTGTCCTCCTCGGGTCGTTCGGTGTATTGTGCTAAGGCAGCTACACGGCTTTGGACACGGGCGTGTCCCAGGGCGTGTCTAGTACACGGTATGTGGCACAGGCGTTTCACCTGGCCGTGTCGTGCTCAGGTTGTTTTGGATCTGTGTCGTTGAGGGAACACGCCCAGCTATACGGGTGTGTACTGGCTGAAACGGGCATGGTAAGCCTGATACGGGCATGTCGGCTGCCTGTGCTCTTTTCGAAGTGACGGCGAATGGCTAACACGACCCTGGACACGGGCGTGTCACAGGACGTGTTTGACCTAGGATTTCTAGTTTTGGGTTTAATCATGGCCGTCTGTTTCCTTAGTTTGGGATCCGACGGATGGGGGCTGTTCCTGGTGGGTTATATCCGGGAATAGGGCTTGGAAACCCTCATTCCATTTGAGTTTTCTCTTTCTAAAAGCTAGAGGGAAGGGAGAGCAAGGAGGAAGAAGAAGGAGGTTAACTCCAGCCGCCGGTGGAGCTTCAGAGCTCCGATTCTCGATCCGAGTCCAGATCTGCGAAGCCGAGACCGATACGGTGCTTTCCATCCTACTGGATCTTCATGGCGCCGAGGATAAATGCTAGGGTAACTATTCTCATCTTGAGCATGTGAAGCTCTTCTTCCTTTGCATGGGAAAACCCTTCTCCCGCGAGTGTGCGGCAAGTTTGCGGTATTCCTTGGGGTAGATATGTGAAGTCCCTATTGTTAGAGTTCAGAATCGTAGTACGGACATATGCATGATGTGTGAAGCCTAACCAGACATGTTGGTCTGGATCGGTGATGTTTTGCTATGCATGGTTGGCCGGAGAAGAGTCCGTGCCTTTGTGTTATTTTCGGGCTTCTACGTTGTAGATTGCAACAGGGAGTCTTGGGGATTAACCCCAGGGTATACCCGAAAATCTTGGCGGAAGCGAATTTCTTCCATATCGGTGGCCTGGGAGCCAACCGGGTACATAGCGGGTCTATGTACCGTGTTTGAACGATGGTTGGGTCTGGGGAAGCTTAGCTCGCGTCAAATGCCAAATGGAAACAATGGGGTGAGCAAAGGGCTAGTGGACCCCTACCCGCTCCTTGTGCTCGGTTAAAGTGACCTAAAGTTTTACGTGGGACTTGTCGAGGTTTGGAGATCGAGTCTAGGCTATGACTTAAAGGACTAAATACTCACGAGGTTTGCTGACCCATGGGGGAGGTGGTGGAGTCCATGACCGGATGGGGTTCGGACTGGCTTCGCCGAGTATGTGCCCTGAGAGCACGATGTGTATGGCCTTGTGCGCGTGCACCTGTGATGTGGTGTTTCTTTACTTTGTTGCTTGTTGTGCTAACAAGTGCAGGGAAGGAGCTTTGCCGCCCAGGTCTGGGGGCGGAATCGTTATAATTTGATCAGCTTTAGCTGACAGTTGCTCTTGTTTACCACCGTGCGGTGAATTGTTGCTTGCAGGTGCTGCGGAGCCGAGTGGTAAATAGCGGGCTAAAGCCCAAGTTTCTGAGCCGGCCCTCGAAGGCCTTATTATTGAGAGTTTTCTTGTATTCTCATGTGTGGCCGGCCTGCGTGCCGAGGTTTGGAAGACACTTTTATTTGAGCAAACTAATGTAAGGCTATAAGGCCAGTACTGGTGTATTAAACATTCCTATTGGTTTGAGTAGTGGATGTTTTTATTGGTTGAATGGAATCAATAAGTAACCAACCGGTCTGTCCGTAGTATATGGCGTCGGGCCCCGGCTAAACCTACTGTTATATGCGATGTGACGAAATAGGGTGTTACATGATGACCCAACCAACTGATCAAAATTTTATCCACCCTTGGGGTCCCGCACTTGCTCTTTTCCGATAACTTGTTCAGTTTCCCATAATCGGTATCGAGTCGCAACCTTCCATCCTTCTTCTTAAAAACGAGGACCGACGCGCTCCAAGGCGACGAACTTGGATGCGCATAACCTTGCTCCATCAACTCTTCCAGTTGACCCTTTAGCTCCGACATCTCCTTAGGCGTTAACCGATATGGAGAGCGTGGCACAGGTTTGGCACCTGGCACTAGCTAAAATGTGAAGTCAATCTCTCACTACGGTGGGACTCCAGGGAGACAATCAGGGAAATACATCAGGATATTCAGATACACCCGAGATACTATCCGATGTAGGCTTAGGCTTCGAAGCCTCCCATTGTGGCAGTAACGACGCTTGCAAGTCGAACTCCTGACTCCCAAACCATAACCTTACGATACAGACACTCTCTCTATCTCTCTTCGCGAATAGAACGGCCATTAGATAACAACACATCCAAATTGCCCTTTACCATCGAAGGAGATACTCCGATGTGCAATACTAAACCTTCGAACAAAAGGAGTGTGAAGTGCCCTTATCGAAACTATGCTCTCACCGGGTGACCAAAATTCCAAAATAAAGCCTAGAACTTTCAGTCCTAAGCTAGCACGCATAAGGTAACAGGAATAAGAAGTTAAAATTTTATCAATTAAACCATACCTCACAACCCGACGGTCGGCCACAAGACCTCCTGCTGACCAAGGATGTCTACCCTCGGTTGGGCCGGAGTATACAGTGATGCGGTGGACTCCACCGCCTTGACCTTCTCCTCAGCTATTGCCCCCGACTTCTTCTCGGACATTGGGCATCCACTCAAACAATCTCGGGCATAGTGTCCCGACTTTCCACAGTTATAGCATGCACCTGGGGTTTGTCCTGTAATCACTCCGGATGCGCCAGAGGAAGGGACTAGACACGACATCCTGGCCTTCTTGTACTACCTACGGTACCCATATTTTGATGTTGGCATTTTGAACACTGTCTCTGTTGGAACACCCTATTACTAATTTGGGCAAGGATCACTATGTTATTAGGAAAAATGTTTGACCTAGTTGTATAGTTGAAAAGGTCAAATTAGAAGGAGTCTAGGGCTTAGAACTTAGGTTTGGAGCTGCCCCCAGGACCATTCAGAGATCAGGACTATGTACTGAGACAAGGCAATTTTCGTCGAGCTCGGGTCGACGAAACGTCGAACTCAGTTCGACATTCTCTGAGCTCAATTCTGCAAATCGTCGAACTACGGTTAACGATCCTCGAGCTCAGATCTACGTTTTGTCTTCAGCTATTTTCCAAGTCGCTGAGCTCAGGTCGACGATCGTAGAGCTCAGGTCGACGTATTCTGTCTGCTATGAAAATCCAATCTCTGAGCTCAGTTCAACGATCGTAGAGCTCAGATCGACGATTTTTGTGAGAGATCGACGCTTTCAGAATTCAAAGTCAAGAACAGTTATGGAATTAATTCAAATTCTTTTAGAGTTATTTTCTGCATTTATTACAAAGGATTTTCTAGTCGTTTCAAGCAATCTGATGCAAGTTGCAAGGAAGGACTAAATGGAATGTTGCTTAGGACTTTCCCCAGAGACATTTGTCATTTATGGAAGTCATTTATGACTGAGTAACGGCCATCTAAGTCAGATTTTTTATATACTCCTGCAGAAGAGAATAAAAACAACAACAATATACAGAGAATACAAAGAGATACAGAAGAATTAGATTACAACACAGAAGATTGAACAATACAACTTCTCTGATCAACAGTTCATCTTTTGTTATTTTCAAATCTATTGAATCTTCAAGAACACAAAAAAATTTTGCTGTAGAGGAGATCTTCTGCTACTCAACTCCTCCAAATCTTCAAGTGTTCAAAAGCTTCAACATCAAGGACTCCAGACACCAAACATTTCAGCTTCTGCTGGAATCATCTTCTGCTGGAGATCTGAAGACCTAGCACCCTAGCAAAGCTTTCACTCCTGAACCATTCTACATCTCAGGGGGAGCTTTGATAACATCAACAAACCACTAGTCTTCTCTCAGTGATTTGAGACAGAGAAGACATCATCACCTTTTTATTTTACCACCATCTGTACAGGGTTATCTCTCCCTTCAAAAGTGAACTCTTAGTTTCTGAGACCTGATCAAAACTCAGTGGTGGCAAGACACCTGATCAAAAAATCTGGTTTGGTTTTTGAGCACCTTATCAAAAGATCATTGGTGCCCAGGACACCTGATCAACCCTTCCTGCAGTGGATTCCTACCTAGGGTGGTAGAAGAGTGGATGTACCCAGGTTGTTGGGGAACCACTATAGATCCTTGTGTCTTCTGGTTGCTGTGTGTTTGTCTTTGCTGTGTGCTGTGTGATTCTTTATTTCTTGCTTTAGTTTTTACCTCACTGCAAGCACCTTACACATATACATAAATTTAAGTCTTCCACTGCTATACTATTTTAATTGTGAATTATTTTAAAATACTCTATTCACCCACACCCCTCTAGAGTTAAGGTAGATCTTTTCGTCACTTTCAATTGGTATCAGAGGTAGGTTTGTTATTCAACATCTGAATTTTCAACAGATTGGTTGAACCTGAACCAAAATATCCTTGATAAGATAAACCTTCTATATAGGATAGTTATTACTATTTATATTATATTTATTTTCAAACAAAACCATGGCACAGAACAAAGATTATGCTACCACCAGACCTCCAGTGTGCACCCTCTCTAAGTTTCCACTTTGGAAGGCAAGGATTAAGCTTTACATGAATTCTATTGATGAGGACATTTTTAACTCTGTTTTGACAGTTTGTCCAAGACCTCAAGTGATCACAAGTACAAGTGTTGTTCCACCTCCTTCAGGAACAGATGCAGAAATAAAGAAATGGAAAGTTGCAGATGCAAAGGCTATGAATATTCTTGCTCAGACCATGTCTGATGAGATATTCCAAAAAGTGTCTGAATGCAGTTCAGCAAAAGAGATATGGGAAGAGTTATCTGAAATTGTCTCAGGATCTGCTGATGGAAGGAAGGACAGGAGATCCCATCTCATAAGTCAATATGAGAATTTCAAGAAAGGAGAAGCTGAGTTAGTTATAGATATGTACAACAGGCTCAGTCTGATAGTTAGTGAGTTGAAGACTGTTGGTACCCTAGTTTGATTTGAGTTTAGTCTTGTCCTTTTTTGTCCCTTGACCCAAGAAATATCTATGGTCAATGGTTAGTAGTCTAGCTGTAGAGTCCTCACTTTTCCAGATTGAGAATTTGGTTAAGTAGTTTGTTCGTTCGACTATCGTCGAACGCCGCTCGACTATCGTCGACTAACTGTTCGACGATCGTCTATCAGTTGTTCGACTTTCAGTCTGCGTGGATAGTTCGACTATCGGTTGATAGTTCGACTATCTGTGTGTTTTGATAGTTCGACTATCTGCTTGGATAGGTCGACTATCTGATAGTTCGACTATCTGTTGATAGCTCGACTATCTGTTTGTTTTTGATAGTTTGACTATCTGTTGATAGGTCGACTATCTGATAGCTTGACTATCTGTTGATAGTTCGACTATCTGTTCTGCGTTGATAGTTCGACTATCTGTTGATAGGTCGACTATCTGTTCTCGCTTGGTAGTTCGACTATCTGCTTTGATAGTTCGACTATCTGATAGTTCGACTATCTGTTGATAGGTCGACTATCTGTTTGTTTCTGATAGTTCGACTATCTGTTGATAGGTCGACTATCTGTTTGTTCTTGATAGTTCGACTATCTGTTGATAGGTCGACTATCTGATAGCTCGACTATCTGTTGATAGTTCGACTATCTGTTTTGCCCTGATAGTTCGACTATCTGTTGATAGGTCGACTATCTGATAGTTCGACTATCTTCTGGTAGTTCGACTATCTGCTGTGATAGTTCGACTATCTCCTTTGATAGTTCGACTATCTGGATCGTTCGACTATCTGTCCGATAGTTCGACGATCTCCGTGCGTCGTTCGACGATCTCCGAAGGTCGTTCGACGTTTTCTGTCTGCCTTTATATTTTGTATTTATTTATTCTATTTAATAAATTAATATATTTTCTGGCATATCATTTCAGTTGTTTTATGATAATATTTCCAGGCAATATTTGCTCCATCCCTTATGCCTGAGTAAAATCTTTTCAGATAAAGTTGTTTGTCTTATTAGCTGACTTTGTATTTTATTTTATCTGCTGACAGTCCTTTATAGTCGTTAGACTGAAAAGTCTTCCTTCTGCTATAAAGAGTATTTCTCTGATGTGACTTTATTTAGTCCTTTTGTTATTTGATTTGATCCTGCAGCTTCTTAGAAAGAGGTTTATTCCTTTTATAGGATGTCTTGCTGCAGAGGTTGTTTTGCTGTGTGTTATTTGCAGCCCAGGTCTCAAGTTTCAGAAGAAGACAAGTAATTCAAATTGAGGAGAGCCGTTGCTTGCTGCTGTTATAAAAAGGACCCTTTGAAGAAGGATTCAAGCTAGCTAACTAGTTAACCTGTTCATCTGCTTTCAAGCTCTCATCAAGATCAAGTCATCTGCTCTCAGCAATACTCATCCAACTGAGAAGTGTTAAGATCTTCTACTCTTCTTCAACCTGAGTTCTCCTGCTTTCAGGAAGTTCAAACTCAGAGGTCTTTTGAAGAAGAAGAAGAAGAAGAAGAAGATAGCTGCTTGAAGATCTTTAATTTGATTATTTATTATCTTCTTGTAGTTTTCCTTCAGTTCTTACTGAAGAGTTTTTCTGCACTGAAGCAAGACTTCACCTGGACATCTTTGAGCCAGGGGGAGCCTTGATTCCTTAGAGCTGTCTAGCTCAGTGTAAGTTTTTGTGCTTCTCTAATCTATTGTAAAATAAAGAAGACATTTTAACTTTCTTTCCCCCTCCTGTATAGGGTTATTACTCCCTTCAAAAGTATTCCTTGGTGGCAGGGCACCTGGTCAAAAACATGTGCTTGGTTTTTAGACACCTGATCAAAAGTCTAAAGGGTTTCTAGATCTACCTAAAGCAGATCTTGTGGTGGCAGGGCACCTTATCAAAGACCTGTAGTGGATTCCTACCTTGGTGGTAGAAGAGTGGACGTACCCAAGTTGTTTGGGGAACCACTTAAATTCCTTGTGTCGTCTGGCTTGTTTATTTTAATTCCTGCATTGTGGCTGTGATTAGATATAACTAGGTTGCTAGTTGCTGATTAGGTTTTCCAAGCCTTAGCTGTAATTACAGTTAGCTTGTGTATGTGCACAACACTTGTGTTAGGCTTTAGGGTTATCTTAAATATCTGTAGCTTTCCATTCTGCATTCACTCTAAGGGAGTTGAGTAGATTGTCAAGATTGTTTAGTGCAATTTTTGATTACTCTATTCACCCCCACTCTAGAGTAGTATCTATCCCTTCACTTTCAATTGGTATCAGAGGGAGGTTAACTGACTGTATAGGCTAACACCTAAGTCACAAGATCCTGATAGATACCAAAGCTTATAGATATTCACTATCATGGCCCAGTCCAAGGATTATTCTAGCACCAGACCTCTAGCATGCAACTTCGCTAAGTTTGGCATCTGGAAGACAAGGATAAAATTATATATGAATTCTATTGATGAAAGCATCTTTGCTTCTATTTTGTCAGGTCCCCCAAGAGCACCTACTGCTGCCACTGCCTCATCATCAACTGATATGAGTGCAGTGCCTCCTCCAGATTACAATGATGAGTACAAGAAGGCCAAGATAGCAGATGCCAAGGCAATGAACATACTGGCTCAGACAATGTCTGATGAGGTATTCCAGAAGGTTGCTGACTATTCCTCAGCAAAGGCCATGTGGGATACACTAAACCAGATTGTAGCTGGTTCAGCTGATGAAAGGAAGGACAGGAGGTCCAACCTTATCTCACAATATGAGAACTTCAAGAAAACTGATGCTGAATCAGTTGAAGCCATGTACACCAGGCTCAGCTCAATCATCAATGAGCTGAGGACCCTTGACAAGGACATATCATTGACAGAGGTCAATGATAAGATTCTTATGTGCTTCCCTAGCATATGGGATCTAAGGATCTGGCCCATCAAGGAAGCCAGAAGTACAAATGAGATCTCCACTGAAGCTCTTCTCGGCAAGCTCAAGTCTTTTGAGCAAGTGCTGAAGACAAGGGAAGCAGAAGCAGAAGCAAAGACCCCTACTCTAACAAGAAAAGAGCAATCTCTAGCTCTTAAGGCTGTTGATGCTTCTGAAGGCAGCCAATCCAATGAGGAGCTGATGGCATTATTTACCAAGAGGTTTCTCAAGATGGGGAGAAAGGAGTTCAGAAAGAAGTCTTCACGCTATGAAGACAAATCAAGGTATGATCGTTCACCTGCTAAAGAAATTATTTGTTGTGGTTGCAGGAAGCCTGGACACATCTTACCAGAGTGTCCAGAGGAGAAGAACAAAGACAAGAGAAAAGAAAAGGAACAACACAGGAAGCACTCCAAGCCATCCTCCTACAAAAACAAGAAGAAGGAGAGAGATTTCATTGCTGAAACCTGGAGTGATTCTGATGAAGAATCCTCCTCATCAAGCTCCAGTGAGGATGAGGAAGAGAAGAAGGCAAAAGAAGTTTGCCTGATGGCCATAGATGCCTGCAGCAACCACTCAGCTGCAGAGAGTTCAGATTCAGATGAAGAGATGCCAACAGAAGATGAGGTACTATCTTCTTAGGACTTTACTTCTGAAGAATTTAAATTAGAATTTAAATCTTTATGCTTAGATTTGATTAGCTCAGAAAAGGAGATAAAAGAACTTAGAAATAAGATAGCTGACTCAGAATTAATTGCTTCAGAAAATATTAAGCTAAAGGAAGATCTCACTACTTGTAGTGAAGAAATTAAATTTCTTAAAATGGAGTTAGCTAAGTCTAAGAGATTAGAAGAATCACTTAATGGTAGAAGCCTTAAGTTGTTAGAAATTACCAGCATGACCAACACTAGGTCAGGTAATGACAAACTAGGCTTAGGAGCTTCTCCAAGTGAACCCCCAGTTATTCTTAAAAATAATCTTTCAACTCCAGTGAACTTCATTTCAGCTAGTGGAATGAAGAACACTGAGCAAGTAAACCAAGTTAATAAAACTTTAAATAAAGCTAAGAGAGAAAAGCGAAAGAAATTTTTTAAAGAAATGCAAAAAGCGTCGAACGCCGCTCGACGATCGGAAGCTCAATGGTCGAACGAAGCTCGACGATCTGAGCGCCCATCGTCGAACGTCGATCGACGATTTCAATATGATTTTCAAAATCATCATCAGTACCATAGAAACCTAAATGAAAATAGAAACCCTAGGTTTGTTGACCCATCATCTGCATGGAGAATCCCACCTAGGAGATCTCACCCATTAGGTTACCACCCTCAGCCTGCATTTTCATATATTTCCAGTTTTTCTTATGTGAAAAACAAGGGACCCATGGTTACCTGGGTCCACTCTGTCTAAATAAATGTCTTGCAGGTGAAGGCCTATCCAATCACTCAAAAAAAGTGGTATTTGGATAGTGGATGTTCCAAGCATATGACAGGAAATAAAGATCATCTGTCAAAATTCAAAGCTAAGCTCGGCCCAAAGGTTATCTTTGGATATTCCAGCTGTGGTCAGACAGAAGGTTATGGCAGGATTACTATTGGAGATGTTACTTTCAAGAGAGTTGCATATGTGACAGGACTGAAGTACAATTTGATTTCAGTCAGCCAGCTATGTGATGCTGGCTTCCAGGTTTCATTTTCTAACTCTTCTTGCAATATTACTTTAAACAATATTGTTGTTTTAGTAGGCATTAGAATAGGTAATATTTATTTAGTAGATTTCAATTCATCTCATTCTGAAATCTGCCTGTTTAATGAAGTAACACTTAATAATAATTCTTTGTGGTATAAGAGGCTTAGTCATGTTAACCTTAAAAATATATCTAGGTTATCTAAACACAACCTTGTTAGAGGTTTACCTTCTTGCCCCTACAAGAAGGAGAGCCTATGCAAGGCTTGTCAGCTAGGCAAGCAAACCAAAAACTCTTTTAAATCTGTAAATAAGAGTGATTCTCCTAGAATCCTGTACCTATTACATTTGGACCTATTTGGCCCAATAAATGTACAGAGTTTAGGAGGGAAGTATTACACCTTAGTAATTGTAGATGAATTCTCTAGGTTCAGTTGGGTTTTCTTTTTGAGAACTAAGGCTGATAACTTCAAAGCCCTTACAGACTTTCTACTATGTGTGCAGACTGAGTACTCTACTCATGTGGCCTTGATCAGAAGTGATCATGGTACTGAGTTTGACTCTCTTCTCATGCAAGAATTCTGTGAGAGAGAAGGTATCAAACATAGTTTCTCAGCTCCTAGAACTCCCCAACAAAATGGGGTAGTTGAAAGGAAGAACAGAACATTCATTGAAGCTGCTAGTACATTGTTGGCAGATGCTAACATGCCTCTCTCCTATTGGGCAGAAGCTGTTAGTACAGCCAATTATGTCTTGAATAGAAGTTTGATACACAAGCTTAAGTGTAAAACTCCTTATGAGTTGCTTAAAGGAAAGAAACCTAAAATTAATTATTTTAGAATATTTGGCTGTGTTGTTTATATTCATAATAACAATAAAGAATACCTTAGAAAGTTTGAAGCAAAGGCTTCAATGGGAATTTTTCTAGGATATTCCCAAGTAAGCAAAGCTTATAGGGTTTATAACAAATCAACCTGTAAGATTGAAGAATCTGTGCATGTATCTTTTGATGAGTCTCAGATGTTTTACAAGGAGAAAGAAAATTCTCCTTCTTCCAGTTCATTGCAGGTACCTGATGTCCCTCAAGAAATTCTTCAACTATCAACTCTTCAGATCACTGAATCAGAAAGTGATGAAGACATTGCTGAAGCTGTTGTTGTACCACCAACAGTAGATCAAATTCCTCCTGAGGAATTAATCCCAACTGTTGCTGAAGATCACATCCCACCTGCTGATATTGGCACACTTAGAGATCACCCCACATCTCAAGTGATTGGAGACATATCAGCTGGTGTGCAAACAAGACACCAATTAAGACAGGATGTGATGCATGCTTGTTTCCTCTCACAGGTTGAGCCCCTCACCTTTAAAGATGCAGAGCTAGATCCCCACTGGATCATTGCTATGCAAGAGGAACTCAATCAGTTTGAGAGATGTAAAGTTTGGACTTTGGTTCCAAGACCTAAAGGCCAACTGATCATAGGCACCAAGTGGGTGTATAGAAACAAGTTGGATGCAAATGGAATTATTGTAAGGAATAAAGCAAGGCTTGTAGCTCAAGGCTACAGACAGGAGGAAGGTATAGATTATGACCAAACCTTTGCTCCTGTTGCAAGGTTAGAAGCAATAAGGATCTTCTTGGCCTATGCAGCCTACATGAAGTTTAAGGTGTTCCAAAAGGATGTCAAAAGTGCATTCCTGAATGGTGAGCTTAAGGAAGAGGTGTTTGTTGAACAACCACCAGGGTTTGTTTCTTCAACTCAGCCCTCACATGTTTTTAAGTTGCAGAAAGCTCTATATGGACTAAAGCAAGCCCCCAGATCCTGGTATGAGACTCTAGCTAGTTTCCTTTTAGAGCACAACTTCACTAGGGGAGTAGTTGATAGAACCCTTTTCGTCAAGCATCACAAGGACACAATCCTGTTAGTTCAGGTGTATGTAGATGATATTATATTTGGCTCCACTGATCCCAAACTTTGCAAAAGGTTCTCTGACCTGATGCACTCTAAGTTTGAGATGAGTAGTATGGGTGTGCTGTCTTACTTTCTTGGTCTCCAAGTTAAGCAAGATGTTGATGGTATCTTCATCTCCCAATCCAAATATGCCAAGGAATTGGTAAAGAAATTTGGGATGGCTGATGCTTCAGCAATGCCTACACCTATGGCTACTAATGTAGTTATTGATTCTGATGATCACGGCAAGCCAGTTGATCAAAAGAATTATAGGGCCATTGTTGGTTCCCTATTATATCTAACTGCAAGTAGGCCTGATATAATGTTTGCTACATGCCTTTGTGCTAGATTCCAGGTCAACCCCAAGGAATCTCATCTGATTCTTCTAAAGAGAATCCTGAGATACCTGAAGGGATGTCCAGATCTAGGACTTTGGTACCCAGCTGCGTCAGAATTTGAATTAATTGGATATTCTGATTCTGATTATGCTGGTTGCAGAGTTGACAGGAAGAGCACCTCAGGAACTTGTCAGTTTCTGGGAGAGAGATTGGTCTCTTGGTTCTGTAAGAAGCAGGCTTCTGTCTCAACTTCAACTGCAGAGGCTGAATATATAGCAGCTGCTAGTTGTTGTTCACAGATCCTGTGGATTCAAAACCAGCTTGTGGATTATGGTTACTCACACAAGAATACCAAAATCATGTGTGACAGTACCAGTGCTATCTCAATTGCACAAAATCCAGTGCACCACTCTAGAACGAAGCATATTGAGATTCGGCTCCATTTCCTGAGAGATTGTGTGGAAAAGAACAAGATTTGTCTTGAGTTCATATCCACTGAGTTTCAGAGAGGTGATATATTCACCAAGCCTTTAGATGAACAGAAGCATCTGTTCTTTTTAGTTCAACTAGGCATGATCAATGGACGAGACTAAGTGTGACTATATCTGCCTATGTTGAAACCTGCTTGAAGATCGTCGAACGATGATCGAAGATCGTCGAACGGATTAAGCCTATCGTCGACCTCTGGTTAATGATAGCTTATCTGTTTGAAGATCGTCGACCGGCGTTCGAAGATCGTCGAACAGGTCGAGCTTATCGTCGATCTCTGAACGACGACAGTTTGTTGTTTGAGAAGCCAGAAATAGTCGAACGATGGCTCGACTACTCTGCTTCTGGGCCGATCGTCGAACGGCCGTTTGACTATCGGGTCTAGTATCTTTTTAATAGATCGACTATCTCCGGTCTAATATAAAGCCGATAGTCGACCTAGGTTAAAAGATCTTTTATTCTATCGTCGACGGAGCGTGCCTTTTCGCATTCTGTCTTCCCGCATGCGATTTTCTGCCGCTTCGTCCCCTTCGTCTTTGCCGTCCTTCTCGCGCTTTCTCCAGCAATCAATGGCGATTTCTCCCGCAGTGTTAGCAGTTGTGAAGTTTGATGCAGGCTTCAGTGTTGATTTTGACGCGTTCAGTTGCTGAGAAGCAGGGATCGTGGAAGTTCTTCAGCTGTGCCGGGATCAAGGATTAGAGAGATTAATGTCATCAAGGATTAAGTTAAATATACCCGAGATCAAGGAATGGGCTTTCACATCGTCATCCACCGACGATTCGATGACTGGCACCATCGGCGGAGAAGAGGTAATTTTAACTCCGGCCGTTCTGACTGATGTTTTTGGTTTGATAAATGGTGAAGAAGATTATGAGCAAGATGCTCAAGAATTTGGAAGGATGTTGACTGAGCTGGGACATGCGGAGGGCATTCCCACCAAGCTGCTAAAGGTCAATTTTCCCTTTAAGATTAAGTTTCTTGCTGAGTTGGTCGGAAAAGTGCTCCTCGAAAAGCACTCTGCTCATGACAATATAACAAGGCAACAATTTGCACTGATGTGTGCAATTGTTAATCAGAAAAAGATTGATTGGGCAGGGGTAATGTTTGATTTAATAAGGAAAAAGAACAATAAGAAAGAGGTTACCCTAGGAAGGGTTATTGGAATTTTCCTGAAGGAAAAGTACCCTCAGCTGCTGAGTTCAACCGCAACAACAATAAATGCAAGCAAGAAGATGGACCCAAACCTATTCTCCAAGTGGAAGAGGACCTTTGTGAAACCCGCTCTCACAGGGGTTGCTCCAGCGACATCAGAGAGCACCAGGACTGATTCAGTCGCTCCTCACCCTGTAGAAGCTGGCTCAGCTCTTTCCCTTCCTCATCTTCTGCTATGCAGTCTGCTTCAGTTGAAGTTCCATCAACTTAAGCTAAAGTACGGCTTTCCCCTTCTCCTGTTAGAGAAACAACCACGGTTGTTCTTCCTTCCCCTCCAGCATCTCCTCTTCCTTCTCATCAGGCTAGGATATCTGCTCCTAGTTTTGATCTGTTAGGATCTGAGAGGATTCCAACTCCTCCTCAGTCTCCTATTCATTCTCCAGTTAACACTCCTGTTAACTCTCCAGTTCTATCTCCAATTCAATCTCCAGTCCACACCACTTCTCATCCCAACACTACAACCATTTCTGTTGCATCTCCATCCACTGCAATTCCCCATTCTTTTGAGATAACCCCTGAACTCATCTCCAGCATTATGGAGTTGATTACCCCTTCAATCAAAACCATGATTGAAGAGGCAATCACCCCTCTTGCCTCCTCCATTGATATCTTAACTGCTACCATCAAATCTCTTTCCAAATCTGCTGAGCCCTCTTCTTCAAGGGGCCTGGTTTCAGTTTCCACTGAAATAAGGCAGGGGGAGATGTTCTGTGAAGATGCCTCAGAGCCTCCTGCCTCCCTTCCAGCTGTAACAGATACTGTAATGACAGTTCAAGTAGAGTCTGCTCCAGCTGAAAAAGAATCAGTTCCAGTTTTATCGGAAAAAGAAATATCTGATGCTATTTTGTTATCTGAATTTGCGGTGAAGGTTTGCTTAGAAGATCTCACCACTCCTGTGGTTGCCCATTTCCTAGAAGGGATTATTACATCCTACCTAGATGAATCATGGGAGTTGGTCAAATATGAAGGTAATTCACTCATTCGCTTTATTGATGAGTCAATTAATTTGATAGTCTGTGAATACCTAGAAGGAATGATTTTAGCTTATTTAGCAGATTTGTATTCATAAATCTACAGATTATATTAAAGAAGATTTAGCTGCTCAAGTTATAGAAATTGTTTCAGAAGCTGATCCAGTTGATCCTGATGTTCAAGTAGATCCAGAATTGGATTCATTTCTAGATGATAGAGAAGATGAGTCTGAAAATCAAGATGAAATCAAGGTTGACACCCCTGTTCTGAGTTTGGAAGAAGAAAAAGCAAGAGCTGCTTGGAATCAGAGAGTACAAGATTCGTTAAAAGAGAAAGAAAAAGAGTTGCAAGTTGAAAAGTCGACTATTTGGGATGATTCACCAGGGTTGGATTTGGATTTTCTTCTGGCTCAGGATGCCATTGAAGAAGAAAAAGAGAAAGTTGCTTTAAAAGAAAAGGCTGTTTCTGAAGCCTATGATCCTTATGACAATCCTCCTTCATCTCACTCTGATGATGAAGATGATTCTGATTTATATGAGAATGCTAAGAAAAAGAAAGCTGCACAAAAGAAAAGGAAAGCAATTGCTCCTCCTCCTCCCAGCCGTGACAATGATACTCCTTACTATATTCTTAAAGGAATTGACCCCAAATCAAAGGAATTTCAACATTGGATGTGGTTCTCCAAGAACCAGCAGAAAGAGAGAAAAAGATCTAAGAGGTATGATAGTCCTGTTTCAAGATGGACTCCCAGAGGTCCTCCTCCTCCACCTCCCAGTGCAGGAGCCTCTGGGAACCTTTCTGCTAATCCACTGCCTCTTCTGGAAAATCTGCACCTTATCAGCCTCAGTCAAGGAAAAGCTCTCAAAGTTCCCAAGGCAGATCTTATTCTGGTTCTCAAAAACATGCTACTGAAGTAAGAGAACAAGTGAAGGAGGTTGTGTATCAAAGACCAACCTTTTCCCCTCCTCCTTCTCCAAAGAAAAGAGTTTCTTCCCCAATACCAGTGCAGTCTGAAAAAAATTACTTCAAAAGGTAAGTAGTTTATTTTGTTTAAATATTCTAGCAAGAACTTTGCTAAGTCTGCTCCCATGTCTTATCTAGTTAATCAAGATAAAGAGGTTGCTCCTTCTGAGACTGCTTATGAAAGTCATGAGCTTGATCCTAACTTTAGGATGGCTCGTTTTCACGAATTGGTTGGAGCAGCTCAGATCAGAAAAGCAAAAGCTGAAGGGAAGGACACCACTGGCTTAACCACCATGTCTTCATTCAGAAAGAAGGAATTAGAAAAGTTCCAGGTTAACCCTGAGGTTTTTGACCCTTCTAAGTATATGGAAAAGCATCCGGAAGCAGTTGTGCCAAGGACTACAGAATTAAAGATTATTGGTGTGCAGGACTTGTAGATGTCAAAGAGAGAGGCTATTGATCCCCTGAGGAAAATTTCTTTTGTTCCAAGTTCTTCTGACTCTTTGCCAGATTCTGTAGACTCTTAATTTTTGTGATTGACTGCTGTTTTATATCTATCTGTTTGATAATTGATATTTAATTGCTATTTATTTTCTGTATTGTTTATAGTGTTCTATAGCTAGCTCTGTGTTTTAGTTTTTAAGAGACTTAACTCAAATAGGGGGAGATTGTTGGTACCCTAGTTTGATTTGAGTTTAGTCTTGTCCTTTTTTGTCCCTTGACCCAAGAAATATCTATGGTCAATGGTTAGTAGTCTAGCTGTAGAGTCCTCACTTTTCCAGATTGAGAATTTGGTTAAGTAGTTTGTTCGTTCGACTATCGTCGAATGCCGCTCGACTATCATCGACTAACTGTTCGACGATCGTCTATCAGTTGTTCGACTTTCAGTCTGCGTGGATAGTTCGACTATCGGTTGATAGTTCGACTATCTGTGTGTTTTGATAGTTCGACTATCTGCTTGGATAGGTCGACTATCTGATAGTTCGTCTATCTGTTGATAGCTCGACTATCTGTTTGTTTTTGATTGTTCGACTATCTGTTGATAGCTCGACTATCTGATAGCTCGACTATCTGTTGATAGTTCGACTATCTGTTCTGCATTGATAGTTCGACTATCTGTTGATAGGTCGACTATCTGTTCTCGCTTGGTAGTTCGACTATCTGCTTTGATAGTTCGACTATCTAATAGTTCGACTATCTTTTGATAGGTCGACTATCTGTTTGTTTCTGATAGTTCGACTATCTGTTGATAGGTCGACTATCTGTTTGTTCTTGATAGTTCGACTATCTGTTGATAGGTCGACTATCTGATAGCTCGACTATCTGTTGATAGTTCGACTATCTGTTTTGCCCTGATAGTTCGACTATCTGTTGATAGGTTGACTATCTGATAGTTCGACTATCTTCTGGTAGTTCGACTATCTGCTGTGATAGTTCGACTATCTCCTTTGATAGTTCGACTATCTGGATTGTTCGACTATCTGTCCGATAGTTTGACGATCTCCGTGCGTCGTTCGACGATCTCCGAAGGTCGTTCGACGTTTTCTGTCTGCCTTTATATTTTGTATTTATTTATTCTATTTAATAAATTAATATATTTTCTGGCATATCTTTTCAGTTGTTTTATGATAATATTTCCAGGCAATATTTGCTCCATCCCTTATGCCTGAGTAAAATCTTTTCAGATAAAGTTGTTTGTCTTATTAGCTGACTTTGTATTTTACTTTATCTGCTGACAGTCCTTTATAGCCGTTAGACTGAAAAGTCTTCCTTCTGCTATAAAGAGTATTTCTCTGATGTGACTTTATTTAGACCTTCTGTTATTTGATTTGATCCTGCAGCTTCTTAGAAAGAGGTTTATTCCTTTTATAGGATGTCTTGCTGCAGAGGTTGTTTTGCTATGTGTTATTTGCAGCCCAGGTCTCAAGTTTCAGAAGAAGACAAGTAATTCAAATTGAGGAGAGCCGTTGCTTGCTGCTGTTATAAAAAGGACCCTTTGAAGAAGGATTCAAGCTAGCTAACTAGTTAACCTGTTCATCTACTTTCAAGCTCTCATCAAGATCAAGTCATCTGCTCTCAGCAATACTCATCCAACTGAGAAGTGTTAAGATCTTCTACTCTTCTTCAACCTGAGTTCTCCTGCTTTCAGGAAGTTCAAACTCAGAGTTCTTTTGAAGAAGAAGAAGAAGATAGCTGCTTGAAGATCTTTAATTTGATTATTTATTATCTTCTTGTAGTTTTCCTTCAGTTCTTACTGAAGAGTTTTTCTGCACTGAAGCAAGACTTTACCTGGACATCTTTGAGCCAGGGGGAGCCTTGATTCCTTAGAGCTGTCTAGCTCAGTGCAAGTTTTTGTGCTTCTCTAATCTATTGTAAAATAGAGAAGACATTTTAACTTGCTTTCCCCCTCCTGTATAGGGTTATTACTCCCTTCAAAAGTATTCCTTGGTGGCAGGGCACCTGATCAAAAACCTGTGCTTGGTTTTTAGACACCAGATCAAAAGTCTAAAGGGTTTCTAGATCTACCTAAAGCAGATCATGTGGTGGCAGGGCACCTGATCAAAAACCTGTAGTGAATTCCTACCTTGGTGGTAGAAGAGTGGACGTACCCAAGTTGTTTGGGGAACCACTTAAATTCCTTGTGTCGTCTGGCTTGTTTATTTTAATTCCTGCATTGTGGCTGTGATTAGATATAACTAGGTTGCTAGTTGCTGATTAGGTTTTCCAAGCCTTAGCTGTAATTACAGTTAGCTTGTGTCTGTGCACAACACTTGTGTTAGCCTTTAGGGTTATCTTAAATATCTGTAGCTTTCCATTCCGCATTCACTCCAAGGGAGTTGAGTAGATTGTCAAGATTGTTTAGTGCAATTTTTGATTACTCTATTCACCCCCCCCTCTAGAGTAGTATCTATCCCTTCACTTTCAAAGACATTGGATAAGGAGATCACACTCACTGAACTAAATGACAAAATTCTTAATGTGCTTCCCCAGCACTTGGGATTCAAAAATCTGGCCAATTAAAGATGCCAGAAGTCTAACTGAAATAACTACAGAAGCTCTTTTGGGCAAGCTCAAATCTTATGAGCTGCTCATTAAGAATAGGGAAGAAGAGCAAAAGACTACTTCTCCAGTCATCAGAAAGGAGAAGACCATAGCTTTCAAAGCCATAGAAGAGAAGCCTGAAGACAAGGTCAAAGACAATGAAGAATTGATGAGCTTGCTGGCCAAAAGATTCTATAAAATGGCCAGGAAAGATTTCAGAAAGAGGTCATCAAGAGGGCATGAGAAGCCAAGGTATGACAAATCAAATAATAAAGAAATAATCTGTTTTGGATGCAGGAAACCAGGCCATATTGTGCCTGACTGTCCAAAAAATCAGTATAAGGACAAGAAGGACAGGAAAGATAGGAGAAAAGACAAGGACTCCAGGGGAAACAACAGCAACAAATCCTCCTCCAGCAAAAATAAACATATAAGGAAGGGGTTTGTGGCTGAAAGCTGGAGTAATACAAAAGAAGAATCAGAAGCCTCATCCAGCTCAAGTGATGATGAGGATGATACCGAGGAAAAAGAATTCTGCATGATGGCAATCAATGCCTCCCAGCAAAACTCTGATGCAGAAAAAGAGTCTGATTCTGAAGCTGAAACTGGATCTGAAGAGGATGAGGTAATAAACTCTTTTTATTTTTCTTCTAAGGACTTTAAAATTGAATTTAAGACACTGTGTTTAGATTTGCTAAAGTCTGAGAAAGAGATAATCTCTCTCAGAAATAAATTTTCTGACTATAGTGTCCTAAAGTAAAATAACCTCAAACTCTCTGAGGAGTTAGAATGCTATAGGGAGCAGATAGCTGCACTGAAAAATGAACTATCCAAGGCCAAGTAGTTTGAAGAATCCCTTAATGGGAGAAGCATCAGACTGATGGACATTACAAGCACAGTGAACTCAAGATTCAACAGTACACTGGGCTTGGGTGCTTCATCTAGCCAACCTATAGTATTAACAACCCCAATTAAATTTATTTCTGATAAAGGAAAGGGTATTGTAGAGGTAGCTAGGAAGAATCCAGATTTACCTAAGGAAAATCAAGTTCAATAGAAAACGTCGAACAGAGCTCGACGATCGTCGAACAGAGCTCAGCGATCCAAGGCTGGATCGTCGAACTCAGATCGACGACTTCTAAACTCTGAACTCTGGTATAGTCGATCTTTGAACGGAGCTCGATGATCTGACCCAAGATCGTCGAACTCAGGTCGACGATCGTCGAACGGAGCTCAGAGCTTTGAACCTTCTTTGAGAGGTAAATCTCAAGTCAATCCTAGAAGTCCCTCATCCCAAAGCTTCAACCCTTATACTGAATGGATAGTACCTCCTAGGAAATACCATCCTGAAGGATATAAGAGTTAGCCAGGGATGTCTTTCATTTCTGAATTTAAAGGCTATCAATCTAGACCCAAGGTAAACTGGGTCAAAAACATATAAATTATTTATGTGCAGGTGAAGACCTATCCAGCAATGAACCAACAATAGTATCTGGATAGTGGTTGCTCAAAGCACATGACAGGGAGCAAGGACAATCTCACATCCTTCAAAGCCAAACTTGGACCCAAAGTGATCTTTGGAGATTCAAACTTTGGTCAAATAAGAGGATATGGTGATGTTCAGATTTGCTCAGTCACATTCAAGAAGGTAGCTTATGTGGAAGGACTAAAGCACAACATAATCAGCAACAGTAAACTTTATGATGAAGGATATCAAGTGACATTCAACAAATCCTTATGTCAGATCAAGTTAGAGGATAACACAACAGTGTTAACAATTAAAAGGAAAGGTAACATTTATCTTGTAGATTTCCTTTCAACCAACATAGATATCTGCTTATTTAATTCAGTCTGCAAACCAAATGATTTATGGCATAAGAGACTAGGACACTTAAACCTTAGAACCATTGCTAGGCTATCCAAGGACAACCTTGTTAGAGGACTACCTTCTGGCCCCTACAAGAAGGAAGGACTCTGCAGGGCCTATCAATTAGGCAAGCAAACTAAAAATAGTTTTAAGTCACTTAATAAGAGTGATTCACCTAGGATTTTGTATCTGTTACACATGGATCTTTTTGGACCCATTACAGTGCAAAGCTTAGGAGGGAAATCTTATACTTTGGTGATTGTAGATGACTTCTCCAGATTCACTTGGGTATTCTTTCTGAGGAAGAAGTCTGATAACTTTAAGTATCTGACAGAGTTTCTCAAATGTATACAGATTGAGTTCAATACTCACATTGCCCTAATCAGAAGTGATCATGGGACAGAGTTTGATTCTCTTCTTATGAAAGAGTTATGTCAGAGTGAAGGGATCAGGCGTACTTTCTCAGCTCCTAGAACTCCTCAACAAAATGGGGTAGCTGAAAGGAAAAATAGAACCCTAATTGAATCTGCTACTACATTATTGACAGATGCTCACCTACCTCTATCTTTTTGGGCTGAGGCAGTGAACACCTCCAACTATGTGTTGAAAAGAAGTCTAATACATAAACTGAAGGGCAAGACTCCCTATGAATTGCTTAAAGGGAAGAAACCTAAAGTAAACTATTTTAAAATTTTTGGTTGTATTTGTTATATTCACAATAATGACAAGAAATACTTAGCAAAATTTCAAGCTAAGGCTGATGAAGGAGTGTTTCTGGGATACTCCATGATCAGCAAGGCTTATAGGGTGTATAATAAATCTACTCTTAAAATAGAAGAATCTGTTCATGTTTCTTTTGATGAGACTAACATGTTTTATAAGGATAAGTCTGCTTCTACCATAGAACCTATGCAGGTACACTCTCTTTCAGAAAGTATGGACAGATTACAGGTTAAAGAAAAGGATACAGCTCCTCCACCTATCCAGCAAAAGGATGAGAGCAGTGATGATGAAGAGGATGTACAACATCTAAAAGAGCCAGTTGTTGTTCCACAAGAGGAAACAACAACAATGTTTGGTGAACAATCAACACCCCCTGTTGATTTAGTAACAACAAGAGATCATCCAATCTCCCAAGTGATTGGAGACATCTCAGCTGGTGTGCACACCAGAAATCAGGTCAACCAGAACCTGATGCTTACTTGCTTTCTATCTCAAGTTGAGCCTCAATCCATTCAAGATGCAGAACAAGATCCACACTGGATCATTGCTATGAAAGAGGAACTATATCAATTTGAGAGGAATCAAGTTTAGGAACTAGTGCCAAGGCCTAAGGATCACTCAATTGTTGTAACAAAGTGGGTGTTCAGAAACAAGTTGGATGATCAAGGAGTTATTGTAAGGAACAAGGCAAGGCTAGTTGCTCAAGGCTACTCTCAAGAAGAAGGAATTGACTATGACAAGACTTTTGCACCAGTGGCAAGGTTAGAGACCATAAGAATATTCCTTGCCTATGCAGCTCACAAAGGATTCAAGGTCTACCAAATGGATGTGAAGAGTGCATTTCTCAATGGAGACATCAAAGAGGAAGTCTATGTTAGACAACCTCCAGGTTTTATCTCTTCAACTTATCCTGACCATGTTTTCAAATTGCATAAAGAATTATATGGTCTCAACCAAGCTCCTAGAGCATGGTATGAAACCTTAGCATGCTTTCTTCTGAAAAATGATTTTAAAAGGGGTAGAGTAGACCAAACTCTTTTTATTAGAACCCATAAGTCTCATACCCTACTAGTACAAATATATGTAGATGATATTATCTTTGGTTCTACTGATTCAAATTTGTGCAAGAAGTTTTCCAACCTAATGCATTCTAAATTTGAAATGAGTAGCATGGGTGAGCTTTCCTTCTATCTAGGATTACAAGTCAAACAACATGTTGAAGGCATATTCATTTATCAAACCAAGTATGCAAAGGAACTGGTTAAGAAATTTGGTATGTCTGAAGCATCTTGTATGAAAACACCTATGCCTACTAATGTTGTATTAGATGTTGATGAACATGGAAAACATGTTGATCAAACAACATATAGAGTAATGATTGGCTCTCTATTGTACCTTACAGCTAGTAGACCTGATATAATGTTTGCTACATGCATATATGCTATGTTCCAAGTAAGCCCTAGAGAGTCACACTTAACTTTAGTAAAGAGGATTCTCAGGTATGTGAAAAGTTATCCAAATCTAGGACTCTGGTATCCAAAAGACTCAGGATTTGAATTAACTGGGTTTTTAGATGCTGATTATGCTAGATGTAGAGTAGACAGGAAAAGCACTAGTGGATCTTGCCAGTTCCTTGGTGACAGACTTGTCTCCTAGTTCTGTAAGAAACAGACATCTGTATCCACTTCAACTGCTGAAGCTGAATACATGGCAGTAGGCAGTTGTTTCTCACAGATTCTGTGGATTCAAAATCAGCTCCTAGACTATGGCTACAACTTAGAAGGTTCAAAAATATTTTGTGATAATACTAGTGCTATCTCCATAGCACAAAATCCAGTCCTCCATAGTAGGACAAAACATATAGAGATTAGGCATCACTTTCTAAGAGACAATGTAGAGAAAAATAAAATTGAAATTCAATATATCCCAACTGATTTGCATAGGGGAGATATTTTCACCAAACCTTTGGATGAAAAGAAACACACCTTCTTCCTAAATCAGTTAGGAATGTTAGATGGAAGAAGTTTAAAATAAATCCCAAGATTTTTAAATCTAAAAACAGACCAAGACTAGGCTAAAAACTCATATTTTCTAGTGTCTGTAGGTTCTATTTTGTCTCTGAACTGCGCTCGACGTTTTTCCAAAAATCGTCGAACGGAGATCGACGCTTTCCAATAAGCGTCGACCGGAGTTCAGCGTTTTCCAGGCAGCGCTAGGCTATCTTCCTCTGGTCAACGATCGTCGAACGGAGTTCGACTCTATCCAGTATCGTCGAACAGAGATCGACGTTATTGAAGACTCTTCAGATTCCATTAGAAGCCCAGATCGTCGAATGGAGATCAACGATCCTTCCTTTCCGCCGTCAAACCCTAATTTAAAAATCATTTTTCATCATCGTTCTTCAATTGTGAATTCATACTCTCTGCAATTTCTTTCTTTCCTTCCAAACTCTACTACACTTGGTTGTGTTTGGAAATTTTTTGCAGGTCTTCAATGGCGGTGAATGTTGCGGCTCTCGCGAAGATGAAGTTTGATACCGGGTTTGATATTGATATGGATTCATTCGATGGCAGCGATCAAATCTTCAAGGATATCCTGGAACTATTCAAGGAACAAAAGCTAGTGGATATTATGTCGACCAGAATGAAGATTGCGGCTGACGAAATAAAGGAATGGGTATTTACTACAAACATTCTGGATGAGAATACTATAGTCGGTACTATCCGCGGGGTTCAGGTACAATTGTCCCCTACCCTTCTGATTGAGGTATTCAATTTAAGTACTGGAGATGATTCTACTGATATGTCTGGAGAAGAATTTGATTCTATGTTGGATAAAATGGGTCACTCTGCTGCAAACCCTAATAAGTTATTGAAAAAGAATCTATCTATTGAATTTCGTTTTTTGGCTGATGTTGTGGGGAAAGTGCTGTTGGCTAAGCACTCAGCACATGATACCATATCAAGGGATCAGTTCTGTTTGATGGGAGCCATAGTAGACAAGAAATATCTGAATTGGGGAACAATCTTCTTTGATTTGATCAAGAAGATAATTAATAAAAATTGTCAATTTTGGGAGGATTTTAGGGGTTTTCCTGCACTCCAGGTACCCAGAGCTACTGGTTTCCAATGGGATGCACATTAATGCATCTAAAAGATTAACCTATGCCCTATTTGGGAAATGGGACAGGCAGATCATCAAACCTGCCAGGAGTACTATAGCTTCAGGCACAAGGACTCCTGTAGTCACTTCCCCTCAAGCTCCATCCCTCATGGAAGAATTGCCTGCCTCCACCTCTGCTCCTCCTTCCCCTCCTCTTATTTCTACCTCCACCTCCACATCAACCACAACAATCTCCTCAACCATAACCATCTCTTCCACCATTACCATCTCATCACCTCTTTCACCTCCAGCCACCTCAGAATCATTCCATCCACTCCACTACTATCCACCTCTTACCATTCCATCCTTCAACATATTGGAAGATTCCTTCATGGATGATTCCCCTTCCTCTCCTCCTGAGTTTCCCTCTACCTCCTCCTACCAATAACTTCTTAATGATATACTCTCCCAACCATCCTTCACTCCATCCATCTCCACACCCATACCATCCATCTCCACCATCCCTATATCTCAACCATCAATTCTCCCATCAACCACAGCATCAACTGCAGCCCATTCACCATCAGTTCAAGCAATTCCATCCTCCACCTCTACTCAAGTCCCACTTGAGGAAGTTGATTTATAAGCGTTAGCAGATAGGCTATATGGGATACTAGCCCCCAAGCTAGTAAGCCTGCTGGAGACCACCATGGCTCCACTCCTGCAATCAATAAAGGAGCTATCTGACAGGCTAACCTCTTTTTCCTCTCCTCAGGAAATTCCTTTTATGGAGTTCCTTGATCTAGTCATGACTGAATCAAGGCAGGGGGAGATGCCTTATGAAGCTGAGGTAATGCCTGTTGCTCCAGAACCAGTACTCACAGTGGACCTCAGGTCACTGTTGTCTGCATTTGATCTTCTTCACAGAAGAAGCTTACCAACTCAGGGAGTTGAAGACTTCACTAAGGCCATTGTGCCTATTTCTGTATGTGATCCCAGCCTGATCATATCCTATATCATGTCTCTTAAGGCTGAGGAAGCTGTTACTACTGTAAGTGCTACTGCTGCTGATATTTCTATTGGATCTACTAATATTGAGATGCTGTCTGCTGATACTGCTGTTGATGAAGAACTGGCAAGTTATCTGGAAGAACAAGTTTCTGAGAATCCTGTTGATGCAACTGCTCCACAAGTGTCTGTTATTCCAACTTCTCCTGCTGAGATTCCTGCTACTGTTCCAACACCTCCTGCTCCTACTGATTCTGAGAAATCCAAACTTTAAGAGGAATACATAAAAAGAATTGATTATCTTTATGACAGACCATAGAGCTCTGACAGTGACAAATTCAATACTGAATCTGATGACTCTACTGGCACCATTGCCAAAAAGAGTAAAGATAGAAGCAAAGCTATGATGAGAGTTCCTCCTGCCAAGGCCAAAGATGCAAATGACATACCATATTATATTCTACATGACTGCAAGATTACAGAGCCCTGGATGCAATATTCCAAAAATCAGTTAAAGGCTATGAAGAAGAAAAGGAAACTGGACAAGTATGAGAAAGGATCCTCTCAGTATCAACCTCCTCCTCCTCCTCCAGATTCAGGATCTGGTGGAGGCTTTGCATTTTAATCTTCAGATTCAAAGCAAAGTTCCTCTCAACCCTCTCAAAGATATCAGCCCAGAGGACAATATCAAAAAGGTTATCATTCAAGAAGAGGACAACACAGAGGAAGTCAGAGAGAATATAGAACCTATTCCAAACAGTAAAGGGAAGGACAAGGGCATATGGATTCAACTCAAGGTCCTTTTATTTACAAACTAAGAGATACTGTTGTTACAAGAACATCTACTGCTTCAGAAACCATAAATAGAAATGAACCTTTAATCCCTTTTAAGGATCCAGAAAATAATCCAGTATCATGGACTGCCAGGATGAAAGAGCTTGCTGCTCTAGATCAGTTGAAAAAGGCCAGAGAACAAGGGAAAGATACTTCTAACATCACTACACTTTCAGAACAAAGAAAGACAGAACTTGAGAGATATGCTTCAAGAAAGTTCTTTGATCCAGAAGATTACATGAAACTACATCCTGAGGCTGTAGTTCCAAGGCCAAGATCCCAAACCTCCTTAAGTGCAGAAGATGACAAAAGATCAAAGAAAGATGCTCTCAATCCCAACAGGGAGATTTTATTTAAGAAAGGCAGTGAAAGGAAATGAATTCTGTAAGCAGACTGTACATCTATATCTGAACTTTTGATGATTTCCTTTTGAGTTCTGCAATGCTGCTTTGATTATCTTTTCTACATTGTTAGTTTAGTTTTTATGTTTCTGTATGTATGATTCTGTATTTCCTGATTATGTCCTGTAAATAGTAATCCTAACCCAAATAGGGGGAGATTGTTGGAACACCCTATTACTAATTTGGGCAAGGATAACTATGTTATTAGGAAAATTGTTTGACCTAGTTATATAGTTGAAAAGGTCAAATTAGAATGAATCTAGGGCTTAGAACTTAGGTTTGGAGCTGCCCCCAGGACCATTCAGAGATCAGGACTATGTACTGAGACAAGGCAATTTTCGTCGAGCTCAGGTCGACGAAACATCGAACTTAGTTCGACGTTCTCTGAGCTCAATTCTACAAATCGTCGAACTCCGATCGACGATCGATAATGCATTTTTACCGTTCCGCCCCTTTTGGCCTGCCCATAACCTTTCAAAACAATACAGTTACGTTGTTGGCAGGTTGACCTGGACTGCATATAGCCGTTCCAAACAGCGGAAGTACGTTGTTGGCATACAAAATTCAATAAACAATAAATAGACCCTAAGGGGGTACCTCAGAAGGCAAGCTTTCGAGCATTCCAATCTTCTTACTCTCTGATCTTCTAGTGCTTTTTGAGGTGCCCTTAGCTCAGCACAGGCTAAGGAGAGGAAGCACTCTAAAATCTTACGGGAGTGTGGTGGGACCTCCGTGCTGGAGCCTTGGATCATTTCTGGATCTAATTCTTTGGTCGTTTAAGCTCGCTGGGAAAAGTAAGTGTGCAGTTACTCCTTCCCCAAGGGTTTGAAATCCACAAAAGCCGAATTTTGGTTTCAACATCAAGGGAAGATAGACATAAGGATGCAGAGTATAAAGAGTTAATTCCTACATTATGCAAATGATTTAGCCAGAGTTAAATATTTGTCGCTATAAGACTTCTTGAGAAAACCAAATAGCAAGCAACATTGCAATCATTAGTAAAAAGTTAGATTGGTATCATCAAAACCATACCTTGAAAGAGATATAAAGGAAAATAGACAACCTATTAAATATGCTCTCTCAAAATTTTAAGTAAAATTAGATCAATTTGTAGTGGTTTTATGGGATATAAACGTGGCATTCGCCTATAAAGCAAGCTATGAGGTAGAAGGTGATGAATTTTATCGTCTCACCTTATTAAAAATTCTTGCTTTGTTACTACTGCTTAGGAAAATATTTCCAAAATAGAAAAAGACTTTTTAAAACTGAACTTCACTTTAACCCAATGTATATGTTTAGGAGCACATACTCCATTTCATATAGACTTTTCACAATTATTGGGTGCC
This sequence comes from Platanthera zijinensis, assembly GCA_039513925.1. NCBI lineage: Eukaryota > Viridiplantae > Streptophyta > Magnoliopsida > Asparagales > Orchidaceae > Platanthera > Platanthera zijinensis. Next base: position 148,995,932 of record CM077079.1, read on the forward strand.
TATGTTTACGGAACAAAATCTTATTCCCATTGACATAAGATTTTTTTTTTTCTAGGAGCACATACTCCTAGATGCTTGCTTGCGTAAGAAAACATGGCAAGCAAAAAGTAGATAGGTAGGGATTTCCAAAAAAAATCAATTTTTGATAAAAGATTTTGAGAGCAACTGTAATAGCTTGAAAATTCCTATATTTCGATATGAGTGAAGTAAAGATAATTATAGTTTACAAATGTTTGGCTAACATAATACACATGCCACTATTTATAATAAACTAGAGGTAGTGCTCAAAATAAATTCTCTAACTTTTTAAATAAAATACACAAGATATTCTTTAAAATTTAACCCTGGATATTTACATCTATCAATTTATGATAAATAAATGACTAGTAAATTGGAAAACTAGATAACTGCTTATATATCAACTCAATTTTTTTGAGTTTTGGAAAACATAAACGAAGTAGGGGTTTTAATTTTATTTTTGAATGATTGATGAAGCAAAAATATATATATTCAGGTGGATGTTTTGGTTTCTAAATAAATAGATAAATGAACATTAAGAGAAAACATTGTGTATATAAACAGGACTGTTAAAACATTTTGGAAAATATTTATACGTATAACAATAAGGAAATACACCTCATACTTCTGTTGTGCATAATTAGGAAGAAAAAGAAAATATATACAAAACTTTAATGTACAATAAGATAAAGATGCTTTCTTGATTGGAGGTCGGGGAGGTCGTAAGCAAAACCTGCATATTTAGTAAAAGAACAAGTAAATAAAACAAATAACTATTGGGTGCCTCCCACACATGCCTTGTTTACCATCACATAGCTTGACTTATTTAGTAGGATGATTTATATGTTATGGAGGGTGTAGGATTCCATTTGTTTATTTAAAGAGTCCCACATAAGATAAAGTTTTAAACGGTGCCTGTTAACTTTAAAAGAGCCTAGTTTGGGGTGAGAAATAAGAACAGTTCCATACAGATAAACCCCTTTAATAGTAAAGGGGCCAGACCATCTGGATTTTAATTTTCCTAGAAAAAGTTTAAGGCGTGAATTATAAAGAAGCACGTGATCGCCCAGTGAAAAATATTTTGGAAATTTTATTTTTCTGTCATGATAAAACTTAGAACGCTCCCTATAAAATTTATTGCTTTCATAGGCATTGGCACGCCATTCATTAAGTTCATTTTGTTGAAATTTACTTTGTTCGGAGGCTAAGTTAATATCTAAGTTTATAAAATTTAGCGCCTAGTATGCACGACGTTCTAATTCTACCGGAAAATCACACACTTTTCTGTTGATTAAACGATAAGGCGTACAACCAATAGAGGTTTTGTATACCGCGTGATAAGCCCAAAGTCCGTCGTCAAGCTTAAGCAACCAATCTTTTTGATTGGTGGCTATAGTTTTCTCAAGAATATGTTTAAGTTCCCTATTAACTACCTCCACTTGGCCGCTCGTTTGTGGGTGATAAGCGGTGGCAAGTTTGTGAGTGACTCCATATTAAGCTAAAATTTTAGCTAATTGGGAATTATAGAAATGTGTGATGTGATCACTAATAATTGCACGAGGCATGCCAAAATGAAAAAAATAAGTTTTTCAAAAAATTTACGGTAACTCTCGCGTCATTGGTGGGCAGAGCTTGCGCTTCTTCTCACCTTGAAACGTAGTAAATAGCTACTAAAATATAACATTTTTTAAAAGATGGAGGTAGAGGGCCTATAAAATCTATTCCCCGCTGATCGAATATTTCACATTGTATAAATAAGTTCTGGGGAATTTTGTCCCAACGGGAAATCTTACCTGACTGTTGGCAGCTATTGCAGGTGCTTACCAATTTCTGAGCATCTTTGAATAAAGTGGGCTAAAAGAAGCCCGCTTCAAGCACCTTCCGCACAGTCAGGTTTGCTTGATAATGTCTATCGGCTTGTCCTTCGTGGCAGTGCCACAAGATTTTGAAACCTTCCTCGCCTGAAATGCATCACCTAATCATTTGGTCAGCAAAAACTTGAAATAAAAATGGGTCTTCCCAAAAATAGTTTTTTACGTCAGAAAAGAATTTCTTTTTTTGTTGACTTAAAAAAAAATTGGAAGAACTCGAGCTACTAAATAATTAGCAAAGTATGCAAACCAAGGAGTAGAGGAAGTCATTACCGTTTCGATGGAGAGGAGGAATTCTTCAGGGAATTTATCCTCAATGTCGGCCTCCACTAGTATATCTGTAGTAGTATTCTCTAGTCGAGAAAGATGATCTGCCGCCAAGTTTTCTACGCCTTTTTTATCTCAGATATCCAAGTCAAATTCTTGTAGTAGGAGAATCCACAATAGTAAACGGGGTTTGGCATCTGCTTTACTTAATAGATGCAGAATGATCAGTAAAAATATAACTTTAGATAGCGTTATATATGATCAAAACTTATCAAAAGCAAATATAACTGCCAACAGTTCCTTTTCCATGGTGGTGTAGTTAGCTTGTGTAGATGTGAGTATTTTACTTGCATAATAAATAAGATGAAAATACTTGTTTACGCGTTATCCTAATACAGCTCCTAGTACATAATTGCCTACATCACACATTATTTCAAATGGAAAGGACCAGTCGGGTGCTACTAGAATAGGAGAATTGACAAGTTTTTCTTTTATAAAATTGAATGCGGATAAGCATTCTCTATCAAAAGTAAAAGGGGATTATTTCTCTAGTAGGTGAATCAACGATTTTGTAATTTTAGAAATATTTTGAATAAACCGTCTATAAAAACCTGCGTGGCCTAAAAAACTTCGTATAGCTTTTACGTTTGTAGCTGGGGGAAGTTATTCGATAATTTTTATTTTGGCCTTATCGACCTCGATTCCCTGGATAAATATTTTATGACCGAGAACTATGCCTTCTCGTACCATAAAGTGACATTTCTCCTAGTTTAGTGTTAAATTCGTGTCTTTGCTGTATTGAAGAACACGAGCGAGGTTATCTAAACAAATATGGAATGAGTCTCCGAATATGGAAAAATCGTCCATAAACACCTCCATAACATTTTCTACTAACTTGCCAAAAATGGTCAGCATACGTCTTTGAAATGTAGCTGGCGCATTGCAAAGGCCAAACATTATTCTTCTATATGCAATGGTGTAGAAGGGGAAGTAAACGTCGTTTTCTCTTGATCTTATGGGGTGATAGGGATTTTTAAATACCCCAACAGACTATCAAGAAAACAATAATATGAGTGCCCAGATAGCCGCTCCAAAATTTGATCAATCAACGGTAGTGGAAAGTGAACATTTAAGGTGGCATCATTTAATTTTCTATAATCGATGTACATACTCCAACCCGTAACAGTATGAGTTGGAATTAATTCATTGTTAACATTTGGCACTACCATTATGTCACCCTTTTACGGGACAATGTGCACTGGACTAACCCACGTACAGTCTGAAATCTGGTAGATAATCCCTACATCCATAAGTTTCATTACCTTAGTCTTAACGACATCCTTTTTATTAGGATTAATTCATCATTGAGGCTGGATGGATCTGCGAGGATTATCTTCAATAAAAATTTTATATGTGCAGAACGAGGGGTTTTCCCCTTAATATCAGAAATCTGCCATGCAATTGCATGGCGATGTTATTTTAACACATCCACTAAATCAAAAGTCTCCGAATTGTTTAACTTTAAAGAAAATAATCACAAGGAGTTTTGAATTTTCTTCAAGAAAAACATATTTTAGATGCTCAGGTTGTAGTTTAAGCTCGAGGGGGTGTGGTTCTTCGTAGGATATTTTCAGTTGGAAATTTTTAGAAGTAAGGGTTCAAAAGGCAAATTTTTAGATTTTTCATCTGAAAAGGGTAAGTTTGTCAAGTATGTTTCTTCTAAAGTCTCAGAAAATACGTCAGAAAAAAGAAAAACCATTTTCCTCAAAATAGGCTTCTACTAGAAAGCAGGAATAGTCATTTGAAAGCGAATTCTGTATAGAGAGATTTATATTAATCGTAACCTCGCCATCTCTAACCCGAAGGAGGAGTCTACCGTTACTTACATCAATTAAAGCACGGGAGGTGGTGAAAAAGGGAGACCGAGTATAATGGGTACATTGGCCTCCTCCTCGATGTTAGGATAACAAAGTCTACCGAGAAGATAAACTTGTCAACCTTGACCAGAACATCCTCCATTATCCCTATCAGAAATATTATGGAACAATCTGCTAATTGGATACTCATTTTTAGTTGGGCTTGGAATACCCAATCCTAATTTTTGAAAAAAAAGAGTACGACATTAAGTTAATACTGGCACCCAAATCTGCTAAGGCGTCTTTTATTAAAAGATTACCGAAAAGGCACGAGATTGAAAATCATCCTGGATTGTTTAGTTTTTGGGGCAATTTGTTTAATAAAACCGCCGAACATTCAGCATTAAGGGAAACTCGTGATATATCCTCGAGCCTCTTTTTATTAGAAAGTAACACTTTAAGATATTTTATGTATTTTGGCATCTATGTGATTGCCAAGCAGAAAGGGACATTAATTTGTATTTGTTTTAAAATTTGTAAAAAAAAAATATAATGCTCGTCTTGTCGCTCATTATTTAATTTTGAAGGATAGGGAAAAGATGGTGGAGAAATACACGGTGTAGAAGAAGAAGAAGAAATGGGAGGTGGGGTAGAAACTTTTACCTCAGATTTGGAATCTACTTTGTTAGGTGATTGTACCTCCTTTCTGCTTTGAGGTGTGATAGCATGGGCATTCTCCTTCAAATTTGGCTCTGTATTTCCTGGTAAAGCTCCAAGTCGGTGCTCTGGAAACATCTTTGAAATCTGTCCAATTTGAGTTTCCAAATTTTTTATTGATCTGATCAAGTTCCGGATATTGGACACATTTGTGACGACATATTTAGTAAAGATGTCTTATATCGGGATGGGTCATAGTGGTTGTGATTATGGTGGTGGTGTTTGTCGTACAAATCCAATTAGAATTGCATTAGGCGGGCGTTGAGCATTATTGGGGTTGCTCCCTGATAAATTTGGATGATTCCTAAACCCTGGATTATATGTATTATTATATGAATTAATATTTGGGTTATAGGAACGAGGTCGATTTGGATTCCACATGTAATCGACATGTTCTTCTATTATATTATTATTTGAATTCTAAGGAGGGGTGACGGAGGAAGCAGACATCCCTGTTATATGTCTAGTTAAAAATTCTACTTGGAGTGTTAAATTAGAAGAAGCGCTGAGCTCATAAAGCCCAGGTGGTTTATTAGGGCATGACCTAGGCACGTTCCATTGGTAGGAATTCATGTCCATTTCCTCAAACAAGGCTTGAGCGGCCTCCGAGGTTTTATTATTTAGTGTTCCCCCAGCAGCAGCATCAATCATTTGTCTTATTTGGAAATTCAAACCATTATAAAATGTCTGCACTTGGAGCTAAGCTGGCAGTTCGTGATGTGGACACCTATGTAGAAATTCCTTAAAGCATTCCCAAGTCTCATAGAGAGACTCAGACTCTCCTTAAACAAATGAAGAAATATCCGTACGTAATTTAGCGGTTTTAGCATGCGAAAAATACCTTGTTAAAAACTTTTCGGGCATATCAACACAGGTAGTGATGGATCCTCTAAGTACAGAACCTAACCATTACTTGGCTTTCATCTGTAATGAAAAAGGAAATAAATGTAAACGAATGACATCAATAGTGACGTTATTTATTTTAAATGTGTCGCATATTTCTAGGAAATTTGACAGATGGGTGTTGGGATCTTCATCTAGAAATCCATGAAATTGTACTGAGTTTTGAATAATTTTGATTATGCTAGGTTTGATTTCAAAATTATTATTAGAAATCATGGGACGAATGATACTTGACCCGACGTCATCCAATTCTGGTCGCGCGTAATAAGACAGTCCTTTGCGGGGTCGTGATTGGAATGTTAAGCTTTGGTAACGAGATCGAAGGCTACTGTAATAGGTCTGGTCAATTTCAGGATCAAATTCAAGATTATGATCAAGTGGAGAGTTTCTTCAGGTCATGCACTAAAAAACTACTATATAAAAAAAATTTAAAACATAGAATAAAAGGTAAACAAAAAAAAGCTATAAAAAAGTTTTTATTATAAACTATTATATAAAACACTATTTCTTTATTTTTATTTTTATTTTTTTTGTTTTATAAAACCAGGAGTTTTAAATAATAACGAATATAAAAGTAATAATGATTCCTTTTTACTTCAAAAATCAACACAAAATGATCCCTAGCAATGGCGCCAAAAACTTGATAAGTAAAAACTAACTTTGGAGATAGTTTTAATTGAAAACTAAGTTGGATTTGTAAATTATAGATTTGTGTCCTCTATCTTGTTTTACTTATATACTATGAAAAAGGCAAGCATACCTATCGATTAATCGTATATTAGTTCAAAATATCAAGTTCGTATTTTTTTCACGGATCTGTGTCGAGTACTCTACTTAAAGGAATAGAACTATTATTTTACCCAAAAAAGTTGATGATTTTTAAAAGTGAAAATAAAAGTGATACGTAGTGTTTTGAAAATAGATGAGGTAGAGAGCCCTCAATTTTAAATTACTTTGGAAAATACTTCTTAAACAAGAAAAACTCTATATTTTTATTAATTAAAATACTTGACCGTGGAGGTTCCCTAAATATGAGTGCACCTCTATCGAGGATACATCCACCTGTAATTAAGTAGTTTGACGGAACTTTCGTATTTAATCAAAAATACTTTTAATACACGCTTTACATTGTGAACCCCGTTATTGACCTCCTACTGATATCCAAAGGTTCAACCTAGGAGGCTTACGTTCATCTATTTCGAGAGTGAGGCATAGTTTCTCTTTACCTAAGAGTGATCAATTCGTGACACGAACCTTTCGGCTACAAGCTACAAACTACTGAAATGAAAACCATATATCGATTGTATGGTTCCACTCAACTTAATTCTTTGGTAAATCTTAAGTTTTTATTTATTTAGAAAATAGGGTTTTAAATTGAAGAATTATTATCCGTCCCAAAGCTCATTTCAATTGTGTGCTAAGAAGTTCTTAGCCTCTCATTCGGATGGAGGCGATAGTATAAAATTTAAAAGACTTATAAAGGTGCAGAAATAATATCCATCTCAAAGTATCTCGATTGATGCTAACAAGTTCTTAGCCTCTCAATCGAGATAAGGGTGTTAGTAAGAAAATTAAAAGACTTATAAATTTGTAGAAATAATATCCATCCCAACCATCTTAATCAAGCGCTAAAAGTTCTCAGCCTCTCATCTAGGATGGGGGTAGTAGTAAAAGAATTGCGAAAAAAGATAGAAAGTACTTACACACACTATCTTAACAGAAATGGAAGCTAAGTTAATAGCAATAAAAGTAGAAGAATTACTTGAAAACTGAATATTTATTACTTAAAAAGTGTTACAAACTAGAACCCAAAGTAGGGTTAGGAAAATATCACTCAAAAGCTACTCATAAACATTATATAGAACTATCTGGAACTCTACCAGTTCCCTTCTAAACCTCAACCTTAGTGCTCCTTTTATAGCCGAAATTTTGAGGTATACCCCCCCCCCCCTTACACGGCCCCTAGTGGGTGTCACCTGGGCGTGTTTTCTGATGTGGCATATGCGGATAGAATTTCCGACGTCCTCTGGATTGGGTTGTAAAATTACACGGGTGTGACATCTGGGTCACGGGCAGGTCAGCTGGGCGTGTATGCAACGCATGGTAGATTGTCTTCTTCTAGGACATGACAGCGCGCTTCTTGCCTGGTCAAGGCTGAGGTCACAGGCGTGACAGCTGGAACACGGGAGAGTAAACTAGGTGTGACTTCATTTTGCTAGCTTCAGGAATTTGGCACGATATGACAACGAGCGGCTTGCTTGGTCATGGGTGATGTCATGGCCATACTAGGTGGACCACAGGCATGTAACTCGTGCATGACAGCGCTTGCTGGCCGAAATCTACGGAATTGCTTGTTTTAAAGTTACACGCCCTAGGTCATGGGCGTGACCTGGGGGCGTGACATTGGAAATTTTTCCTAATAGCCCCCCAAATGTCCAGAAATACCTATAGTGAACAAAAATAGGTTAAGTTAGAACTAAAAATCCCAAAGAAGTAATTTATTTAGGTATTTACTTTATATAAATAGACTTTTTATTAAAACAAAACAAAAATAAAACCTGAAAAATATGTATATTTTGCTTTTAATCAAATACATATGTACTACAGACATACAATGCAGTGGAAATCCAATTCTTATGCATAGAAGTGTTAGGTAGAACAATGACATGTGTATGTGTAGCATCAAAAGAAAAACATCAATTAAAAAAAATCTTTAGTACATGTTTTATCTCAATAATTCAATATGCTATCACACGAGAAATAAAGTGAAAAACATGTCACTTTGCTATCTATTTCATACCAAGATTCAAACAGGGGGACTAACTTGAGTTTTAGTCTTTATATAAGGTCGAAATGATTATTTTGACCAAGGTGCTCATCCTCACAATGCTTATGAAGACTTATCAAGAGGAGTGAGTAGTGCTTGGGGCGTATCCTTGACACATGATTTGATAGCTTATAATGTACACATTTTTTCATTCATTTTTTTCACTTTCTTATACCTTTTTTTGAGTTCAAGGACCCAGAATCAATCGAAATCTACCCACATAGATAGATACACTTTAACTTGTATACAAAAGACTTATGCACTAGAATTTTGGCTCAAATTTCTAAGCTTTATATTAAAAATATGAACATCATGACATTGATTATTCAAGTTATTTCTAGCATGTTAGACACAGTATCACATATTATAGCATGTACGCATGAATTTCTACATTAGTGCATTTTCTAGGGATGTGTGAATAGAGTAATGTTATTACACTACCTAAATCCTCATACAAACCAAGATTCATATCAACATACATTATCTTGTCTAGTCTCAATCAGTAGCTATGTACCTAAATAAGACAATATTAACATGGATAAACAATCCTTAATCAAAATTACACGTAATCGTTTTGCTCTAGGTTCTATTCATGTATGTCGTAAGAATGATCATTCCATTTTTCTAGTTTAATCTTTTAGACTTTCTTTTGTTTTAATAAATATAAATTTAACAAATCAAACAAATATGCTGAAAAGGAAAAATAAAGACATTTTTTTATATTTTGGGGTTTTTTATTATTATTATTATTTTAATAAAAGGATTAAATAACACAAATAAAGCAAACAAAAAAAAGTTTTTGGAGTTTTGTGATTTTTTTTATTTTTGATTATAAGATAAACGAAACATTCAAAACAAAAGAAAGTAAAAGCAGAAATACATAAAACAAACAAAAAACATGTAGCCGACTTACCGCAAACGCTAGAGCTACCATGCAGAGGTAACTCACAGAAATCGAAAAGAAATGAGAAATGCCCCGATATCAGTAGATCATGCAGCACGATCAAGCAGTGAGATCCAAAACGCCCAGTTTTAGTCAAAGTAAAGAAAAATGAGCATTGGGGAGTTGTTTGGTAAAATTATCAACTAGTTGATCGTCAGTCCTAATGAAGCTCACTTTCATGTTCTCTTTCTTAATGTGATCCCAGATAAAGTGGTGACAAACATCAATATGTTTGGAGCGAGAGTGGTGTACTGGAGTATTCGTCAAGTTTATGGCACTCTTGTTGTCTCACATAAGGTCAACGTTCTTAAATTTTAGGTTGAAGTCCTCTAACGTTTGTGACATCCAAAGTGCTTGTGCGCAACAAATTCCTAGAACTATATACTTGGCCTCATCAGAAGAGAGGGCAACTGAGTTTTGTTTCTTGCCAGACCATGACACTAGAGCTGGACCTAGGAAGTGACAAGTACCACTCATGCTCTTACGATCGAGTGAACACCCAGCGTAATCAGAGTCAGAATATCCATGGAGAGTTAAGTCAGTAGTGTGAGGGTACCAAAGACAAAAATTTTGGGTGCCTATAAGATACTTAAAGACGTGCTTAATAGCTTTGAAATGAGATTCATTAGGATTGGCTTGATATCTAGCACAAAGGCACACCGCGAATGTAATATCAGGTCTAGAAGCACTTAGATAAAGAACTGATCTGATCATTCCTCAAAATGAAGTATGGTCCACCAAAATGCCACTTTTATCCTTTCCTAATTTTAGAGATGTGCTCATTGGTGTTTTTACTTGTTTCAAATTTTCAGAGTCGAATCGCAAAAGCATATCCTTTATGTATTTTGATTCACTTATAAAAAATTCCATCCTTTCATTGAGAAATCTGAAGTCCTAAGAAAGATATTAACTCTCCAACTAGGCTCATTTCAAATTCAGATTGCATTAAGGTGACAATTTCATTGCATAGATTTTCATTTATGGCACCAAAGATGATATCATCAACACAAATTTTTAATAAAATCAGATCGAGATTTTTGTGCTTTGCAAATAGTGTAATGTCAGCATTGCAGATCCTAAAACCATGCTCTAGGAGAAAAGTCATGATCCTATCATACCAAGTATGGGGTGCTTGTTTTAGTCCATACAAGGCCTTCACTAATTTGTATACATGATTTGGGTAGTCAGCATTCTTAAAGCTGGGTGGTTGCTCAACATACACCTCTTCCTTGATATATTAATTTAAAAATTCACTCTTAACATCCATTTGAAATAACTTAATTTGTTTATAACTTGCAAGCATCAAAAACAAATGAATGAATTCAAGACGTGCAACTGGTGCAAATAACTCTTCAAATTCTACATCCTCTATTTGTTAATATTCTTGTTCAACCAACCGTGTCGTATTCCTAGTCATCCAAGATTCACCATCAAGCTTATTTTTATATACCCATTTCAAACCGATAACTGGATGGCTATCTGGACGCTCCACTAATACCCAGACTTTACTTCTCTCTCGAACCGATGCAATTCTTCATTCATATCTAAGAACCACGATTCATCATTTAAAGCTTCTAAAATATTCTTTGGTTCAATTTCAGATATAAAACATAGGTTTGAGAAGGATTCATGCAGGGTTGACCGTGTTCTAATCCCATATGAGGGCTCTCCAAACACTAGTTCTCGTGGATGTTGTTTTGAAAAATTTAGTGTGCTTGGAGGCTTATATCCTTCCACATGTGTTGGATCATTGACTACTCTCTCCTCACGCTTGTCTCCCAATGACACATCATCAATAACTTCCTCTTCATTCATCCTAGATTCTTCAGTTCGTGTATTTACATTAAAGTGCAAGTGAACCAATTCATCAAAAACAAATGTTCTCTTATTATAAACCTTATAGGCATGACTCGTACTATCCTAAGAGGATGACATGGTCTAATTTTTTTCGAATTTTCCTAAGATATCCTTACTGATTAGAATAAAACACGGGCAACAAATGACTCCAAAATATAATATTGAGGGATTTTTATCTAAATATAGCTCATACAAATTTCGCTTAAGAATTGGGTGAAGCATGACCCGGTTCATCATATAACTTGCTGTGTTGACTGCTTCAGCACAATAATATTGAGGCAAGCTGAACTCGGCGAGCATTGTGTGTGCTAGTTCTTGGAGTGTATGGTTCTCTCTTTCTACTACCCTGTTTTGTTGTGGAGTTCGTGGGGCAGAGAATTCGTGCTAAATTCCCAGATTGCTATAGAAGTCCATGAATTTTTAATTCTCAAACTCTCCCCCGTGATTTGACCTTATGTATTTATCTTTAGTTCCTTTTCATTATGGAGTCTAGTGCATAGATTTGTGAATTCAACGAATATGTCAAATTTATTACCGAGAAAGATTTTCTAGTAGAAATGGTAGTAGTCATCTATAATAACAAAACGTGTATCGTTTTCCACCTACACACATGTACATAGAGGACCAAATAGATCCATGTGTATGAGTTCTAGTGGTCTATACGTTGAAATATCATTTTTGCTTTTGAATGAGGTTTTGATAAATTTTCTTTTTTGACATGGTGCGCATAAATAGGTCAAACTACTGCTTAATTTTGGAAGTCCGCGAATTAGTTTATGTTTTGATAGTTTGACTATTAGCTTACTTCCTGGGTGACCTAGTCTCTTATGTCAAAGATCTAATTCGTCATTTTTGGTAACTAAACATTTCAAATCATAAGTATATATTTCTTTAAAACTAATAGTTTAAACATTTTGAGTCCTATAAGCAGTAAGCAAAACACTATTCGTTTTAGCATCTATAATATTGCAGGTGTTCATAAAGGATTCAAATAATACGTTCAAGTCGTTGTCATAGAGTAGACTAATTGAAATTAAATTATGCTTAAGGGTATCTACAAACAATACATTTGAAATTGAAAATGCTTTATTACCTATAGTGTCGATTCAAAAAATATGTCCTTTGTTGTTATCCCTAAATGTCACCATTCCCCCTTTCTTCCTCTCCAGGCTAAGGAACTTGTCTTTATCTCTTGTCGTATTCTTGGAACATCCAGAGTCTAAGTACAACTCATTATCCATATCCTTAGCCTGCCAACATACCTAAAAGGAAGATGAGGGTAAAGATCTGGTTACCCAAGTTATCCTACCCATATGATAGGTAGAAGACTTTGGTAGCCAAATTTGCATAGTTTTCTTGGCACCTTTCCTCAGACATGAGCCGGACGTGTGACCAAACTTTTGACAGTTTGCACATAAAGTATAAGCAGTGGATGTCTCCTTTTCATGTTTCTAGATCTCGTACTGGAGGATGGAGACAGCCTTCCAGAATGATTGATTTCATTTTGTGATTTTTTATTTAAAGCATTAGACATAGCTAGAAGTCAATTTCTGCTCGGCGATAGCATTGGACTTATGTACCCCAATCCAAACTTTTCAGATCCATGTCACTGTGCTCCCAGCAGCATACTCAGAGATTTTTGCCCTATTCTAAATTTCTAGACAACACAATTTTAATCATGGATCCTCGCCTTGAAGACAGTGTTTTCCGTGACTAGCATTACGCACTAATTTGCGAATTTCTTTTTACCTTCTTCTATTTTTGCGAGAGACATATGAAGCTTTTTCTCCAAAACATTCTTTTCATTAATTAGATTGTTCATGTTCAAGGATGTCTTGGAGAGACATTCTTTTAGCTCTTTGATCGTTGTCATCGAGGGAGAGCACTTTTGGCACTCGATCTTCTCTTTGCCGCATTTAATTAATTCATACTTTAAGTTTTCTAAGTCCTTTTTTATTTTCTTATTTTCAATTTAAAGGACTTTTTCTCAAGAATTACGCTATCTAGCTTATCACAAAGATGTTCATAAATTTAAAAGAGTTTTTTATAAGAAGGTGGGGTTACCTTAGTGTCATTCTGGAAACTGAATTCATAAACAGACTCATCCTGATTCTTCCCCATGAGGCATAAATTTGCATCATCTTCACTACTTGAGTTGGAAGTGCTTGACCCGTCAGATCCATCTTCGTCCCATGTTAAAGCCTTCAGCACTTTCTTCTTTCCCTTGTCCCAGCTCGGTTTATCCTTTTCCTCCTTTTGGAGTCTCGGACACTCCCTCTTGATGTGCCCAGGCTTATGGCAGTGGTAGCACTCTGGTAAAGACTTCTCATCATCAATTTACATCTCCTTTGTTGGTTTGTTCCACCTCTTCTTCTCTTCAGAAACTTCTTGAACTTTTCTTGCCTCTTGGGATTCTTCATGAATCTTCTGAATTCTCTCTTGTAGAGGCTTTCTTCATCTTCATCCTTAGATTCTTCAGCAACCTTCCTCTCTTTTGCGGCCCTTAGTGTCAGCCCCTTTGTTTTTATTACCCTGGGATAATCCTCAGCTTGTATCTTTAGTTCGAGCTCATGGGTCTTCAGGTTTCCAATGAGGATCTCTATCTCCAGGGTGTTGATATCGTGTGATTCAGCAATCGTCATCACCTTCGGGTTGAATCATGGAGGCAAGGATCGCAAGATCTTCCTCACCAGGTCTCCATTTAAGTATGTCTTCTAGAGAGATCTATAGGCATTGATAATCTTGGTGAAGGAAATGTACATGCTATCCACCTTCTCGTTGATCTCCATCTGGAACTATATGTATTCAGATTCTAGTCCGAATAGTTTTGACTCCTTCACCTGCAAGGTACCTTCATGAGTAAGTTCAAGTAAACATCAAATATCATAAGCAGTTTTACGATTGCAAATTCTATTAAATTCAGTTTTATCAAATGCACAAAATAAAGAGTTCATATCTTTTGCATTATTAGTAAATTTTAGTTTATCAGTATCATCCCATTTATCTTGCAGTTTGATTAAAACTCTATCGTCTATAGTGATTGTGGGACTGCTGTTTTTTTTTCTGCCATGGCCCATACGTCCATGTTTTATGTCATTAAGAATATCTTCATGTGAGTTCTCCAATCGCTACAATCACTCCCCCATAAATAGTGGGTGTCTACTGACACCTTGACCCTCAGGGAAAGTATGATTAATGTTGGTCATCTTACATCAGAATTTTATCCCATTTTGAAGTAACCTCGCTCTGATACCATTTGTTTGATTGGGTGGCCAACCTTTGAGAGTGTGAATAAGGTATGCAAATTAATTTAAAAATAAAATTTATTTTTATCCAGTAAAACTTGTTCTGGATGCTATCGCGGGGCGCTAGCTTGCTAGCACGTAGTAATAGATCACAGAACGTGTTTTCTTTTATCAACTTCTTCTTAAAGACACACACACACTTTAGAGATCTACCAGTATACAGTCACGAAATTACAATAAGAATGAAGAACAAATAATAATTTTATTTAATAAAAATGAAAGTTGTTTACAGTTACAAACAACTAGATCTCCATGACGTCGAAGATCGAAGGCGGTGAAATACAAACTCCTTTTTGTTTTCTATACTAACCTACTACCCAGACTTGATGGCTCTCTCCATTTCCCTCCCCGAAAAGATCTTTGATCTGGCTCTTCACCTTCCTTCACGGAAGTGTCCTAGAGCCCTGCTAGATCCCCCGATCTATACGTCCCTTCCCTGAGATGATTTCTCACAAAATCCTTCCCAAATTCTGACGACCTTCACCGGTCGATTTTCCTCACCCAAAAAATAGTTATAAAAGAGAAAATACAACAAGGGATTAAATAAGATTTAAAGTAATTCTCCCTAAAGACGATTACTCTGTTGAGCGGTGTGTGTTCGGTGATGAATAACTTCATTATATTGCAACCGATCAACTTCTCTTGGTCATTGTAGTCCTTTGCTTGATGGAGATATTCGTGCACAAATGGCAAGGAGGCGGCTTTCTCATCCATCGATGGAGAGGGTGGAATGTTACCCTACGATGCCACACGAACCCTAGAATTAGAATATGTCTCTATTGATGTCTCCATAAAAGAGGCACACATTAATACTTCTCGATAAAATAAGCTATTGCTGACGGTAGAGCTAGCGCCCGGCAGTAGGTCAATGCGTGCTGATATTACAATTGTCCAGCCGATTTGGAAAAATATTTGAAAACAATATTTTTTCGCTTTTTTAGCTATCGCGGCGCGGTAGTAGCTATCGTTTGGCTGTAGCATGCTGACCCGATGCTCATTAAGAGAGCTAGCACATCGCGATAAGGCTAGCGCCATACGGTAGGCCACAAGGCACTTGTCTTGAATTAATTCTAGAAGTTAGTGCTGGCAGTAGCGCTAGCGCTCGGTGATAATTTCCAGAACTTGATTTCCCATTCTTTTGTGCCTGTAAAATTACACATTATACCCAAACCTCATATGATCAAATATAACACGGGATTTGATATTGTCAAAATAAATAGATGTGAACCAAATGCTCCAATATCTAGGATTTGATTGATAAAGGGTAACCAAAAGTGGTATTTTTGGGTGGCATCATTTAGTTATTGATAGTCGATGCACATCCACCAACCCATAATAATATGGGTTTGAATTTATTAATTATTTTCATCTATGACCATTATTACGCCGCCTTTCTTTGGAACAACTTGAATTGGGCTAACTCACGTACTATCCGAGATCGGGTAGATGATCCCTGCATCTAAGAGTTTGATCATCTCAGGCCTTAACGACTTCTTTCATATTCGTATTGAGTCATCATTATGGCTATATTATATTGCAGGAATTATCTTCTTAGAAGATTTTGTGAGTGCAGGAGGGGTTAATCCCCTTGATATCGGATATCTATCATGCAATGGTGTGGCGGTGTTTACATAAAACTGGAGTCAATTCAAAAAAATTTGAATCGCTTAACTCGGGTGAGACGATGACAGCTAGTTAGACTTTTTTTCTATACAAAATTTTGTAGATGTTTGGGAGTTACTTTAACTCGATAATGGGTGGTCCCTTGTAAGAAGTTTAAATTTTTAGATTTTCTAAGTGCAGTAGCTCGGGTGGTGTAGAGTGAGAAACTTCTTCTAAGCAGAAGAGTTCAGTAGGCTTTGAATCATTTTACGATAAGGAGACTAACTCACAAGGTGAAGAGAACTCATTTTCAAAACATTCCTCTAGGTAAAAATAGGAGTCATCATTCGCTATGGAATTTCGCATCGAGGGATAAAAGTCTTTAATTCCAAGATAGCTAAACACCTATAGGGGGGTGAATAGGTTTTCTAGCCTTTTATGATTTTCCCTCTACTTAGTGTGTTGTGATTTAGTTTCTTATGCTTTCAAGACAATCACACTGACGACACAGTAATTTTATAGTGGTTCCCCAGATTATACGTACGTCCACTTTCCCTCCCACCTTTTTAACAGTGTGTTAGATTAGGCCCTTCTCCATATCTCGGCTCCTTAAAGCTTACAACATAGATCCCGCAGGATCTCTCAGTCTCCTCCAAGACCTACAGCTCAGGCACAAAGCCCTACCTCATAGGAAGCTAGCTCCTACAACTCAGCAATTAAGGGATCACCTACCTCAGACTTGAACCCATGTCCTACAGCTCAGGCTATGGAGGTTAGCTCGATAACTCAAAGAGTAAAACTCTCATACCTCACGCACAAAGGCCCTATCTCAGGCACACAGGCCCTACAATCAGATCCATACAGGGATCCTACCTCAGATCAATAACTGATCATACACTCAGCCTTTATAACACAGGCTTACACTCAGATCCAAAAGGATCCTACAGCTCAGATCCAAGAATGGATCATACATAGAGTAAAGTAATTGGTTGATGTTGATTTAACACCAGAGAAATTTTCCTGTCTCTTTTACTTCTAGAGCTGAGTTTACCTCAGCCCTACCTACTTCTCAGCAACAAGAAATATAATCTTCAACAAACTGCGGCTTGTGCTGGAAGTAACTCAGAAACAATTTTCTAATCTTGCTATTGATTTGCTCTTCAATCAGCTAACCTGGAATGCAGAAACTAGATGTATCTACTCAATCTAATTTATTAGAATCTTATCTGAACATGCAGTAGCAAAAGAAATTATCTACAACTAAGTTGCTGGAACTTTTGGAACAGCTTGCTAAACTTATAGGTTTCAAGCTCGGCAATAATGGCGAGGAAGATGAAGTTCAGCTGCCTCTTTTCACAATGAATAAAACCCTAAAAGTAGTATTATATCCGCTGAACTTATCCCTTTTATAATCCGCCGTCCAATGGCTATTAGACTCATTAGCCCACCTGTAGTTGTTGGTTGCAACTCTAATTTTAAAGAAAAAGTCATACAGTAGGCTACCAATGCCATTTGTCGTGTACTGTTACTTTCCCACAACATTTTGAAACTTTGCTAACTTATGTTGACGTCAGCATCTGTGAACTTATCCAAATTCCTAATTTCATCCCAGGCGTTGAGTGCGTTGAGTGAACTGGCTTCACTCAACAAATCTGGACTTAGCAAATTTCTCAGTTTCATCCCAGGCATTGAGTGCGTTGAGTGAACTGGCTTCACTCAATGAATCTGGACTTAGCAAATTTCGTCTATATTACTAGGTGTTGAGTGCGTTGAGTGAATAGCCTTCACTCAAATATTTTGTCCTTGAAAAATCTTTTTATTGTTTAGGCATTGAGTGAGCTTTCATCATTCAATGCTTCTAGACTTAGCTGTTTCACTGACTCCCTTCCTTTATGTTGAGGTGTTGAGTGAGTTTGCTTCACTCAACGCTTTTGTACTTAGACGCAACTTTCTTTATGAATATGTTGAGTGATCCTTTATCACTCAATGCTTTTGCCTTTGCCTAGCTTCTTGTTGATGAGGCATTGAGTGAACAGCCTTCACTCAACACTTTTTTACTAAGCCAATTAACTTGATGAGCTTGCGTTGAGTGAGCTATCATCACTCAATGCATCTGAACATAGAAAGATTTTCCTGTCTATCTCTCTTTAGTCTTTGACTGATCATTGCTTTTTCGATGCCTTCTTCTTTGGTGATGAGCGAGCTATCCTCACTCAATGCTTCTGGACTTAACAAGATTTTTGACAGAATCTTCAACTTCTTGAGCTAGACTCAACGCTTCTTTCATCAGGCATTGTGTGAGCTATCATCACTCAATGATTCTAAACTTAGTCTATTTTTAAGCTTGCCAATGATGAGGCTTTGACAGACTATGTTGTACTCGACGCTTTTTGGAATCTGGCGTTGAGTGAACTGGCTTCACTCGACCCCTATGGACTTAGATGATTTTTAGTCTTTCCAGAATCCTTCATTGGCATCTGGCATTGAGTGAACTGGCTTCACTCAATGTCTTTGGACTTAGAAAGATTTATGTCTCTCCACCTTCAACCTTGTGACCACCTATGACAATCACTTGGAATACATGTCTAATCTATGTGATAAGGACCAACCTGCATGTATGAACTTGAACATACATCAAATACAACTATATGTATACCATTGACTTGTTTGACTTCTATAAATCTGGGACATTGTGAGCAATTGACCCAACAATCTCCCCCTATTTGAAGAAGTCAAAACCCTCAAACAACATTCTGAGTCAATGATATACACAAACATATGCATCAATAAAATATTAAATTGGAAAACTTAGAACAAGAGAACAAGAGTATCAAGTTATAGGTTACCACACATTCCTTGCCAACAGGGTGATCATTATCACTTCTTGCTCCCCCTGTTTTATTGCAGCCTGGCCTTGATCATTTACTTCATCATTTCCTTCTCCCCCTTATTGACATCTGTAAAATAGTCAGGGAGGTGCCGTCCTTTGATTATCTTCTCCCCCTTTTGAGTTCATATAATAAACTATTGTTGCTGCTTGTTCCTTTTTTACAGGAAGCTGAATCTATCCCTGCAAGTACTAAACTTGCTACCCCTCAACAGAAGCATCTGTTATCATCCTTCCTGGTAGACACTTTAGTATATTCCATTATGGATAGCACTTGAACCACTTGAAAAATCTTCATACCACTAAAGATATTTTCCACCTGCAAGAAGTAGTATAACCTGCAAAAAAATCAACACAAGGAGCAACTAAAGCTATACCAAGTTCAACAAGCCCAACTCAAACTTGAAGGTGTTGAACTTTGCTTCATCCAGTGGCTTAGTGAAGATTCGGGCCACTTGCTTGTCTGTAGGGACAAACTCAAGACGAATATCTTCACATCCCACATGCTCCCTAATGAAATGATACATAATCTCAATGTGCTTAATCCTACTATGAGAGACAGGATTCCTAGCAATTGAGATTGCACTAGTAAAATTATAGTACAAAAGAGTTCTACTTATCTGGAGGTTATATTCCTGGATCTAATGCTGGATCCATAGAAACTGTGCACAGCAGCTACCTGCTGAGATGTACTTTGAATCAGTTATTGAGATAGCAACACTGGTCTACTTCTTGATGCTCCAAGACACTAGTCTTCCTCCCAATATCTGACAGGTGCCTGAAGTGCTCTTCCTATCCTATTTTCAGCTTGCAAAATCTGTATCTAAATATCCTATTAGTTCAAAATCCCTATTTTTAGGGTACCATAGGCCAAGACCTGGTGTGCCCTTAAGATACCTCAAAATCCTCTTAGTAGCAGAGTAGTGAGATTCTTTAGGGCTAGCCTAATACCTAGCACAAACACATGTAGCATACATGATGTCTTGCCTACTTGTAGTAAGATATAGATGGGAGCCTATTATCCCTATATACAAAGTTTCATCAACAGGTTTCCCTGCCTCATATTATCCTATAGGCATACTTGACCCCATGGGAATTTTCATGGTGGAGGCATTCTCCATACTAAACTTTTTGATCAACTCCCTAGTGAACTTAGACTAGAATATGGAAAATTCATCTTCAATCTGTCTTACTTGGAGGCCCAAGAAGAACTTAAGCTCACTCATACTTCTCATCTCAAACTTCCCTTGCATAAGTTTGGAAAACTTCCTACAAAGGTTGTCATCAGTATATCCAAAGATTATGTCATCTACATAAATCTAAACAAGGATGATCTTTCCCTTAGATTCCCGTAAGAATAGGGTCTTATTTATCTTCCCACTTGAGAATTTGTTCTCAATGAGAATGCTAGACAATGTCTCATACCATGCTCTAGGGGCTTGCTTCATCCCATATAGAGCTTTCCTTAGTTTATAAATAGAATCAAGTGAGTTAAGAACAACAAAACCTAGAGGCTGCTTAACATAGACTTCTTCTTTTAAGTCACCATTCAGGAAGACTGACTTCACATCCATCTGGTAGACTTTAAATCCTTTGAATACAACATATTCAAGGAAGAGTTTGATGGCTTCCAATCTTTCTACAGGAACAAAGGTTTGATCAAAGTCAATACCTTCTTCTTGTTTGTACCCCTCAACTACTAGCTTAGTCTTGTTCTTTATTATAATGTAATTTTCATCAAGTTTATTCCTATAAATCCACTTGACTCCAATGACATTATGTTCTTGTGGTCTAGGAACTAGCTTCCAGACCTTGTACCTCTTAAATTGGTTCAGTTCCTCTTGCACTGCTACAATCCAGAACTGATCTATATTGGACTCTTTAAATCTCTTAGGCTCAACCTGTATCAGAAAACTTTCATACATTATTGTATTAAGGTTCTTACTTCTTGTCATGACTCCCTAGTTGGCATCACCATTAATCAGGTGTCTTGTATGATCCCTTAGATTCCTGACAGCAAGTGGCAATCTACCTTCAATATTAGCATTAGTGGCTGCATCCAACTGATCATCATCCACATCAATTTTGTCTTGTGCTTCTTCTAGAATCTCCACTCCATTTTGGACTACTGATTCAGCTTCATTGATGGTTAGCTTGTCCATCATCAACTTTGTACCTACAGAATAGAAGAGGAGCTTGGCAGCTCACTGTTAATCATAGTTGACTCATCAAAAATTACATTAATAGACTGTTCTACAACTTGACATTACAAGTTGTAGATCTTATATACCTTACTATGATTATTTTACCCAACAAAAATCCCATCAAAGGACTTGGAAGCAAACTTAGTCACATAGGACTTACCATTATGAAGTACATAGCACTTGCTACCAAAGATCCTGAGATAACCCAGGTTTGGTTTTTTTCCCTTCAAGATCTCATTGGGAGTCTTCTTGTGGATCTTGGTGATAGAGGCTCTGTTAAGGACATGACATGCAGTATTCACTATATCAGCCCAAAAATATTCTGGGAGAGATGTGTCACTCAATAAGGTCCTTCCAGCCTCTATGAGAGTTCTATTTTTCCTCTCAACAATCCCATTTTGCTAGGGTGTTCTTGGAGAAGAAAATTCTTGATGAATCCCTTTCTTTTCACAGTAACTTATCATGCTTTCATATTGAAATTCAATCCCATGGTCACTTCTGGTTTTGACCACAGTACTGTCTAGTTCATTCTGAATCTACTTGACAAAAGTCTTGAAGACATCATGGGTTTCAAACTTTTTCTTAAGAAAGAAAACCCAGGCAAACCTAGAATAGTCATCAACCACCACAAGGGTGTAGACTTTCCTACCTAGACTATGAACTGATATGGGACCAAACAAGTCCATATGTAAGAGGTATAAGCACCTCACAGAATCCCAATGCCCTTGAAGGAAGCCTTGGTCTACTTGCCCTTTTGCCAAGCTGAACAAATGCCTTTCTTGGTGCATTTAATCTTAGGACCATTCCTAACTAGCTCTTCACTAAAGAGCTTGCCAATAGTCTTATAATTTAAATGAGTTAGTCTCTTGTGCCATTGTACACAATATGAGACTTTCAAATTTGTAATTAGACAAATAGGAGAGTCTTTTTAAGATAAAGGAAATTTAAACAATACACATTTCCACTCCTAGTGCCTGTCAAGATGACCTCTTCGTCACTTGACCTCTTAATTTGACACTGATCCTTGTGGAAGGAAATGACATAGCCAAGATCACAGAGTTGACTTATGCTAATGAGTTTGTGTTGCAACCCTTCAACATAAGACACTTTTGAGATTGTGACTATGTCATTGGTAATTTTACCAAAGCCTCTTGTCACTCCTCTATTTGAACCACCAAAGATAACTTTGGGTCCATCCTTCACTGGAGTGTACTCTTTTAAATTGCTCCTTGTTCCAGTCATGTGCCTGGAATAACCAATGTCCAAATGACATATTGGGGTATAGGCACTTGGAATAACCTACAACAAATGATTTATCTTACCTTAGGACCCCAATAATGATTGGGTCCAAGGTTCTGATTAGCCTGAAAATGAACATGCCTTCCTGTATAATTTTTGACAGGAAAACTAACACTAGATCTTGGCACAGTAGGATTGTGCCAGCAATTTAAGGCAAAATGCCCCACCTTGCCACAGCACCAGCACTTATGAATTTTATACCTTCTTTTCTAAGAAGATCCTACAGTTTGGTTAACTACTGATTGTATAGAAGGAAGTACAATAGCCTTCTTATTATTCCTTTCATCCACTATCTGACTGAAGGTAAGCTTGTCATCAGAAGAGCTTGGTCTATCTTGAGATCTATCAATAGTTGTCTTCTTTGCATAAGAAATGTTATTGATGGCCTCAGTGATACCCAAGTCAAATTGCCTGAAAGACTTGCCTTTGGCCTGAGGGTGAGCTGGAAGATCCTGAGAAAAGGCCATTGTCTTTTTATTGAGAGTAGGGGTTGGTGCACCAAACACAAATAGTCCATAATGGGCCATTTATATTTCCTCAGGGAGCCTTAAAGGAACTCACTCCCCTGCTATACCTTCCACCATAGCTGTGAATCACTTTGTTCACACTAGTGGATCTACCATTCATCCAGTGACCATAGATGCTCTCTTGGTCATACCTGTTTGAAGGTAACAACACTTTCTTAAATGGAATGGGAGGCGTGGAAGCTAGAGGCTGGACTAGATCTTTCCATTTCCCTTTAGATGTGGAAACTCTTATGTTTCCCTTAAACCCCAACCCCTTCTTACCCTTCTGAGAAGAGAAGGATTCTATCAAGGGCAACACAGTATTGGGCTTAGAGTAACTAGCCACAATTATCTTCTCCCTCTAGATCTTATCTTCAAGATCTCTAATGAGACTATTCTTGTACTTGATGGTGCCAATATGGATGTGAGTAATGTTCTTGAGTTGGCTGACTTCCCTAGCCTTCTGATCCAGCAATGATGTTGTCTCAGCCTACTGGGAAGCGACTAGCGGAATGGAGGTTATCTCCTCAACCTGCTTCTTAGTCAGTTTCCTACTTTTCTTAAAGAAATCCAGAAGTTCACCATACCTGTCAATCAATTGATTGATAACTTCTTAGATTCATAGTCATCTTCACCACTGGATGAAGAAGCTTCTAAACTGGGACTAGTCTCAAAGCCTGACTCAAAAGAAGAACTAGAAAGAGGATGTACCTTTTCGGGACCAGGCTGACCTTGGCTGTATTCTTCATCAGACATGGCCATCAGCCCATAGCAGTTGTTGGCATCTTATACATCTTCATCCTCCTCTGAGTCACTATCTGAATGTGACAGAGGGGACCTGATCCCTATCATAGCAACAGGATAGTCTTCAGCTCCTTCTTCAGTAGCAATAAGCCCTATGTAGGCTTCCTCTTCTTCAGACTCTAAAGATGAGACAATCCAGCTCTTCTCCATCTTTACAATGAAGAACTTGTCCATCTTGCCCATGTGTTGGTGTTGTTTCTTCTCACCACCCTCCTTCCTCTTGACTGGGAAATCAGTTATTTCATGCCCAGGTTTGCTACAATAGTAGAAAATAACTTTAGAGGAAATATGTTTACTAGGCTTAGAGTCATACATGCCTCCCTTGGAGTGCATCTTCTATGCCTTGTAGTTGTCCTCCTTGTGATGAGAGGAGGAGGAAGTTCTGCTCCTCCACTGCTTTCTTCTCATTAATATCTAAAGCAACCTGGAGAAGGCAGCAAAGTCTTCATTAGAAATGCTGCTGTCTGATAAGCTTGGCCCTATACTGTCTGTATCAGCAAACCTCTTTGGAGGAGAGGTAATCCTCTCCTTGATCTTCTTGGTGCTGTCTGCTCTAAAGTCTAATGACTTTTCCTTGGCCTGGGATTTGCCGATAGTCTCCTCCTCTTTCCTGGCAGCCAACTGCATCTCATAAGAGATCAGCTTTCCAAACAGTGTATGGGGAGGAGTATCAGCTAGCTCGGCCACCTCTCTGATGGCACATCTTGGTGTCCCAATCTTTAGTGAGAGACCTTAGTAACTTGTCATTAAGCTCATAATGACTAAAGACCCTCTAATAGGTCTTCATCTCATTTACTATCTTGAAGAATCTTTCATAGCAGTCAGCTATGCACTCTCCCTTGGAATGCCTGAAAGCCTCATACTCCTGGTTGAGTATAGACTCCTGTCATCTCTTAATTCTTCAGTTCTCTCCATGTAGACAACTAGAGTGTCCCACATCTCATTGAAGGTCTTGTAGTGGGCCAGATTCTGAAAGGTAGAATCATCTATGGCACTAACAATAATGTTTTGTGCCCTATTGTCCAATATAGCCAGTATGACCACATCCTTGGTCATTTCAAAATATTTCTTTGGTGTCTATACAATTGCATCCAAAGCTGAGACCTTCATAGATATGAAAGGTCCCTCTTTGACAGTCACAAAGATCCTTGGGTCAGAGGCTTCCATAAACAGCTAGACCATATCTTTCTAGATTCTAAAACTCTCCTTTCTTAGGATAGGAAGTTTTTTGGAACCCAGCTCCTTATGGTTCTCTCTCGAACCCATAAGTATACTTGTTTAAGCTACCCTTTGAGATCTGCTCGGACTATTAGTTACTTCTTGAGCAACCTCCCTCTGATACCACTTGAAAGTCTGTAATTCCAAAGTAGCTGAACACGTAGAGGGGGTGAATAAGTTTTATAGTATTTTATGATTTCCCTCCACTTAGTGTGTTGTGATTTAGTTTCTTATGCTTTCAAGATAATCATACAGATGACACTGTAATTTTATAGTGGTTCCCCAAATTATGTGTATGTCCACTTTCCCTCCCACCTTTCTAACAGTGTGTTAGACAAGGCACTTCTCTAGATCTCGGCTCCTTAGAGAAAACAACACAGATCCCGCAGGATCTCTCAGTCTCCTCCAAGACCTATAGCTCAGGCACAAAGCCCTACCTCATAGAAAGCTTGCACCTATAACTCAGTGATCAAGGGATCACTTTCCTTGGACTTGAAACCAAGTCCTACAGCTCTGGCTATGGAGGTTATCCCTACAACTCAAAGAGTAAAACTCCCCTACCTCAGGCACATAGGCCTTACCTCAGGCACGCAGGCCCTACACTCAGATCCATATAGGGATCCTACCTCATATGAATAACCGATCATACACTCAGCCTTTATAACACAGGCTTACACTCAGATCCAAAAGGATCCTACAGCTCAGATCCAAGAATGGATCCTATAGAGATTAAAGTGGTTGGTTGATGTTGATTTGACACCAAAGAAATTTCTGTCTTCTTCTTCCTGAGATGAGTTTACCTCAGCGATATCTTCTTCTCAGCAACAAGAAAAATAATCTTCAACAAACTACAGCTTGTGCTGGAAGTAATTCAGGAACAAGTTTTTCATCTTTCTATTGATTTGCTCTTCAATCAGCTAACCTGGAATGAAGAAACCAGATGGCTCTGCTACTTCTTTATCAGAATCTTATCTGAACTTTAAATAGCAGAAGAAATTATCTACAGCTAACTTGTTGGAACTTTGGAACAACTTACATAACTTTTAGGTTTCAAGCTCGGCAATAATGGCGAGGAAGATGAAGTTCAGCCGCCACTTTTCACAATAAATAAAACCCTAAAAGTTGTTTTTGTATCCGCTAAACTTATCCCTTTTATAATACGTCATCCAACGACTATTATACCCATGGGCCCACTAGTAGTTGTTGGTTGCAACTCTACTCTAACAAAAAAAAGTCATATACTAGGCTACCAGTGCCATTTGTCGTGTACTGAAGCTTTACCGCAACATTTTGAAACTTTTTTGACTCATGCTGACGTCAGAATCTGTGGACTTAGCCAAATTCTCGGTTCCATCCCAAGCATTGAGTGTGTTGAGTGAACTGGCTTCACTTAACGAATCTAGACTTAGCCAATTTCTCAGTTTAATCCCAAGCATTGAGTGCGTTGAGTGAATTAGCTTAACTCAACAAATCTGGACTTAGCCAATTTCTTCTGCACAGCCAGGTGTTGAGTGTGTTGAGTGAATAGCCTTCACTCAACGCTTTTGTCCTTGGATAAACTTTCTACTATTTAGGCGTTGAGTGCATTGAGTGAGCTTTCATCACTCAACGCTTCTGGACTTAACCGTTTCACTGACTCCATGCCTTTATGCTGAGGCATTGAGTGAACTGGCTTCACTCAATGCTTATGTACTTAGCCGCAACTTTCTTTATGAATACATTGAGTGAGCCTTTATCACTCAATGCTTTTGCCTTTTTCTGGCTTCTTGTTGATGGGGCATTGAGTGAACTGCCATCACTCAACGCTTTTGTACTAAGCCAATTTCCTTCATAAGCTTGCGTTGAGTGAGCTATCCTCACTCAATGCATCTGGACTTAGATAGATTTTCCTATCTATCTCTCTTTAGGCTTTGACTGATAATTGCTCTGTCGATGTCTTACTCTTTGGAGATGAGTGAGCTGTCCTCACTCAACGTTTCTCGACTTAACAAGATTTCTTAAGAGAATCTTCAACTTCTTGAGCAATACTCAATGCTTCTTTCATTGGGCATTGAGTGAGCTGTCCTCACTCAACGATTCTGAACTTAGTCGATTTTTCAGCTTGCCAATGCTGAGGCTTTGACAGACTGTGTTGTACTCGATGTTTTTTCGAATCTAGCATTGAGTGAACTGGCTTCACTCGATGCCCGTGGACTTAGATGATGTTTCAGTCTTTCCACCATCCTTCCTTAGCATCTAGCATTGAGTGAACTTGCTTCACTCAATGCATGTGGACTTAGATAGATTTCTGTCTCTCCACCTTTCTACCTTGTGACCACTTATCACAATTACTAGGAATACCTATCCATACAATGTGACAAGGACTAACATGCATGCATGAACTTTAACATACATCAAATACAACTATGTGTATACCATTGACATGTTTGACTTCTATAAATCTGGGACATTGTGAGCAATGGACCCAACAAGGGATTTATGATAAAGGTAACTTATTCATCTCCAACCTAAAGGAGGATATTTTTGTTACTTATATCGATAATTGCATGGTAGGTGGCGAGGAAGGGCGGTGGAGTATTAGGGGTACATCGACATACTCTTTGATATCAAGAATGATAAGGTCCGCCAGAAAGATGAACGTATTAACCTTGACGAGCACGTCCTTTACTATTCATATCAAATATTTAAGTGATCGGTCTTCGAGTTAGATAATCATTTAGGTGGGGCTCGAATTTCATAAACCTAACCATTTGAATAAAGAGAAGTGCATCAGATTTATACTTGCTCCAAGATCAGCTAAGATGTGTTTTACCATCAAATTGCCAAATAAACACGGATGGAGATCCATCCTGGGTCATTTAATTTATGGGGCAATTTGTTGAGTACAACTGCGGAGCATTCTGCATTTAGAAAAATATGTGAAATATCCTCAAGTTTTTTTTGTTTGGGGGCAACTCCTTGAGATATTTTTCTTATTTCGGCATTTGAGAGATAGCCTCGTAAAAAGGGAAATTAATATGAATTTGTTTTAAAATTTCTAAAAACTTTTTCTAATTTTCTTCAGTGTGCTCGTTCCTAAGCTTAGATGGATATGGAATATTCAAGCTAGAAGCATGTAGAGCTAAAGTTTCAAGCAAATTTAAAGCTAAATAGGAGGAGGAAGAGGAGTAGAGATAAGTACCTTAGGTTCAGTATTTCCTTGTAGAGCTCTGTGTTGGCGCTCAGAGAACAATTTGGCTAGCTGTCCTTGTTGATTCTCAACATTTCTGATCGATCATATGAGGTTCTGACTGTTTGACTCATTTGTAGCAACATATTTTGCGAAGACCACTTCAAGTGGAGAGGGCTTTGGCGGTTGCGGTGGGAAACCAGGTTGATTTAAATTAAGAGGTGAATTTAAATTTAAAGGGCATTGAGCATTTCCTTGGTTGCTCCATGAGAAATTTGTCTGATTCATATAACTCTTATTATAAGTGTCAGTGTTTTGGTTAAAGGAAGGCCGATGTGGATTTCTCATGTAGTCAACTATTACTTCTATTAAATTACTATTAGCCCATGGAGGAGTGGCAGAGTAAGCAGATATCTCTACCACTTGCTTAGTTAAGATCTCAACTTGTAACGCTAAACTCGAAGAAGCATCAATTTCAAAAATACCGGACGACTAACTAGGTCGCGCTTGGGGCACATTCCACTGATAGGTGTTCATAGACATCTTTTTGAAAAGCTCTTGAGCGGCCTCTGGGGTCTTTTTAATTAAAGTACCCTAGGTGGCTATATCAATCATTTGCCTCATTTGGAAATTCAAGCCATTATAAAAGATTTGTACTTGTTTCCAAGTAGGAAGTGTAGTGTATGGTGAGTGCATCTACGCAAAAGCTCCTTAAAGCGCTCTCATGTATCGTAGTGAGTCACAGAGTCAATTTGCATAAATAAAGCAATATCAGTGCGTAATTTAGCAGTCTTAGTAGGAGGGAAATACTTAGACATTTTATCACCACCTCGGCCCATGTAGTGATGGACTCTCTAGGAAGAGAGCTCAGCCACTATATGGCCTTTTACCGCAAAGAAAAAGGAAAAAGACGTAATCAAAGGGAATCATCAGTATCACCATTGATTTTAAAAGTGTCGCAAATTTTAAGAGAATTAAACAGATGAGAGTTTGGATCATTGTCCGGTAGGCCATCAAAAGTTACTGATTATTGCACCATTTGTATGATACTAGACTTGATCTCAAAGTTATTGTCCTCCACTATAGGACGAACAATAATTCATTGTGTATCCTCCAAATTTAACCATGCAACATAGAAATGGTCCTTTGCTAGGCCTCATTAGGAACTAGTGGATCAGGGTCCCTATTTTCTGTGGCAGTATCCTCGATCGACTCTTTGAAGAATAAATACTATTGAAACCGAAAACTCGGTCTCTGTGGAGTTCACCCTTAGGGAAGGGGTGATCACACACTTACTTCTCTCTCGTGAGCCAAAGGACTAAGGAAAAAAGAACAAGGAACAGACCCAAGGGCTCGGCGCGGAGGACCCACCACACACCCGGAAGATCTTAGAGTGCTTCCCCTCCCTAGCCAAATGTCGAGCTTAGGATACCTTAGAAAGTGCTAGAATACCGGGACACAAGTAAGCATGCCTTCTGAGGTACCCGCTTGGGTCTATTTATAGATTTCTTAAAACAGCCTACAAATAGCAAACCTCCGCTGTTCTTAATGGCTAGACGCAGTCAAAATTAACCTGCCAATAGCATAACTCCGTTGTTCTGAGGGACTAAATGCAGACATCTGAGGGCATCCAGGTAATTTTTCCTCTGGACCGTGCTGGGCGAATGATCTGTGAGAACACCACTCAACTAAAGGGGAAAATGTCGGGAGCACAACGCATTTGCCTCCTTGAAGATCTCTGAATGGAGACTGCCTGGCTGGGCGGTTACTCACCTAGCTTGGCGGGAATTGCCTCACATGCACGTTGAGGCGAGATCTTAGGCGAGTGCTGGATGAAGATTGCATTCGTTGAAGGGCCAAACCATTCCTCCTTAGGTCGCGCAAATGCCCAACTTTAGGACCTGGGTGGGTGCAGGAAAAACTACCTCACTCGCACATCTAATGGGGTCCACTCATCGAATATGGGGTTGTACACAATCTCCACTCTTTGCTAGCTTTAGCATAGCTCAAAAAGAATCATCCAACCCTACGTATCTGATCAGTGGACGCTAATATGGAGGGGAATCTTTTGTGGGCCCCTCTACGGCCATATAAATATCCAGGCAGTGGCAGATGATTCTTTTCTTAATCCTTTGTTGCCTCTCTCGCCTCTGATCACGATGTCTCTTTCCAAGGAAGCTCTAGACCACCTCTATGTTGTCCAAGACAATAACAAGACCTTGATGGGCTCACTCGCCACCTGGCTTTCTCGAAAAGCACCCGGGTCATCTCCGAAGATGAAAAAAGCTAAAGTGGTCTGGTGCAACCCGGCTAAGGATGAGTCGACATCTCAAAATCCTTCCCCAACCAAGATACCCTTGGTATTTTCACTTGCTTAGTACTGCTCATCCCCTTTCATTGCCGAGATAAAATGTTGATTTGTTGTATCTATTCGCAGATCCCGCCGGTGGAGAAGGAAGTTAAGGAGATGAGTGCTGAATTGGACTCACTGGGGAATGGGTATGCCCAGGTCGTCGGCGAGATCACCTCCCCCCTCCGGCTCAACGTTCCTGCGTAGGAGAAATATAAACCTTCTTCTAACTTCCAGCCTTTCATCCTTTAGCTTACCTTCCTTTTCTTTACAGATCCCGCTTTTGGGAATTCGGGGTTAAGATTTCCAACGTCGAGATCCTCCACTTGCGAGACACCTATAGATCTCTCCTCGACTCTACCCCCAGCGGATGTCATCCCAAACCTTCCTTATGAACTAACAATATTCCCCTCGGGCCTAGGGAAGAGGAACATAACCATTGACACCCCCTTTGAGGGATGGTCCAGCACTTCCCGCCATCCTTCTGATAAGGACACGGGTGACAGATCAGGTAATGACTTTTACTAGATTTCGTAGAAGATGTGAGAATCAAGCATATATAACACCATTTAGCGCAGGTTTTCGTGAGATCTCCACTGATGTTAATATCGAGTAGGAGGTGGTCTTGCCCCTTCCTTCTCCGAATTCAATTGCTGATTACCTAGGCAATCTAGAGGACACTGTTGGGATGACGCGGCATGTGGCCGAGATAATATGGAAGTAATCGATGTTGTTGCATGGTATCGCAACCCAGGTGCGGGAAAATTAGGAGTCTGCCGAGGAGCGGCTTATCTGCATGGAAAACAGCTACACCCAGCTAGTCGCCAATCTGTCAGAAGAGGTCGGTGGAGGGGCAGAATACCCTGGCCTTTACATCGCATGGGTCGAAGACCAACTCCATCTCATACACCGAGTACTCCATACCATTCGCTCCATCCACTATCCACGTGCCATGCCGGGAGCGGGAAGGGGAGGTCGGGAACGGTGATAATGGCCCCCTAGTGGGCCTCCTGTCACTCGCTTCCCACTACAGCTTTATTTTATAAGCTCTGTAATAATGATTGTCAGCCTTTATGCCGAATGCTGAAAATGTGTGATGGTTGTATATTGTTTGATCTTTCTTTCTTTCCTGTCTTTAATCGTATATATATTTTCATTCTTGCGGATGCTTTTACTTATGTCGTTCCCCCTACTTGGAACCGTAGTGTGAGTGAAGCAGTGCGAGATCTCTCCTGGTGCCGAGGCCAGACAAGGGGCGTGATCTAAAAATGTGTTATCTGCACTTCTTTTTTGCCTCGATCATTTCTCGCCCAAAATTTCCTATAAATAGATTGCTTACCTACCGCATTAATCATCGCGTTCGATAGTTTTTCACATTCCTTATCATTTTTCCCTTCTCTTGGACTCGCACCTTTGCTTCTACTTTTCTTCCAAGCGAGATGTCAGGAGAGGGTGATGGCTGAAACAAGTGTGTTGCCGTAATCGTGGACTACCCATTTATGAACTGTAAATTGTCAGAGGAAGAGTACCATTTGCTCGTGAATCTCTATTACACCCCAGGGTTCAAGGCGCGGCATCCATTTGATAATGAAGTGATCAACCACTTCTCGTCTTGCGAACTCGCCATCCCCGCTGAGCACTTCGAAGTTGGACTCCTCCTCCCTATGTTGCATGAGGTTTACCAAGCTCTACGCTACTTCGGCGTAGTTCCCTCTCAGCTCAACCCAAATTCCATTGCCCTGATAGTCGTATTCTCCTGCTATATGCGGTTAGAGCGAATGGTGTTCAGCCTCCCAGTCTTTCACAAATTATTAAATTTCCGTGCCAAGAGGTATGATATCACGTTCTTCTCCAGCAACAACCTCAAGGAGAAAGGTCTCTCCAACAAGAACCATAACTGGGTAAAGAAGTTCATCTTTGTTTCCGGTGACTTCGGCAACATCCCCCTCTTGCCAATCCAGCAAGAGGAGACTACCTATCATCCTCCCAATCTCCGCAGCCATGATTCCAATCTCTATCAATTCCTCCTTTGGGAAGGATTTCTACATTATCTTTCTGAGAAGGAACGTCGACACGGTCCTGCCGGTTCTCGCTGGGGAAGGTAAATCTCGCACTCTCTACTCTAGAGATTATAAGGTTTGGAAAATTCTCTAACTTATGATATTTGTGCAGGGGTGCGAGATCTTCCCCTTAATCCTCCATTTGCCGACAACATCGTACCCTCATTTAAGCTGGCGCGTGCTGAGGCTACCGCAGAGGCCTGCAGGAGCTCTTCGAAGCTGTTGTCGGGATCCAGCCGTAAAAAGCAGAGGCCTGACGCGCCGCCATCCCTTCCCCCTTCCAAGAAGTCATCAACATCCGAGAAGCCCCTGGTTGCCAAGAAGCCAAAAGGTGTCGAGAAGCCAAAAGATGCCGAGAAGTCCAAAGGTGCCGCGAAGCCCCAAGCTGCTGAGAAATCACCCACCGCTGATTTCGGCAAGGGTGAGGAGATTGCCATGGACTCTCCTGTAAATAAGTTCGGTGGTGTAATGAAGGTGAGAGGGAGAGATACCGGCGGGACCTCAGCACAAGAGAAGTTAGAACCAAGGGGCCACAGGAACTTCGGCCTGGGTGAGGATGTGCTGAATAACAGTGAAGAGACCATGTTGGTGTGGTATTGGAAGGCCAAAAAGGCCTCCATCTCTACCATACTCCCCTCCTAGAAAGTGGGCGATACAGTCTCGGGCTAGGCCTATGCATTGGCCTTTGGAATATATGGGCGGGACAGCGCCGCCTACTATGATAGGGCGTTAACAAAATCTCTCACCTATGAGAGCTAGCGGGCCCAATTTCGTTCCCTTGAGCTCGCGCATATGTCAATGCATTGTAGAATCTGCCTTGCGTGACAACTGGCGGATGTTAGCGCGGCGTGATCCACTCTCTGCTCAAAGGTGAAATCACTGAAGGAGGAGCTCGCAGCCTCCAAGAGGGATCTCTCCCTATGGGAAGTTGGAGTGGTAAGTATCTTCTCTCCTATTGCACACTTACCGCGCTTTAATCTTGCCCTCACCCCTTGTTACCTTGCAGGATATCGCGACTGTCACCAAGAAGGATGCACGCATCGCCCAACTTGACGACAAGAACCGACGCATAAGGGCTCAGAATCAACAGTGGATAGACTCTTTACCCCCTCCCTCCACCCCAGGCGAGAAGAAGGCTCTGTTGTATACATTGTATGAGATCGACCTGATGATGCAGGAGCATGCCATATTTGGAGCCATGCATGTGCTCTAGATGATGCAGGATGACAGCTTTCTAAATGGCGAGGGCAAGATGGTGACTACCAAGATCCTGATGTCAGCGCTCTTCCAGCCGATTCTCGAGCCAGCAGAAAGTTCGGATGAGGATTCTGGCGAGAGTGAGCACTCGGCCTCGTTTCCCTGAGGCTCTCGCCTTTTTGCCTTTGCTTGTACTTTTATTCTTTCGGGTCTTGCCCCCTTTTATCTGATAAATGGAATTCATTGTTATAAAAATTCTCATTTCCTCTCTTTATTCTTCCTGATGTCGAGTAACGCGGTACTTAGATGCATTCGACTCGTGCTTCCACTTAACCCAGGGCCGGAACATCTCGCGACCCCTTAGGCCAACTTTTCACTTAGGATTAGACTTCATGCTATTCTCTCCCTTTAAGCCCACATGCGTGCAAGTTCTTGGGCCTGTGAGAGTGAGCTCTTGGCACTCGCATTGGTTTGCCCTCTTCAGACTTGCGAGATCCCCTTACTGGGCGAGATCTTCCCGAGATCTTATCCTTTCTGTAAAGAAAACCTTAGACTTCAAACCTATTTTACTGGTGAGATTAGTTGAGGACTTGATTTGAAAACTTCGTCCACCAAGAACCCCTACCTAACTAGCTAGGTGAAAGCCTGACATCCGGAGCAACTCTGGACTTAGCCTTGGAATGAGGATCCCATTTTCATTTGATCAACCACCAGGGGCTACCACCGGCCCGATCAGCTAAGTGAGAACCTGACGGTGGGTGTTGAGCCTTCACTGGACTCCATCTCTAGGGTCATAACGACGTCACTTGAGGATCCTGGCCCTACTAGCTAGGTGTGAGCCTGGAAGCGGGAGCGTCTCGGGACCTAACCCTGGAGAGAGAAAATATTCCTTTGGCCAATCTCCGGGCGCTACCACAGGCCTAATCAGCTAGGTGAAAGCCTGACAATGGGTGTTGAGCCTCCACTGAACTCCACCTCTAGGTTCATAATGATGTCACTCGAGGATCCCAGCCCTGCCATCTAGGTGGGAGCCTGGCAGCGGGAGCGTCTTGGGACCAAATCCCAGAGGGAGAAAATATTCCTTTGGGCAACTTTCGGGCCCTACCACCAGCCCAATCAGCTAGGTGAGAGCCTGACGTCAGGTGTTGAGCATTAACCAAACTTAGCCCTAGGGTCATAATGACATTCAATGGGGATCCCGACCCTGCCAGCTAGGTGGAAGCCTGACAGCGGGAGCATCCTGGGACCTAACCCCAGAGCAAGATAAATTTCCTTTGGCCAACCTCCGGTGGCTACCACTAGCCCAATCAGCTAGGTGAGAGCCTGACAGCAGGTGTTGAGAATCAATTGGACTCATCCCCTGGGTCATAATAACGTCCAACAGGGATCCCGACCCTACCAGCTAGGTGGAAGCCTGACAGCGGGAGCATCCTGGGACCTAACCCCAGAGCAAGATAACTTTCATTTGTCCAACCTCCGGGCGCTACCACCGGCCCAATCAGCTAGGTGAGATCCTGATGGTAGGTGTTGAGAATCAATCGGACTCAGCCCCAGGGTCATAACGATGTCCAACGGGGATCCCAGCCCTGCCAGCTAGGTCGAAGCCTGACAGCGGGAGCATCCCGGGACCTAACCCCAGAGCGAGAAAACTTATTATCACTTATCTCGGCCCTGCCAGCTAAGCGGAAGCCTAGTAGCTGGAGCATCTCAGGACTCAGCTTTACAAATAAATAACTTGATCTGCAAAAGAGTTGGAGTATCAAAATATTTCTTATTTATTAAAGAAGTGGACGTACATATTTTCACAGAAAGAAACGCTTTAAGTCATCACCACTCCAGGTGTGACTTAGGGTCTCGCCCTCCACATTTTAGAGATGGTACCCCCTGACCTTAGAGCTTCTTGGACAATATACGGGCCTTCCCAGTTGGGTTGAGCTTCCCTACTACTGCCGACCTCCCTGCTACATCTACCTTCTTCAGGACCAAGTCCCCTTCCGTGAATTGTTTGACCCTGACGTTCTTGTCAAAGAACTTAGCCATTCTTATTTTAACTTCTTCCTTTCTGATGGAGGAGAGGTCATGCAGCTCCTCAACCATGTCGAGGGAGAGTCGTAGCTCCTCCTCATTTTCTGCTTGTCATTCTTCTCTGCCTACCTCTACCTCGACCACCCGAGGTGTTCGGACCTCAAACTCTATGGAAAGAACTGACTCACATCCATGGGAGAGCTGGGAGGTGGTCTCCAATGTGGTCTTGTTGGGAGTGGTTATAAGTGCCCAAGGAACTGAAGGAGGCTGCTCCACCCATTTACCCTTCAAATTCTCCAACTTCTTCTTGAGGATATTGACGATGATTTTGTTTTCCGCCTCCACCTGCCCGTTGCTCCGGTGTTGGTGGACCGACGCGAACCTGAGGTCAATCCCGAGCAATACATAAAAATTGATGAACTCGGTGCTGGTGAACTGAGGCCCATTGTCCCTGATAATGGCCTTGGGCAGGCCGTACTAGCAGATGATCTCCCCCCAAACAAAATTCTGTATTACCTAGGAGGTCACCTTTCCTACCGCATTCACTTCCAACCACTTAGAAAAATAATCTATCATCACCAGCAGGAACCTCCTCTGCCCGCTGGCCTGGGGGAAAGGTCGTACCAAATCCATTCCCCAAATGGCGAAGGGCCAGGGGGCTGTGATACTCCTGAGTCACTGAGCTTGTTGGATCTAGAGGGGGGAAACAACTGGCACATATAAATGTTTGTTTTAGGATTGTGAGTGACCTAGAGGGGGTTGAATAGGTCCAATTTAATTCTAGGCTACTTTTAGATAATGAAATCTTATTTTCTATCTTTATTACTTCCCCAATCAGATATAATAAGAAAACTATTCAACAATTAAAACAATCACAGCACAGCAATCACAACACATTACACAGATTTATAGTGGTTCTCCAATTTATGGGTACATCCACTTTACCCCTTCTCCTATCTAGCAATGAACTAGATTCAACCAAACTCCTTCTTTCTTTACTCAGATCCACAGATCTTATAGCTCAGAACTCAGCAGGCTCCTACAACTCACACTATACAAGTCTTATCAATCAGATCACCAAGAACCTACACCTCAAGTTCTTTCCAAGAACTCTACCTCAAAGTGAATCCACACTCCTACACCTCAGGCAACTCCTGCCCTATAACTCAGAACAATCAGTTCCTACACCTCAGAGAAATACCTACTTCTCCTACCTCAGGAAATTCCTTCCCTACCTAAGCCTTTATAACACAGGATTACAACTCAGAGAAATTGATTCCCCTACACTCAGATCTATACGTAGATCTTACAAGATTAATAATGGTGAAAATAAATTGATTTAGAATTAGTCATCTAGCAAGAGAGAAACCGGCGACTGCTTCCTGAACTGAACTTGATAAGTCAGCTCCCCTTGATCCTTGTAGTAATTGATTTTATCCAACCCTTCTTAGCTTTTCAAAGCTTCTTGAAGTTGAAATTAGGGTAGATCTAGGCTAGAGAATGTTGAAGATGATTCTTTATCAGGCTTCTCTCCACCTTTTGAATTCTAGCAGATTACTTATTAGATCTAGCTTCTCCAATTTCTTACTTCTCTTTTCCTCTATTCTATTTTTGTTTCTGTAGAGATGATCCCTTTATATAGGCTCTGTCAAAGGTAACCGAATGATCCATATAATAACTGACATCTGATAGTTCTGACAGTTGTCAGGACCTCTGGCTTGATTTCTACACTTAGGAAACAATTCTGCTTGAAGTTTTGAAACTCGACTTTTGGATGTGTCGACACTAGTCCTGGGTGTCGACAGTACTCTTGTAGTGATGTCGACATACTTCTTAATTTGTCGACACAACCTTCACCTTATCTCAACACAGCTTGTGTAATGTGTGTCGACACTAATCTTGAGTGTCGACATAGTTGCTTTCTGGTATCATAGTGTCGACCCAAGTCCTAGTTGTCGAGACAACTTTCTCTTTGACTCTACACTTTTAGTTTAAGAGTGTCGACACTAGTCCTGAGTGTTGACACAACTTTCTCCTTATCTCAGTGAATCTTTGACAAAAGTGTCGACATTGGTCTAGTGTCTCAATGCTTTTGTACTTAGCTTTATTTGCCTGCACACAAAAACTAAACATTCATCAAATAAAACTATGTATATATCATTAAGCTAAAAGGGCTTCTTCAAATCAAGTATATTGTGAACAATGTACCCAACAACACTTGTGTCATTTCCTTGTGAACTCCGCGGCATCCTGACTTAGTGTCAGCCAGAAGTACCCCTACCAGACTATCCTCCCTTCAAAGGTTCTGCTCCCTGAATGACTTCCGCACTCCCCCGAGTGGACCTCCTCAAAAATCCTCTGAACCTATTCCTCGACCACACAACGTGGCAACATCCCTGAGAGGGTGTTCCTATACAACTGTTTGTCGTACATAAGATAATATGCTGACTTGTGCTTGAACTTCTTCTTATCCATCCCTTCTGGGAACTCCCCTATGGACAGGAATGATGCGAATTGGTCCATCCATTAGGGGTGTTTGTCCACCTCCATCAGCTCCTCCTCTTTGATGGACGGATTGAATAGATCAGTGATTGTACCCCCCCCCCCCCCACACAGAGGTCTCATGCTTGGCTAGCTGATCAACCTGCTCATTTTCCTCCCGCAATACATATTAGATGGAGAAGGAATGGAACATGCCAATTTCCCCCTTCACATTTGCCAAATACAACTAAAGAGTAGGCTCCCTTACCTCGAACTCCCCGTTGATCTGGGAGGCCACCACCATGGAGTCAGTGAGGACCTCTACATCATGCACCCCCAGCTCCCTGGCCAGGCACAATCCTGCTATCATGGCCTCGTAATCAGACTGATTATTTGTGATGGAAAAATGCACCACCATCATCTGCTCGATCCTCGTTCCCTGGGGGTTTCCAAGATCACCCCCACCCCCAGGGAATGTCTTCTCGAAGCACCGTCCACCATCACCTTCTAAGGGATTGGGGGAGTGAGTTTTGCCTCCTAAACCTCGACCACATAATCCGCAAAGAAGTCCGTCATTGCATGGGCCTTGATCGAGAGGCGCGTAACGAAAGTGATATCGAACTCACTCAACTCTACCAACCACTTCGCCAACCTTCTTGAATGCTCCACCCCCACGAAGATGTTGTGGAGGGGGTGGTCAGTCACTACTCGGATGGTGTGTGCCTAAAAATAGGTTCGGATCCTCCGAGCTGAGAAAACCAAAGTGAAGGCCAACTTTTCTAAAATTGGACATCGGAGCTCCGCCTTCCTCAAGACCCTACTCATATAGTAGATTGGCAGCTGCTTCTTCCCGTCTTCCCAAACTAAGACGGAGCGCAAGGCATCTGCTTTGACCCGAGATACAAAGATAAATCCTCCCCTTCCTTTGGCCCTTGGAGTAGAGGGGCCTAAGTTTACTGACTCTTCAGGGCCTAGAATGCCTCCTCCCATTCCTTAGTCCATTCAAACTTATTGCCTTCCCTTAATGCTTTGAAGAAGGGAGAGCACTTCTCCCCAGCCCGGGAAAGGAACCTGCTTAGCCCTGCCAACTTCCCTATCAACTGTTGCACCTCCTTAGCATTCCGAGGTGACCCTAAATCCATGATCACCTTGACCTTATCAGGGATCGGTTCCACCCCTATGGGGGTGAGAAGATGGCCCAAGAACTTACCCATGCTAGCCCCGAAGACGCACTTCAAGGGTTTCAGCCTCATCTTGTATTTGTGCAAGATGTCGATGGTCTCTTAAAGATCCTGGAGGTGGGAGTCCACTCCTTGGCTTTTGATCATCAAGTCATCCACATACACCTCGAGATTCCTACCCTTCTATACTTAGATGACTCGATCCATTATCTTCTGATATGTTGCCCCTGGATTTTTCAGCCCAAAAGGCATCATCTTGTAGCAGTAGCACCCATCCTCGGTGATGAAGGAGACATCTTTCACATTAGGGGGTGCATCCTGATCTGATGATAACCAAAAAAAGCATCTAAGAAACTCATAATACGAAAACTGACGGCTGAGTCAACCAGCGCGTCGATTCGAGGCAAGGGGTAACAATCTTTAGGACATGATTTATTAAGTAAAGAAAAGTCAACACACATTCTCCACCGGCCGTCTCCTTTTTTTACCATTACTAC
Source organism: Platanthera zijinensis (assembly GCA_039513925.1). Lineage (NCBI taxonomy): Eukaryota > Viridiplantae > Streptophyta > Magnoliopsida > Asparagales > Orchidaceae > Platanthera > Platanthera zijinensis. The sequence continues at coordinate 149,035,976 of CM077079.1, forward strand.
ATTGGACACCCAGCCGGGGTATTGGATTTTGGATACAAAGCCAGCCTTCAGGAGCTTGGCCACCTCTTACCTGATGGGCTCGACCATATTGTCCGCGATGGACCTCTTCTTCTGCTGGATCGGCGAGCTTCCGGGTTCAGGTTAAGGCAGTGGCAGGCGATATCTGCATCGATCCTCAACATCTCTGCTGCACTCCAAGTGAAGATGTCCAAGTTCTTCTTGATGCATGTTAGCATCCTCTCCTGTTCCACCGGGGTCATCCCCCCGCTGATGCGCACCTTCTCTACCTTGCCTCCTAAGGTGAGGTCATCCATCTCCACCACCTCTTCTGCATCCTCCAGACAAGACTGCTATCCCCATTCTCCAACATCCCCCACTCCCTGGACAAGGACCTCCTCCTCAGCCTCCTCCACAGCCATTGCTTTAGTCAGCTCCTCCTGGACTTCCTCCATCACCTTTGCCTGGGTGTAGCTCTCCACCTACATCTCCACTCCTCCTGCCTCTTACTTTGCCTCCTCCATCCTTTGCTCCATCTTCTCGGCCTCCTCCTGCCAAGAAATGGAGTTCACCGCAGTGACGTATCACTCCCTCACCACCTTGGAGTCTCTACTGACCTGAAACTGGATCCCCTCGGTGTTGAACTTCAAGCACTGGTGAAAGGATGAGGGAATGCAGCGGAAGACACTGATGAGAGACCTCCGGAATATGGCATTTTAACTGTTGGGGGCATCCATAATGACGAACCTGTAGTTTCGGGACTGCCCCCCAGAGTGACATAAATCCCCACTCCTCCTTCAACCTCCTTCCTCTCCCCGAAGAACCCAAACAGAGATCTGTCTGAGGCCAGCACCCTCTTGGACTCCACCTTCATCTCGTAGAATGCCTTCTTAAAGATGACGTTGACCGAACTCCCATTGTCGATGAGGATCCCGGAGATGGTGAAGTTCTCGACTGTGGTCTTGATGACAAACGCATCGCAGAAGGGGTCCTCGTGATCTGGCTTGTCCTTCCTTGAGAAGGTGATCTTCTCCTCCGGGGGTGGGGTCTAGGATGTGGATCCAATACTCCGACGATACATGTTGTGGAGACTTGCCTTCTGGGAAGCCTCTACCCCTACCCCCCCCCCCCCATTGATCATCTTGATCCCTACTCGGGCCCCAACATCGGCCCGGTCCTCACGCCTATCCTCCTCTGCTCTAGGAAGGACTTATTCAATCCGCACTACCCGGTAGTCTTGTTGTTGTTGTTGCTCTCTGTGTCCTCTTATCTCGAGGAACTCTGGGCACGTGGTTGTAGCATGCCCCTCCTCCTGATGGAAGTCACAATAGGGTAACTCTACCCTGACTTCCATCCTCCTCCTTTGAGTGGCTATCGTCATAGCCTGGTGCTGATCGGGGAGAGGGGGTCTCTGCCCCTGCCTCCATCCTGGTGGTGGAACTTACCCTGGCCCCCCTGGTAGTTATCTCCTTCATAGAAAACCCTCCGCTGTCCCTAATCCTGCCACTCCTACTGCTTCCAGCCGAGCCAATTATTCGGCTCTTGGCGCCCCCACCTCTACCACAACCTCTAGCTATTCCCGCTGCTGGGGTTTAGCTCTCCTCACCTCCTGACCTCGGCCTCCTCCTGGCCCCTTCTCCACCTCCATGGCCCACCTGGACAGCTTCCTCGTGAACTCAGGGTTTAACACCTCCCCTTCGACTTCTCTTGCCGCCCACTCCATCAGCTTCTCGTAGGAGAGAGGTGGCACCCTCTTAAGCTCCATCCTGAAGAAACCTTGTTGCAACCCCAAGGTAAAGTCCATCATCAGGGTGTGCCATGGCATCTCCTGGACCTGGGTCACCTTCTTCCCAAGTTGCCGAGCCGGGGCATCCTCACCTAGAGCCGGGGCGGCGGTGACTGGGATAGGTGGTGTCAAGCACTCGTCACGTGCATTGAGTACAAACCCGATAAGGCCGAGCACCTCTTGCCTAAACTCCTCGAACATCCCCGTCGTGGAGAGTGGGGGAGGGGGTGGTGAGTTGTACCTGTCCGAACCTTGCCCTTCTCCTCCAGTCATCAGGACTGCTGAAGATTTTCTATGTTGACCATGTTCCACGCTCACCACACCAAAAATGATGAAACAAAAAACTCGGTCTCTTTAGAGTTCTCCCTTGGGGAAGGGTTGATCGCACACTTACTTCTCTCTCGCGAGCCAAACGACTAAAGAAAAAGAATAGGGAACAGACCAAAGGGATCAGTGCGGAGGACCCACCACACACCCAGAAGATCTTAGAGCACTTCCCCTCCCTAGCCAAATGCTGAGCTAAGGATACCTCAGAAAATACTAGAAGACCGGGACACAAGTAAGCATGCCTTCTAAGGTACCCTAATAGGTCGCGAAACCGACTCTTATTTAGCGGGTTTGTTCGATTGGTCGAACGTCAAGGACTGCTAAAAAGCGAGTTTTTAACGAAAGGATGCAAGTGCACCTATCGCATGTAGTACTCGATATTCGGTGGGAATATCGAGGTCGTATTGTTCTCGGGGTCGGGTTGATTATTTTTACACTTTTTGGAGTAAATATTATTTTACCGAAAATACGGTGCAGATTTTATTTAACTAAGGCAGATAAAATAAAGGCACGAAAATGAGTTAGGAAATTTGATGAAGGATTAACGCTCGGCATCGAATCGGATAAAGACTAAATCGAATCTTAATAATTAGAGAACTAAATTTTCAAATTAATTAAAGGCAACTTAGCCGCGGAGGTTCCACAAATATGTGCTCACCTAGCTATAGGGATATCGCTCACCTGAACATTAAAACAATTCGACCGAACTCTCGTCCGACGAAGGATTCCTCTTAATGCCTGTTTTACCCTAAGAACCCCGTTATTGGGTGGGGAACCCAATCCGGTAGAGTTACGCTTCTCCTCTCTCGAGGGTATGCAGGCAACTCTTTTTACCCAAGGGTGATCAGTCCATACGCACGACCACTCGTCTAGCTAGCGTATGGGTAACGGAAATAGAGTCCACACATCGATATGTGGTTCTACGCATCGTATACCCGGGGGAAACCTTAAGCCCTTTAATTAAAGTGAGAAAAAGATACTTTAATTATTTAGAGTGATTTCATATATCCCAATGCTCTTCGATGCTGAGGGATAAGAACGATTAGCCACTCATCGGTATGGGGATGGCTTATGATTTTAATGAGGCGTGAGTTTGAGACTAAGCGCTAAAGGGTTACAAAAAAAGGGACAGAAAATAACACAACGTTAGAAAATTATAAAACTAACTAAAACGAGAACTCACACCTTTTAAAATAATAAAATAAAAAACTAAGTTACACAAAAAAAGAGAAATTACAAGTCCTACTCGAATGAGTAGGCGAGAAATAAATGCATTACAAGTCCTACTAAAACAAGTAGGCGGGAAATGACATGTCCTACTCAAACGAGTAGGCGGGATATGACAAGTCCTACAAAATGAGTAGGCGGGAAATGAAAGTGGGTCCTACTCGAATAAGTAGCCGAGAAGTAAATGCACACACACACTCTACATGTTTGAAAGAAAGCAATGAAAATTATCTCATACACTCACAAACTCTACATAATTGAGAAAGCGATAAAAGAAAGCAAGAAAAATTATCTCATACACTCACACACACACAACAAAAAGAGAAAGAAAACAAACTTATCTTAAAAATTAAAATAACAACTTTTTCATTGTTATAATTTTATAAAACAGTTTTTAAAACTGGAAAAAAAGTTGAAAAGAACAAAAGTTTTACAAAAACAAAAAAGACTAAGTAGAAAAGGAAAGATAGAAAGCCACTTTGAAAATACTTGTATAAAACCATAAAAATGGAATTAAAGTACTAAAAAAAACTTAACTTAAATAATCCTAAGTGACAAGAGAATAAAAGTTATCATAACAACTAATAACTATAAAAGAAAACCTAGAACAAAAGCTAAGCAAAACAAAACTATGAAAACATAAAAACATGAAGTTAAACTCATACACACACACACACACACATTTTTAAGAGAAAGACAAAGAAAAACAAAGGATAAAAAGGAGAACAAAAGTGGGTCACTCACACCCATTCCAAGACAACATAAGGAGAGAAAATCTAACATATTTATTAAGGAAAAAGCTGATTACAAAGCTATAACAAACATAAAAGAGAGGGGGAGAAAATTCTCCTTACATAGCAAGAAGTGCACCCAAGCAGCCCACAAAAAACAAAATTGGCCAAAAGTTTGAACCCTTAGACCTTACAGAGAAGTTCTATTTATAAGCAAAAAATCAGAGATGACACGCCCTGGTCACGGGCGTGTCATGTTGGCTTGCTGAGGACAGCAAAATTTTGGTGACTGGTCGATTTCTGGAAGCTTCTAGATCGGTATACGTGTTGGTTACGGGCGTGACAGGGATGTCACGAGCATGTTAGCAAGAATGCCTGGTGGAGGTGTTGAGCTGGGTTCGACGAACATTGAACTAGGATCGACGAACATCGATCGGGATTGACACGGGCATGTCGAATTTTCCACGGGTGTGACATGCAAAGCGTCAAGTGTTGAGGCATCGAGCGTCGAGTGGTTTATGGCTTCATTTCGTCGAGCGCAATTTGGCAGAATTTCATCGTGTAACACCCCAAAATGTGGTAGGAGCGACGGGGATCGAATTTGGCCAAGACAGGGTTTTGGTGCAGGTGACACGGCCCCCGACACGGGCGTATCGAAGGCCGTGTCGGGCGTGTCGAGCTCGGGCCGTGTCGTCGACCAGTTCAGGTCGACGATGGTCGTGTGGTGGAACACGGCCTAGGACACGGGCGTGTCCCAGGCCGTGTCATACCTGTGCTGTGCGGTTGGGTACACGGGCAATGACACGGGCATGAACACGGGCGTGTCTAGTTTGACACGGGCGTGTCCGATGCCGTGTCACCAAGCCGTGTACCTCTCTGACTGCGAAGTGTTGATTTATTGCACACGGGGGGCGTGACACGGGTACCGACACGGGCGTGTCGCAGGCGACACGGGCGTGTCGGAGGCCGTGTCACATGCCGTATTGCTGGTTTTCAATCTTGGTCGAGATGGCAAATGAGCTACAAGGCCAGGCACACGGCCGTGTGCCAACCCGTGTTCGGCCCAGATTTTATGATTTTGGATTTAATCCAGACCGTTCGTTTCCTTGGCTTTGGATCCGACGGTGGGGGGCTGCTCCTGGGTGGTTATAGTCGGGAAATAGGGTTTAGAAACCCATTTTCCATTGGCCAATCTCTCTCTAAAGGTTAGAGAGAAGGGAGAGCAAGGTGGAAGGAGGAGTCCAAGATCCGGCCGCCGGAAGAGCTTCGGAGCTCCGAATCGTGATCCGAGTCCAGATCCGCGGAGGCAACGCCGTTGCGGTGCTTTCCAACTGTATAGTTTTCGATGGCGCCGCGGAAGAATGCAAGGGTAACGATTTCTCATCCTTGGGCATGTGAAGCCCTCTTTTCCTTTACATAGGAAGCCCTCTCTCGCGAGTGAGCGAAGAGTTGGAGCGTTCCTTGGGGTAGATATGTGAAGTCCCCCTTGTATAGAGTCCGTATGCGTAAACGGACATAGACATTGTTTGTGAAGCCTATTCGGACATGTTGGTCCGGATCGGTGATGTTGCATTGCATTTGAACCGGGCCAGAATCCGGATGTTTGGGCGTTTTCGGGTTTTCTACGTGGTAGATTGCATCAGGGAGCCTTGGAGATTAACTCCAAGGTGCACCCGGAAAACTGGGAAAAAGCGGGTTTTTCCAACACGGTGGCCGGGGGCCAACGTGAACATAACCGGGTTATGTGACTATTGTGGTGGAAACGGGACGCGGTGAGTCTTGGCCTGCCATATGGCTTAAATTATCGTTGCGATATGAGCACGGGTCAGGTGGAACCGTACCCGGTCTATGTCGTTCGGTAGGACCGTTGGCATGGATGAGGGTCTTCGGCGGTCTATGGCTTAAATTGCCGTGACCAAGGCCAATAAGAAAAAATGCTCATATGGATGACCGTCCAAGAGGCGGTGGTGGATTGGGAACGTCTATGGCTTGAATTGACGTGACGTTGGCCGGTTCGCCGAGAATGTGCCCTGAGTGCACGGGGTGTGTGGCCGTGCGAGCCCACGCCTGTGGTGAAGTGCAAATACTTTATATAATTGCCTATGCTAATAAAGTGCAGGGAAAGAGCATTGCCGCCCCGAATGTGGGGGCGGGATCATTATAATTTGGTCAGCATTGCTGACCGTTTCTATTGTTTGCCACCGGACGGTGGTTTATGGCTTGTAGGTGCTGCGGAGCAGAGCGGGAAATAGCGGGCTAAAGCCCTTGTTGCTGTGCCATCCCTCGAAGGCCTAATTGCTTATGTTTCTTTCCCGTTTTCATGTATGGCCGGCCTGCGTGCCGAAGTTTGGAAAGCACTATTTTTGTTAAGTGAACAATGTAAGGCCTTAAGGCCAGTTCTCTTTTGTGTATGATTACATTCCTGAGTTTGTAGTGGACATTCGTGCTGTGTAGCAGGGTTCTTGTTCTCTTTGCAACTATATAAAATTGCTTCTGCTAGGTGTTGTGTAGGGCATGGTGATTGGTTGAATGGTTTCAACGTGTAACCAACCGGTTTGTCCATAGTATATGGCGTCGGGCCCCGGCCGGACCTACTGCTATATGCTATGCGACGGATAGGGGTGTTACAAATTGGTATTAGACTTTTGGTTTCGGTCAAGCTTAAATGAATTCGTGGGTGAATTCACTTTAAGGGGTGGTGAGCACATGTGTGTGCGTCATCGTTATAACAAGAAAAGAACCCATGAATGTCCACTTAGGAATGAAAATACACATGTTTGAGGAACCTGCGTGTTCCTATAATTGCTGTTTGCAGTAATTTTTGGTCGCTTATCGGTGTTTTGCACGATTATAGGTGACCAGGAGTGGTGCTGGGCCGTCTGAACGGCCAGGTTCTGAGGCGAGCAGTGCGCCAAGCGATGCGCCTGCAACACCTCCGTCTGCCGAGACCATTAGATTGGTGGCAGAAGCTGTCTTTGCTATGATCAATGCGCAGCCTGCAAGGCAGGTGCAGCAACCTACTCATGCTGTGGAGCAAGTACCGCTTCAGACGGCAGAGCAAAGGAGGGTTGAGCAAGTAGTTTTGGAGCCAGAGTTGCCTCGGAGAGCAACTGAAAGACAACTGAAGCACGTGATGGGCTTTCATCCACCGGTATTCACGGGGGCAGAAACCCCGACACAAGCAGAGGATTGGCTCTCAAGGGTCAACAGGGTGATGACTGCGACGGAAACAGAAGAGTGGCAGAAGACCACTATAGCGACTTTCCTTTTGGATGGGGACGCAAGACTATGGTGGGAAGGCCTAGAGCTACATCAGTTACAGGGAAGGCCGTTGGCCGAAGTTTCGATGGAGGAGTTTGCGAGACTGTTCATGGCTCGATACCTCCCCTCGACGCAGAGAATTGCGCTAGAAAGCGAGTTTCAGAAGTTGGTGCAAGGGGATTGCACTGTTGATGAGTACCTCCACGAGTTTACTCGGCTGGGGAGATATGCCGGCGCTACCTTCGCAGACGAGGAGCGCAAGACGAGCCACTTCTACGAAGGGCTAAGAGATGATTTAAGGTTGCTACTGTCGGGGCCTAAGGCGCAGGGTTTCATGACCCTGGTCAGTTCGGCCCGGTCCTTGGAGAAGGACATGAGGAATGTCCAAGCGAAGAAGGAATCCGGTAGTAAGAAAGCGGAGTTTAAGGCACAGACTACGTCGAAGTTGGGCTATCGAAAATTCTTCAAGAAAGCTAAGACGTCGGGTCCAGCTGCTTCAGGTGCCTCGAGGGCAACTACCAATCGAACCCCGAGCGCTTGTTTCACGTGTGGAAAGACGGGGCACTTTGCCCGTGATTGCTGGAGTGGACACTCAAAGTCCAAAAGGAAGCAAGGAGCTACCTACGAGGAGAAGGTCAAGGCGGTGGAGTCAACCGCGTCCCACTATGCTCCGACTCAGCCTAGAGTCTATAACTTGGGCCAGCAGGAGGCCATCAAGCAAGCGGATGTGGTGACAGGCATGAGTTAATTTATAGCAAGTTAGCTTTAATACCGTTATCTATTGCTTGTTATCCTAATATTGTTTGTATAGGCTTTGTTGTGATTAGTGATAGTCCGGCACGGGCACTGTTCGACACGGGAGCTTCACATTCCTTCTTGTCCGAAAGTTTCATATCGCGCATCGGAGTCCCTTCTTCGATGGCAAAGGACAAGTTGGATGTGCTGCTACCGAATGGGTGCTCGATGCGTGCGGACAGGGTGTGCGCCGTAAAGGTTCACATTGGGAGACAAGAGTTCGACTTGCTAGCGTCATTGCTGCCGCTAGTAGAGTTCGACGTGATCTTTGGGATGGATTGGCTTTCGGAGCAGAAAGCTTGGATTGACTGTGACCGGATGGAGGTCAAGCTGGGTGTAGGGCGGGAGACTACATTCGAGGGGCTGAAGGGGTCGAGCAAGACACTGATGTCTGCTCTTCAGGTGGTGAAGGTAGTTCGTGCTGGTGCAGAGCTGTTCTTCGCATTAGTGGGAGCTGTGGAGCCAAAGTCCACTTTGGTTGAGATTCCCGTGGTTTGCGAATACCCCGATGGGTTCCCGGATAGTATTCCCGGAGCCCCACCGCAGCGGGAGATCGATTTCACCATCGAGCTCGTGACGGGTGCCAAGCCCGTGTCACGTGCTCCTTATAGGTTGGCGCCAAAGGAGATGGCGGAGTTGAAGGTTCAGCTGGAGGAGCTGGTGGAGCAAGGTTATGTGCGTCCAAGTTCTTCGCCTTGGAGCGCACCGGTCCTCTTCGTTAAGAAGAAGGACGGAAGTATGCGGTTGTGTATCGACTACAGAGAATTGAACAAGCTGACGGAGAAGAATAAGTACCCGATCCCGAGGATTGATGATCTCTTTGATCAGTTAGTCGGATCGTCGGTATACTCCAAGTTGGACTTGAAGTCGGGGTACTATCAGCTGAGGATCAGGGAGTGTGATATCCCAAAGATGGCATTCAGTACGAGGTATGGACATTTCGAGTTCACGGTCATGCCGTTTGGACTGACGAATACGCCATCAGTGTTTATGGATTTGATGAACAGGACGTTCCGAGTCTTCCTGGATCGCTTTGTGATCGTCTTTATTGACGATATATTGGTGTACTCGCAGTGCGAAGAAGACCACTTCAAGCACTTGCACCTGGTATTGGAGACTCTGAGAAGGAATGAGCTTTACGCAAAGTTCTCCAAGTGCGAGTTCTGGCTACCCTCGGTAGCGTTCCTTGGTCATATAGTGAGTGGGGAAGGTATAGCGGTGGATCCGGCGAAGATCGTTGCGATACGGGAGTGGCCTGCGTTATCTTCTGTCGCGGAAGTCCGTAGTTTTCTCGGGCTTGCCGGATATTACAGGCGCTTCGTAGAGAACTTCTCGCGGATAGCTTTACCTCTCACGATGTTGACAAGGAAGGATCAGAGATTCTTGTGGACGCAAGAGTGCGTGCAAGCTTTTGAGGAGCTGAAGAGGCGGTTGACCACGGCGCCAGTGCTTAGTTCGCCGAGAGGGACTGAGGGCTTCGAGGTGTATAGCGACGCTTCGGGTAGTAGCTTGGGCTGCGTGTTGTTGCAACATGGGAGCATGATAGCGTATGGATCGCGTCAGTTGAAGGTGCATGAAAGAAATTATCCGGTGCATGACTTGGAGTTGGCGGCCGTGATATTTGCACTCAAGTTGTGGAGGCACTACCTTTACGGCGTAAGGGTCGATATATACACCGATCACAAGAGCCTAAAATACTTGTTGGATCAAAAGGACCTTAATATGAGGCAGAGGAGGTGGATGGAGTTCCTTGGGGACTACACCTTCAAAATACATTATGTACCCGGGAAGTGCAATGCAGTTGCGGATGCGCTGAGCCGCAGGGCTCCCGACCAAGCCAACTGGTTGTCGGTACATGATGAGCGGCTAGTACGGGAGTTGGAGGAGCTTGAGATCTGTTGCATTGACAAGCAGACGAGCGCCAAGGCAATGTTAAACTGGACAGAGGTGCAGTATGACCTGGCTGACCGGGTTCGGCAGGCATTGGAGTTAGATGACTCCATGAAGGAGCTTATGGAGGCCGCTCTGGATGGGTCAAATTCCCAGTTCTCGGTCGAAGATGGTTTATTAAGGAAGGATCATCGGTTGTGCGTCCCGAGCGGGGGTAACCTCCGGGCGGAGTTGATGTACGAGGCTCATCATACCAAGTACTCAATCCACCCAGGGAGCACGAAGATGTATCGTGATCTCAAAAAGTTGTTTTGGTGGCAGGGGCTCAAGAAAGATGTGGCGTTGTACGTAGCTAAATGCCAAACGTGTGCCTTGGTGAAGGCGGAATGCCAAAAGCCGGGAGGATTTCTGAATTCCTTGCCTATACCGGAGTGGAAATTCGACGATATATCTATGGACTTTGTGCACGGGTTGCCAAGGTCGCAGAAGGGGAACGACGCCATCTGGGTGATCGTAGATCGGCTAACCAAGGTGTCGCATTTCATTCCGCATAGGAAGGATGACTCGGTGGAGAAATTGGCAAAGTTGTATGTTGACAATATTGTTAGGCTGCATGGTGTGCCCCGTAGCATTGTGAGTGATCGCGATGGGCGGTTCACGTCAAATGATTGGAGGTTGGTGCAGCAGATGTTGGGAATAAAGTTAAAGTTCAGTACAGCTTTCCATCCGCAGACGGATGGGCCGACCAAGAGGGTCAATAGAACGATGGAGGACATGCTCTGCATGTGTGTTCTAGACTTCGGGAAGCATTGGGAAGACCACCTACATTTGGTGGAGTTTGCGTACAACAACAGCTACCAAGCGAGTATACAAATGGCGCCCTTCGAGGCCCTGTATGGTAGGAAGTGTCGCACGCCGTTATCGTGGCTTGAAACGGGTGAGGCAAGGTTGTACAAGAAGCAGGAGGTGGAGAGTGCTACCTCGTTAGGGCGGATCATTCGGGAGCGCTTGTTGATCGCTCAGGACCGGCAGGCGAAGTATTACAATGCCAAGCACCGGAACGTGGAGTTCGCGGTAGGAGATTGGGTATACCTCAATGTGAAGTCGTTCAAGGGGGTTTTGCGGGTGAGACGCTTGAAGAAGCTGAGCCCAAGATACCTTGGACCTTTTGAGGTTCTGGAGCGAGTCGGCGAAGCTGCATACCGTTTGAAGCTATCAGTGGAGTTGAGTGGATTACATGATGTGTTCCACATTTCTGTGTTGCGGAAGGTGGTGCAAGAGCCTTCGCAGGTGATCGCGGTTGACCAAGTGCCGGTGGACGAAGGGTTGGCGACTAGGGTCAAGCCCATTCGTATTGAAGATGTTGAGGTCAAGAGACTCCGTAACAAGGAGATCCGGATGGTTAAGGTCCGGTGGGATAATTGCGGGCGTGAGGAGCTCTCTTGGGAACGGGAGCAGACTATACTCGAGGAGTACCCGGAATTGTTCCGCTCAGGTACTGTTTTACTTTAAGTCCTATTTTTCCTTTATTAATTTCGTGGGCGAAATTCTTTAAGGGGGGTAGAATTGTAACACCCCAAAATGTGGTAGGAGCGATAGGGATCGAATTTGGCCAAGACAGGGTTTTGGTGCAGGTGACACGGCCCCCGACACGGGCGTGTCGAAAGCCGTGTCGGGCGTGTCGAGCTCGGGCCATGTCGTCGACCAGTTCAGGTCGACGATGGTCGTGTGGCTGAACACGGCCTAGGACACGGGCATGTCCTAGGCCGTGTCACACCTGTGCTGTGCGGTTGGGTACACGGGCAATGACACGGGCATGAACACGGGCGTGTCTAGTTTGATACGGGCGTGTCCGATGCCGTGTCACCAAGCCGTGTACCTCTCTGACTGCGAAGTGTTGATTTATTGCACACGGGGGGCGTGACACGGGTACCGACACGGGCGTGTCGCAGGCGACACGGGCGTGTCGGAGGCCGTGTCACATGCCGTATTGCCGGTTTTCAATCTTGGTCGAGACGGCGAATGAGCTACACGGCCAGGCACACGGCCGTGTGCCAACCCGTGTTCGGCCCAGATTTTATGATTTTGGATTTAATCTGGACCGTTCGTTTCCTTGGCTTTGGATCCGACGGTGGGGGGCTGCTCCTGGGTGGTTATAGTCGGGAAATAGGGTTTAGAAACCCATTTTCCATTGTCCAATCTCTCTCTAAAGGTTAGAGAGAAGGGAGAGCAAGGTGGAAGGAGGAGTCCAAGATCCGGCCGCCGGAAGAGCTTCGGAGCTCCGAATCGTGATCCGAGTCCAGATCCGCAGAGGCGACGCCGTTGCGGTGCTTTCCAACCGTATAGTTTTTGATGGCGCTGCGGAAGAATGCAAGGGTAACGATTTCTCATCCTTGGGCATGTGAAGCCCTCTTTTCCTTTGCATAGGAAGCCCTCTCTCGCGAGTGAGCGAAGAGTTGGAGCGTTCCTTGGGGTAGATATGTGAAGTCCCCCTTGTGTAGAGTCTATATGCGTAAACGGACATAGGCATTGTGTGTGAAGCCTATTTGGACATGTTGGTCCGGATTGGTGATGTTGCATTGCATTTGAACCGGGCAAGAATCCGGATGTTTGGGTGTTTTCGGGTTTTCTACGTGGTAGATTGCATCAGGGAGCCTTGGAGATTAACTCCAAGGTGCACCCGAAAAACTGGGCAAAAGAGGGTTTTGCCAACACGGTGGCCGGGGGCCAACGTGAACATAACCGGGTTATATGACTATTGTGGTGGAAATGGGACGCGGTGAGTCTTCGCCTGCGCATATGGCTTAAATTGCCATTGCGATATGAGCACGGGTCAGGCGGAACCGTACCCGGTCTATGTCGTTCGGTAGGACCGTTGGCATGGATGAGGGTCTTCAGCGGTCTATGGCTTAAATTGCCGTGACCAAGGCCAATAAGACAAAATGCTCATGTGGATGACCGTCCAAGAGGCGGTGGTGGATTGGGAACGTCTATGGCTTGAATTGACGTGACGTTGGCCGGTTTGCCGAGAATGTGCCCTGAGTGCACGGGGTGTGTGGCCGTGCGAGCCCACGCCTGTGGTGAAGTGCAAATACTTTATATAATTGCATATGCTAATAAAGTGTAGGGAAAGAGCATTGCCGTCCCGAATGTGGGGGCGGGATCGTTATAATTTGGTCAGCATTGCTGACCGTTGCTATTGTTTGCCACCGGGCGGTGGTTTGTGGCTTGCAGATGCTGCGGAGCAGAGCGGGAAATAGCGGGCTAAAGCCCTTGTTGCTGTGTCGGCCCTTGAAGGCCTAATTGCTTATGTTTCTTTCCCGTTTTCATGTATGGCCGGCCTGCGTGCCGAAGTTTGGAAAACACTATTTTTGTTAAGTGAACAATGTAAGGCCTTAAGGCCAGTTCTCTTTTGTGTATGATTACATTCCTGAGTTTGTAGTGGACATTCGTGCTGTGTAGCAGGGTTCTTGTTCTCTTTGCAACTGTATAAAATTGCTTCCGCTAGGTGTTGTGTAGGGCGTGGTGATTGCTTGAATGGTTTCAACGCGTAACCAACTGGTTTGTCCGTAGTATATGGCGTCGGGCCCGGGCCGGACCTACTGCTATATGCTATGCGACGGATAGGGGTGTTACACATCGACTGCTGAGCTGGGCTGGACGAATGTCGATCAGGAAATTTGAGGCAGTCACAGGCATGTTCCAGAATCATCACGGGCATGTTCCAGAAGGTTTATTTGGGGAATGTGTTGAGTTGTTGCCATGATGGCGACGTCTTGTCTGGGACAGGTGGATTGGTTACAGGCGTGTAGCATATTTACACGGGCGTGACTGGTAGTTTGACGAACGTCGAGCTGGAGGCGTCGAGTGTCGAGACGGATTGACACGGGCGTGCCGAATTGGGCCACAGGCGTGTACTTTGGTTTTAGATTGTTTTCTGCAAAATTCCAAAAGACAAAATGAAGGCTATGTTAGAAGATATATACAAAATGGAGAATTTTATTAAATAAAAATAACTAAAATTAACGAAAATAAACTAAAATGACTTAATTAACATACGTAAATATATATATATATACAACTTATCAAATACCCCCATACTTAAACTTTTGCTATTCTAGAGCAAAAGTTGGATACGAACTTATAGGGAATTAGAAGAAATCCTAAATTTTGCTACCGCTTAAATTAAATAAAAGAGAGATCTAAATAAACATACGGGGCATAAGTGGTAAGTCCTAAAATTATGAACATGATTTAAATAGAGGAAAAGTTTGGCCAAAAGACTTCTTGATGTACTCAAAAAGAAGCAAAATTTTGTAATCGTTAGCTTAATAAAAATATTTTGGAATTATAGAAACTTTAGCTTGTGGGAGTTTTACGGGAAATAATGCAATTTAAAAATTATGCTCTCAAAACAATTTTAAATTAAGTCTATAATGATTGAAATTGGCTGGGGGTATTTTTGTTTATGAAGAGGGCTTAGATTTTGAGGTGAGGTAATTTTTTTTCAAACCTCTAATAATTTTTTTGGATGTTTTAGGACAATGAAATCTTATTTTCCTTAACATATAAATTTTTGGAATAATTTCAAATTAACCCAACATATATGTATAGGAGTAATGAAGTTTATCCTCTTACTCCGTAACATATAATATTTTTAAATATTGGATGTTTATGCTTACGGAACGAAATCTTGTTCCCATTGACATAGGTTCTTTTAGGAGTAAAATTTTGTTATCATGCCAAGTAAGGCATGATAAATATATAGAGAAATGGTTTTCAAAGAGAAAACTAGATTTTAATAAAAAAAAAGTTCGAGAGCAACCTTTATAAATTTAACGTTCCTATGTTTCAGAAAGCTAGAAGTTAACATAATTGAATCTTACAGTTGTTTATTTCTAACATCATACACGTGCTCTATTTATGATAAATTAGAAGTAGTGTCGAAAACGAGTCCTATATCTTATGAACAAAGTATAATAAATTCTTTAAAACTTAACCCCGGATATTTAAATCTATCAATCTATAATTAATAAATGAATAATAAACAAAGAATTAATGAAATTCACTTATAAATAAACTTGCAACTGTATTTTTGGAGAGCAAAAAGGGTTAAGAATAGAATATTTGATTTATTTGTTTTATATTTTTTGGATTTTTAAGGTTATCATCTTTTTTGTGTGTTTTTTATTTATTTCTTTAATATATACATAAAAAATGCGAAAAAGATATATATATATATATATATATATATATATATATATATTAAATTTTATGTTTGTTTTCTAAAAATTTTTTTGTATTTTTGAGATTTTTAAGCAAATATTTACAAGAGAGAAAAAAAGAAAAGGTTTTTTACAAAGAGGAGGAAGAAAGGAAGAGGCGAGAGAGAAAAGAATATTAATAAAAATATTTATAGAAAATATATATAGAAAATATTTACAAAGAAAAATATTTACAAAGTAAATCTAAATATATATTTTTTGTTTAATTTTTTTTTTTGTAATTTTTTTTTTATTTTTGATGATAAATTTTTTTTTAGTTTTGAGTTTTCATTTTATAACTTTTTGTTTACTTTTGTTTTTGTTTTCATTTTTATATTTGTTTTTAAAAATTTTTAAGTGCACAAAATGGGAGTGCAGAAAGGAAAGCATGAAAACACCCCCATAATTAATCCCAACATTGTCCCCAATGTTGCAAAATAAGTATATGGAACAAAAATGAAATGAAATGTAATATGTACAAAAAATAAAACAGGAGAGTAGGAACTTCACTGGAATGTGTTCGGGGAGGCCCATTCAAAATCCCTACATTATTAGAACAAGAAGGAAACAAAATAAGGAAAGAGCGAAAAAGGTAGACGTGGGTGCCTCCCAGGAGCGCTTTATTTATAGTCGTGTAGCTTGACTATTATGGCGGGGGTTATAATGTTGAGGAAAGTTATGGTTTTGTTAAAACCTATAACTAGATCGCCCGCTATGTATGACTTTAACAGATGACCGTTTACTTTAAACGAACCTTTTTCTTGGTGGGAGATGAGTACGGTCCCATATGGCCAAACCTCTTCAACATTGAAGGGGCTGGACCATCGCGATTTTAGCTTACCGGGAAAAAGTCTAAGACGTGAATTATAAAGAATGACAAGATCGCCCAGAGAAAAAATTTTGGGGACTTGATTTTTCGATTGTGATAGAACTTAGAATGCTCCTTATAGAACTTATTGCTCTCGTAAGCATTTGCACGGCATTCATCAAGCTCGTTTAGTTGCAGTTTTCTATTTTGAGCGGCTTAGTTAGCGTCGGGGTTTACGAGTTTTAGAGCCCAAAGAGCGCGATGCTTTAGTTTTACGGGGAGATGGAACGCTTTGCCATAGACTAATCGAAACAGCGTACAACCAATTGCGGTTTTGTATGCAATCTGATATGCCCACAACGCATCGTCGAGTTTGACGGACCAATCTTTCCTATTAAGTGAAACCGTTTTTTTTTCTAATATACGCTTAATCTCTCGATTTACTACCTCGACTTGGCCACTTGTTTGTGGGTGGTAGGGGTGGCAAGTTTGTGTGTGACTTCGTATTTAACTAACGTCTTAGCCATTTACACGTTACAGAAATTTGTTCCCCTATCACTCACAATAGCTCTAGGTGTGTCGAAGCGAGAAATTAATTTTTTTAGAAAGGTAATAATGACTCGCACATCATTGGTGGGGAGACCTTTCGCTTCTGTCCACCTTGATACGTAGTTGACTGCCACTAAAATATATATATTTTTAAAAGAAGGAGGTAGGGGGCCGACAAAATTGATGCCCTATAAATCGAAGATTTCGCACTCTAAAAAAAAAATTTAAGGCATCTTATCGCGACGAGAGATGTTACCCGACCGCTGACAGCTATCGCATGAGCGCACATAATTGTGAGCGTCTTTAAGGAGAGTGGGTGATGCGTTTGAACGGCAAGTGTACCGGTCGCACAAGTATATAAAATGGGTGGCTTTACCAAGTATCGATCTCTTCAAGGAACACAGTAAGGGGGGGAGTTAATATCGAGGAGGACTTGAGATTGAAGCCCTTAGGTCGGAGTTATCTATGGGGGTTTTGATGGTTGCGATAAAATAAAGTAAAACACTAACAACTAGTCCTATGCAACGCCGCTATGTGATGCTTCGCCAGGCGGGAAGGATTACTACACGGGCCGTTATGCACCGAATTGCTGGGCGGATGGGCGAGTAGGCAAGCATAAGAACCAAACGAACCGAGGAATATGAGGGTCGTAAGCACCTCTTCGCTTCGCACGCTTCTAGCAATTGCTAGAACGGCAAAAATGGAATGTGCTGGTGGATGGATGGATAAATTGGTGCACCTTAAGCAAACAACGAAAACATACAATCACATAGACATGATTAAACAAAAACGTATATTACAACAAGCATACTTCATCAAATACAAGAGATCAACTAAACTATCAACAACAAGAGAAGAAAAGTGTGTAAAATCGACCGGATCTGAAGTCTTGCCGAGGATTTACGGTAGGATTCTTCGGGTTGTCACTCCGCGTCCTAGCTCGGTCCTCAACTGCGTCCGATGTAGAGGAGGCTGTCACTCAATCCCATTGGACCCATCTTCTTCGTGTCACGAGCCGGTGGAGGATGGCACAACTTCCCTAGCTTGGTGGAGAAAGCTAGATAAAATCCCCTTTTGAAGCTCTAGGATGAAGGAGGAGGTCGGGAGGAGCTCCGGCTTGGATTTGGCATTTAATGCTTGCCCGGATCTTCTCCCCTTCGTGGAACGGCGGATTTCGCCTTAAAAATGCGGAGGAGTTGGCGTACAAGAAGTCTGTCAAAAACTGTTCTCAAATGGCAGAAAATTTGCTCTTAAATAGAAAAAGATCAGAGAATTGGTCACGCACGGTCTTGCGCACGACCGTGCATGAACCGTGCGATATTAGCGCGCAGATAATGCTTGAGGAAGAAGAAGCGTTGACCGTGCGTTTTACTCGCGCACGGGCGATTCTGCCCGTACGTGAAGGAAATCACACGGGTAAACATAGAGCGCAGGAATACAGGAGAAAACAGTGGAACCGTGTGTTTTACTCGCACACGGTCGTTGTTGCCCGTGCGTGAAGGAAACGCACGATTAACCACAGATCACTGGAAAGCTTGGCAAAAGGTGCAGGCCTTGCGATTCCTTCTCACACAGTTTTGCCGAAACCGTGCGGGACAAATCGCACGGGTAGAAACAAATGCCCCGGGAAAGCTATGTAAAACGCACGATTGGACTGGAACTATGCGAGAAGAAATGCGTACGACCGTGCATTTTACACAGAAACTATAAAATGAGATTGGACAACGTGACCACCTGCACAACAATGAAACCAACTGGAGCACCAGCTCCCATCAACAGAATGCAAACAACAACAACAAAATGAGCTACGGGGAGCACCAGGTGCTTTCCCCCAACAAAAGCATGTGCAATTGCACACCCACGGGCATATAAGTGCACTTCCTATGGAAATAAAGGTTAGAAGAAATGTAAACGATAACATACTAAAAGGGAAGTGCAAATGTGTGAAAACTAGCCCAGATGAGTCCGCAAAACCCTATATAAATCGGAATCATCACACCCCCATACTTACCTGTTTGTGCGTCCCGAGCAAACAAAATCTATGTAGACAGAAAAAATTACTTAACTGACAAAGAAATTGTGATATGAAGTAACATGCGAAGTCGTATGCTCGTAGGCGTAAAAATATAAATAGATGAAATTTTTAAGTATGCAAAATAGTTTATACTTTTCACAATGCGTATCAAAATTTTATTACTACTCAAAAATGGAATCACGGTGAATCATTCGGTCACGCATAGGAAGAAAGTAGGCAGGCCACTAAGGTGAGCTTTGCCAAAGACAGGGGCTCAGGATCACCTCCAAAGGAATCCACCAATGTCGGTGACCATACGCTCGCCCATTCACACTCTCTCCATGACACTTGGCAGACTCAAACGTGAATTAGTATGTCTTTTAGGAAAATAATTGGCCATAGCCGAAGGCGGGATAGACAAGGTAAACAAGACGGACACGCACATCCAAAATGGGACCGCCCGAAAACACTCACAGCTATAAACAACGGCAAACACATGCAACGCACCACCAGACTTGGTTTTTTCTACGGTGTGTGGACGCCTACCACGATCACAAAACCAAAAACATTTCACAACTAAACAACAGCATATATATTCTTTTTATTCCCAATCAGAAAATTTCATTTCATTTACATTTTTTTTCTTTTCCCCTTTTTTTATTCTCTTTTAAACCAAATAGCCACAGCCTAATACAATAACACGGCTACACCACAAGCTGCACAAACACCACAAACTGTACAAACATGACGGAAACAAATGACAACAAAGAAAACTAACCGAGCGATCACCTCCGGATGTGCGAGTAGGATAGGTTATAAGGCTTTGGTAGCGAGGCGTAGGAATGTCAAAGGAAGGGATAGGCTCAACGGGGATAACAACGGATAGACGTCGGGAATGGTATAAGGCTCAAACTAAAACAAATGGCGGCCTACATTACACTCACTCTTGACTAACCAAGCACCAATGCTTCGAGAGTAGCTTGGGGCAAGTTCTTAGTCACTGAGAAAGATGATCCTTCCTCTCGACTCGAGCAATACAAGGCTAGTGACGGCTACACATATCCCTACACTACCGTTAGATTCACACCGGATTCACCAATTTTTTTGAGTAGAATAAAAAGTCTTTACGTAAATAGAAAAATATAAAACTAAAATCATAAAGAAAAATTAAATCTACTCCAATTTCTATACGAGACGAGTGCACTCGACTAGGAGCACTATAAGAGTCAACATTTTACTCCATCTCACAATCCTATGCAGCACAATAATTTTCCCAAATCATATAAAAGAAATGAGTTTAACTCGCAGCATGCTAACAGCTAAGCACGCGCTCATGTTAGTGCAGTGGTGTGCGATTTAATGAACTAATCAACAACACATCATATGATATTAAAATTTAAATCAAATAGAGTTAAGGGAAGAGGTTACCCAATGCTCAGCCAGTGAGCATACCAGAAGACGCGTGAAAAACTAGAAGCAGGCCCGCCATACGAAGAATCACAACCCTGCCAACACGAAGTTGTCACGAATACCTGCAGGGGTGAGCTCCGCAAAAACAAAAGAAAATTATACAAAAAGAAATGCTAAAACTAAAATAGACATGAAAATAAAAATGCAGAAAATATAAGATAACTACTGGGGTTATTGTCCTCCCAGCACGACTTATTTGATTCTATACAGTTCTAGCTAATGGGCCTATGAAAAGAAAAGTGCACAGGTAACTGTTCCATTATCCGTTTCGGTAACGGGTATCGATACGGAGATAGACCATCTAACCCTCTGCCTAAATAATAATACCGGCACCTTGCAGGCAGAGTAAATAGTAAGTAAGAAGAGGAGGAGCACTGGTCCTCACTCTTCTCACCACAAAATATATCCTTGCCTATCAAGGTATCGTCCACCACAGGTATGCAGGAAGCGATGTCGATGGCATGGGTACCAGGCTCATTGTCATCCCATCGTACCCGTGGAGACTCATCCAGCACAGGCTCAGATAAAGAAGGGGGATCAAGTAATAAAAGAGTTGAAGAACTAAAATAGTCAAAAATGGGAGAGTGACTCCGGCTTCACTCTCAGCAAGATCCAAGCATAGATCATCATCGGTATCATACGAGTCGTATCGAGGGGAATCCGACAACTCGAGGTCCGCGGTGGTAAGAGGGACCGCCTCGTTGAATAAAGAGGTGCAAAACTCCGCATCAGAAAGGGAATATTCCTCATCCCACCGGGGTGCGTATAAGTGTTCCGAAGATCCACATTCTCCGTCAAAGATAGAGGAATCATCATCCCACTTCAGCATAACCTCGGTCACTGAATCATCCACAAATACGGCATCATCAGGCGACTCACTCAAAAATGGAGTAGCAAACTCCGGTAAAAACTCCGTAGGGGTAAGGCTGCTCTCAAAATCAGGCATAGAATGAGCAGTCCCCATCACAAAATCTTTCGCAGACGCCACCGTGTTGACGACCGAAAAAATCTCATCGTCCCATTCAGGAGCATCCACGAGTTCCAGATCCAATTCTCGCAAGCTAACCCCAGAGTGATCGTCATCACTCAAGGGAAGCTCGTAAAAAGGAACTGAGGGACCCATGAAAGATCTATATGTGGCGAGAGATTCTTCGGTAATCTCAACTGGCAAAGAGCGAGCAAGGTGCGCGATGTCAGTGTATAGGCCAGGCAACACCCTGGTAAGCCTGTCTACAGTAGTCTTCCACGAACGGGAGGTTACTGCAGGAACGCCCAAAGAGGGAGAAGGCTCGCACAAGACAGGGAAATCCTTCACCATGTGGCCTATACCTTGACATAACACACATCTAATACAATTCTCAGCATTTAAAGCAGCCATAGCATCGATGCTTCGGTGCAAAGCGTCAAGTAGACTGTACTCAGCAACAGAATACATTGCAAACAAAATTATTTACCAAAAAGTACTATATAGCAAAAAATGAAAATAGCACGGATCTGCTATTTAAATAAAAAAAGAAATCAGAAAAGGGAAAAACAGGAATAAGCAAAACAAAAATTCTAACAACTAAAGCAAATAAGAAAATGATATGCACAAATGTAAAAGGACTTGAATCTAATATCTTCCTCTCCAAAACCTCACACGACTGTGTTCCCCGGCAACGGCGCCAAAAACTTGATGTGTTTGAACGGCAAGTGTATCGGTCGCACAAGTAATATAAAAAGGGTGGCTTTCCCAAGAATCGATCTCTTCAAGGAACATAGTAAGAGGGGAGTTAATATTGAGGAAGACGGTAGATTGAAGCCCTTAGGTCGGAGTTATCTATGGGGGTTTTGATTATTGCGATAAAATAAAGCAAAACACTAACAACTACTCTTATGCAATGCCGTTATGCGATGCTTCGCCAGGCGGGATGGAAGACTACATGAGCTGCTATGCACTGAATCGCTAGGCGGATGGGAGAGTAGGCAAGCATAAGAACCAAACGAACCGAGGAATATGAGGGTTGTAAGCACCTCTTCGCTACGCACGGTTCTAGCAATTGCTAGAACGACAAAAATGGAATGTGGTGGTGGATGGATGGATAAATAGGCGCACCTCAAGCAAACAACAAAAACATACAATCACATAGACATGATTACACATAAATGTATATTACAACAAGCATACTTCTTCAAAGACAAGAGATCACCTAAACTATCAACAACAAGATAAGAAAAGTATGCGAAATCGACCGGATCCGAAGACTTGCCAAGGATTCACAGTAGGATTCGTCGGGTTGTCACCCCGCGTCCAAGCTCGGTCCTCAACTACATCCGGGGTAGAGGAGGCTGTCACTCACTCCCAATGGACCCGTATTCTTCGTGTCACTAGCCGGTGGAGGATGGCACAACTTCCCTAGCTTGGTATAGAAAGCTAGATAAAATCCCCTTTTGAAGCTCTAGGATGAAGGAGGAGGCCGGGAGGAAGCTCCAGCTTGGATTTGGCATTGAATGCTTGCCCGGATCTTCTCCACTTGGTGGAATGGCGGATTTCGCCCTAAAAATATGGAGGAGTTGGCGTAGAAGAAGTCTGTCAAAAACTGTTCTCAAATGGCAGAAAATCTGCTCTTAAATAGAAAAAGATCAGAAAATTGGTCACGCACGGTCTGGCGCACGACCGTGCGTGAACCGTGCGTGAACCGCACGCAGATAATGCTTGAGGAAGAAGAAGCGTTGACCCGTGCATTTTACTCGCGCACGGGCAATTGCGCCCGTGCGTGAAGGAAATTGCACGGGTAAACACAGAGCGCAGGAATGCAGAAGAAAATAGTGGAACCGTGCGTTTTATTCGCGCACGGACGTTGTTGCCCGTGCATAAAGGAAACGCACGATTAACCACAGATCATTGGAAAGCTTGGCAAAAGGTTCAGGCCGTGTGATTCCTTCTTACACGGTCTGGCCGAAACCGTGTGTGAACAAATCGCACAGGTAGAAACAAATGCCCCAGGAAAGCTGTGTAAAATGCACGATTGGACTGGAACCGTGCGCGAAGAAATGCACACGACCATGTGTTTTACACAGAAACTAGAAAATGAGATTGGACAATGCGACCACCTGCACAGCAATGAAATCAACTGGAGCACCATCTCCCAGCAACAAAATGCAAACAACAACAACTAAAAGAGCTACGGGGAGCACCAGGTGCTTCCCCCCAACAAAAGCATGCACAATTGCACACCCACGGGACTATAAGTGCACTTCCTATGGAAATAAAGGTTAGAAGAAATATAAACGATAACATACTAAAAGTGAAGTGCAAACGCGTGAAAACTAGCCCAGATGAGTCCGAAAACCCTATATAAATCAGACTCATCAGTGGGCCAAAAGAAGCCCGCCTCTAGCGCCTTCCGCTCGGTCCGGTTAGCTTGATAATGCCCACCGGCCGGACCCTCGTGGTAGTGACTAAGTATTTGCAAGCACTCCACACCCACGATGCATCTTCGGATCGCTTGGTACGCGCAGATACGAAAAATAAAAGGGTCCTCCCAAAAGAAATTTTTCAAGTCAGAAAAGAATTTCTTCTTTTGCTGGCTCGAAAAGTCCTTTGGAAGCACCCGCGCAACTAAGTAGTTATCAAAATCTACGAACCAAGGAGAGGAAGACGAGATAGTATTAATGGCTAGGAGGCGTTCCTCGGGGAATCTGTCATTTATGTCAGATTCGACGAGCGCTTCTATACACGGATTTCCTAAACGGGAGAGGTGATCGGCGGCTAAATTTTTCGAGCCCTTCTTATCCCGGATCTCCAAATCAAATTCTTGAAGGAGGAGAACCCATCGAAGAAGGCGGGGCTTGGCATCCGTTTTGTATAGTAAATATTTAAGGGTGGAGTGGTCAGTAAATACGATAACATTAGATAGCGTTATATACAAGCAAAACTTATCAAATGCAAAAATGACGGCTAAGAGTTCCTTTTCCGTCATTGTGTAATTTACTTGTGTTGAAGTGAGTGTCTTGGTAGCGTAATAAATTGGATGAAAGTGTTTGTCTACGCGTTGGCCAAGGATGGCACCTAAGGTAATATCACTTGCATCGCACATAATCTCGAACGGAAGGGACCAATCGGGCGCCACTAAAATGGGTGAGTTGATAAGTTTTTGTTTTATAAAATTAAATGTGGACTCGCATTTGCTACTAAAGACAAAACTAGATTCCTTTTCCAGGGGGGCGAGTAAGCGGCTTTGTAATTTTTGAAAAATCTTGAATAAATAATCTATAAAAGCCTGCATGGCCTAAGAAACTCCTAATGGATTTAACATTAGTTGGCGGCGGAAGTTTTTCTATAATTTCTACCTTGGCCTTATCTACCTCTATCCCCTAAATTGAAATCCTATGTCCGAAAACCAAACCTTCTCGAACCATGAAGTAACACTTTTCCCAATTCAAAATGAGATGTGTGTCCTTGCATTGTTGGAGGACACGATCTAGATTACTAAGACAAGCAGGGAAAGAGCATCCGAATACAGAGAAGTCATCCATAAAGACTTCCATAATATCTCCTACCAGCTCGCCAATGATTTCCAGCATACATCTTTGGAATGTAGTTGGCGCATTGAAGAGGCCAAATTGCATTCTTCGGTAGGCGAAGGTGACAAACGGCCAGGTAAAAGTTGTTTTCTCTTGGTCATCGGGGTAAATGGGGATTTGGAAAAACACGGATAAACCATAAAGAAAACAAAAATACGGATGACCGGATAAATTCTCTAGAATTTGGTCTAAAAATCGTAGTGGAAAATGTTCCTTAAGTGTGGCATCATTAATTTTCCTATAATTGATGCGCACCTGCCAACCCATAATAGTATGAGTTGGGACGAGTTTATTGTGCTTCCACTACGGTTAGACCGCCCTTCTTGGGCACGACATGAACCAGACCAACCCAAGCACTATCTGAAAAGGGATAAATAATCCCCGCATCTAATAACTTAATTATTTCAGCTTTAACGACGTCTTTCATGTTTGGGGTAAATACGTCGCTGCGGCTGAATGGTTTTGCGGCAATTATCGTTAAAGAAGATCTTATGAGTGAAAAAAGAGGGGTTAATCCCCTTAAGATCGGAAATTGGCCACGCAATTGCGTGGCGATGTTTAAGTAAAACTTCCAATAAATCGGAAGTTTCTGAATCACTCAAATGCACAGAAATGATAACGGGAAGGGTATCATTTTTTCCCAAAAAAATGTATTTGAGAGATTCGGGTAGGGGTTTGTGGTCTAGGATGGGCGGTTCTTCTAGTGAGGTTTTGATTCTAATGTCTTTCGAACAGATTGGTTCGTAAGGCAAACCTATAGTTTTATCCTCTTCACAATAAAAAGTTTCGAGTGCAAAAATATCATCATTAAGAAAAATTTCCTCGAAAATGGGAGAAGAACGATCTCCGAAAAAAGTATCTAAACTGTTGGGTCCGGCGTTCCTTCACTTGACCCGTGGCGCTCTGCTACTTATATAAAAAATTAAGTAGCGCCCTCTTCAACAGTCCGGGCTTTTGGTGCAGTTGGGTATGCGCTTGATCCTTCAATTGGTATCAGAGGAGGTTACGATTTCAAGACCGGGGGGGCGCTATTAAATCCTGATTTTTCCCTTCTACCTGTGTGGGTCCGGTGGGTCAGGCAACCGTGGATATGTGGTAACCCCACCTCTGAGTCATGTGGGCCATGTGGTAACCCCACCTCTGAGCCGACAGGTTTTGCTGGATGCCGGGGGGGATTGTCTGGGCTGGCGTTCCTTCACTTGACCCGTGGCGCTCTGCTACTTATATAAAAAATTAAGTACCACCCTCTCCAACAGTCAGGGCTTTTGGTGCAGTTGGGTATGCGCTTGATCCTTCATAAACTATAACAGAAATCATCGCTCGATGATGAGTCCTCCATCGAGGGATTAATAGAGAAAGTAATCTCATCATCTCCCACCCGAAGGAGGAGATGACCGTTACTCACATCAATTAATGTGTGGGAGGTGGCGAGAAAAGAGCGACCGAGTATAATTGGTACATCGGTGTCCTCCTCGATGTCCAAGATGATGAAGTCTACCGGGAAGATAAACTTGTCAACTTGGACAAGGATGTCCTCCACTACCATGACAGGGAACTTAACCGAGCGATTCGCTAATTGGATACGCATATTATTAGGGGCCGGAGTGCCCAAACCTAATTTTTTTAAAGAGCAAGAACGACATCAAATTAATGCTCGCGCCTAAATCTTCTAAATCGTATTTCACTAATATATTGCAAAAAAGGCACGGGATAGAAAATAGTCCTAGGTCATTTTGTTTTGGGGGAAATTTATTAGTAAGAGCCGTTGAGCAGTCTGCGTTGAGAGAAATATGCTAAATATTTTCTAGTTTTTTGTTTATTAGAAAGAAGTTCTTCAAATATTTTGCATAAGGCATCTACGAGATCGCCTCGCAGAATGGAACATTAATATGAATTTGTTACAATAGTAAAATATTTTTTTTGTATTGTGCATCCTTACGCTCACTATCTAACTTATGCGGATACGACAGGGCCTTGTTTAAAATAAT
Source organism: Platanthera zijinensis (assembly GCA_039513925.1). Lineage (NCBI taxonomy): Eukaryota > Viridiplantae > Streptophyta > Magnoliopsida > Asparagales > Orchidaceae > Platanthera > Platanthera zijinensis. Next base: position 149,062,649 of record CM077079.1, read on the forward strand.
TTTTTCGTTTAAAATCGTTAAAGGCTGCATAATCGAAGAAGGGGAAAGAGGGGTCGGAGGATAAATATATACCTGCGGATCGATCCGTTTTGGATCGACCACCTCCTTACCGCTACGGAGGGTTATAGCATTTCCGTTCTCCCGAGGGTTGGGCTCTGTATTCCCCGGCAGTGCCCGGAGAGCGCGCTCGGACATCATTTTCACCAGCTATCCAACCTGTTGTTCAAGATTTTTTAGTGATCCGGTGATGTTCTGGATATTTGACTCATTGGACGTTATGTATTTATAAAAAATTTCCTCAACCGGAGAAGGTTTCGAAGGAGGAGGCGGGAAAAATGTGTGCGCAAAAGAATTAGGGGGGCGATGCGCGTTGTTCTCATTGCTCCAAGAGAAATTGGGGTGATTCCTCCAACTCGGATTATAGTTATTACTATAAGGGTTATTGTTGGGGTTGAAGGAAGGATGACCCGAATTTCCCACAAAGTCTATGAACTCTTCAGCCACGCAGACGTTGGGGGAATTAAACAAGGCGGAGTGGAGGAGGCATTAGTCATCACTGCCACCTGCTTTGTTAACCTTTCAATTTGAAGGGTTAACAGTGCAGTGGCATCCACTTCAAAAAGGCTGGCCACCTACTTTGCGCGTCCCCGCGGGGCATTCCATTGGTAGCCATTCATAGCCATCTCTTTGATAAGCGATTGGGCAGCCTCGGGGGTTTTATTGTTTAAATTGCCCCCGGCAGCCGCATCAATCATTTGACGCGTCTGATAGTTAAGCCCATTGTAAATGATCTGGACCTGCAACCACACAGGCAGCACATTGTGCGGACACTTGAGGAGGAATTCTTTAAACCTCACCTAAGTCTCAAATAGAGACTCGGAATCGTTCTGCACAAACAAAGAAATGTACGCGCGTAACTTTGTAGTTTTTGCGGGCGAAAAATACTTCGTTATGAACCGTTCCGTAAGCTCGGCCTAGGTGGTGATACATCCTTGCGTGAGGGAATTCAACCATGCCTTTTCTTTGGATTTAAGGGAAAAAGTAAATAAGCGCAAGCGAAGGGCATCATCAGTGATGCCATTAATCTTAAAGGTAACGCAAATTTCTATAAAGTTAGAAAAGTGAACATTCGGGTCCTCATCCGGCAGTCCATCGAACTGCACGGTGTTTTGGATCATTTGAATGACAATCGATTTTATTTCAAAATTATTATTTGCCAATATAGGGCGAACAATGCTAGACCCAATATCATTCAGGTTAGGTCGGGCATAATAAGACATAGTACGCTCGGCCGCTTGGGCAGGGTTAGGGTCGGCCATAACTATGGAAGAGGGTTCTCTAATAGATTATTCAGGGTATAAAAATGATTTCAGCATTGAGATCGAATATGCGCAAGGGACCGTTCAATCTCAGGATAGAAATCAAAATTTTCAGACTCTATGGGTTGTCCACGAGTCATACACCCTAAAATATAAACTAAATAATATACTCTTTTTTTAAATAGAGTTTTTAAGTTGTTTTTTAGTTTTTAGAAGATAGGTAAAAGAAATAGACTCCAGAATTCGAAATAACAAATCGAAGACTCCCTGGCAATGGGGCCAAAAACTTGATGGGTCGCGAAGCTGACTATTATTTAGGTGGTTGGTTCGATTGGTCAAACGTCGCAGATTGCTAAAAAGCGAGTTTTTAACGAAAGGAGGTAAGTGCACCTATTTCATGTAGTACTCGATATTCGTTGGGAATATCGAGCTCGTATTCTTCTCGGAGTCAGGTTGATTATTTCTACTCTTTCCGGAGTAACTATTAATTTATCGAAAATATGGGGGGGGATTATAATTAACTAAGGCAGATAAAATAAAGGCACAAAAACGAGTTAGGAAATTCGATGAAGGGTTAACGCTCGGCATCGCATCAGATAAAGACTAAAACGACTCTTTATAATTAGAGAACCAAATTCTCAAAATTAATTAAAGGCAACATGGTCGTGGAGGTTCCAGAAATATAAGCTCACCTAGCTATAGGGATATCGCTCACCTGAACATTAAGACTATTCGATCGAACTCTCTTCAAATGAAGGATTCCTCTTAATGCCCGCTTTATGCTAATAACCCCGCTATTAGGTGTGGAACAATATCCGGTAGAGTTATGCTTCTCCTCTCTCAAGGGTATGCACGCAACTCTTTTTACCCAAGGGTGATCAGTCCATACGCACGGCCTCTCGGCTAGCTAGTGTATGGATAACAGAAATAGAGCCCACACATCGATATGTGGTTCTACGCATCGTATACCCGAGGCAAGCCTTAAGCCCTTTAATTAAAGTGAGAAAAATATCCTTTAATTATTTAGAGTGATTTCATGTCCCAATTATCTTCGATGTCGAGGGCTAAGAACGATTAGCCACTCATCGATATGGGTACGGCTTAGGATTTTAATAAGGCGTGAGTTCGAAACTAAGTGCTAAAGGGTTACAAAAAAGGGACAAAAAAGAACACAATGTTAGAAAATTATAAAACTAACTAAAACGAGAACTCACACCTTCAAAATCATAAAATAAAAAGCTAAGTTACACAAAAAAGGAGATATTACAAGTCCTACTCGAATGAGTAGGCGGGAAATAAATGCATTATAAGTCCTACACAAACGAGTAGGCAGGAAATTAATGCATTACAAGTCCTACTCAAATGAGTAGGCGGGAAGTGACAAGTCCTACTCAAACGAGTGGGCGAGAAATGACAAGTCCTACTCAAATGAATAGGCGGGAGATGACAAGTCCTACTCAAACAAGTAGGCCGGAAATGAAAGTGAGTCCTACTCGAATGAGTAGATAGGAAGTAAATGCACACACACACACACTCTATATAATTGAAAGAAAGCAATGAAAATTATCTCATACACTCACACAGTCTACATAATTGAGAAAGCGATAAAATAAAGCAAGAAAAATTATCTCATACACTCACAAACACACACAATAAAAAGAGAAATAAAATAAACTTATCTTAAAAATTAAAATAAAAACTTATTCATTGTTATAATTTTATAAAAGAGTTTAAAAAGTAGAAAAAAGTTGAAAAGAACAAAAGTTTTACAAAAATAAAAATACTAAGTAGAAAAGGAAAGATAGAAAGCCACTTTGAAAACACTTGTATAAAACCATAAAAATGAAATTAAAGTACTAAAAAAACTAAACTTAAACAATCCTAAGGGACAAGAAAATAAAAGTTATCATAACAACTAATAACTATAAAAGAAAACCTAGAACAAAAGCTAAGCAAAACAAAACTATGAAAACATAAAAACATGAAGTTAAACTCATACACACACACACACACACACACACACACACATTTTTAAGAGAAAGACAAAGAAAAACAAAGGATTAAAAGAGAACAAAAGTGGGGCACTCACATCCATTCCAAGACAACATAAGGAGAGAAAATCTAACATATTTTATTAAGGAAAAAGCTGATTACAAAGCTAAAACAAACATAAAAGAGAGGGGGAGAAAATTCTCCTTACATAGCAAGAAGTGCACCCAAGCAGCCCACAAACAACAAAATTGGCCCAAAAGTTTGAACACTTGAACCTTACAGATAAGTTCTATTTATAAGCAAAAAATCGGAGGTGACACGCCCTAGTCACGAGCGTGACAGGGGTGCGTGTCATGCTGGCTTGCTGAGGACGACAAAATTTTGGTGACTGGTCGATTTTCAGAAGCTTCTGGATCGAGACACGTGTTGGTCACGGGCGTAACAGGGATGTCACGTTCGTGTCAGCAAGAATGCATGGCGGAGGTGTTGAGTTGGCTTAGACGAACGTCGAACTGGGATCGACGAACATCGAACTAGGATCGACGAACGTCGATCAGGATTGACACGGGCATGACATGCAAAGCGTCGAGTGTTGAGGCGTAGAGCGCCGAGTAGTTGCTGGCTTCATTTCATCGAGCGCAATTTGGTAGAATTTCATCAAGCGTTGCTCGACGAATCATCGCATGCTGAGCTGGGCTAGACGAATGTCGATCAGGAAATTTGAGGCAGTCACGGGCGTGTTCTAGAATCGACACTCACGTGTTCCAGAAGTTTTATTTGGTTAAGGCGTCGAGTTGTTGCCACACTGGTGCTGTCTTGTCTGGGACAGGTGGATTGGTCATGGGCGTGTAGCATATTTACACGGGCGTGATCTGCAGTTTGACGAACGTCAAATGTCGAACGTCGAGTTAGAGGCATCAAGTGTCGAGACAGGATTGACACGGGCATGTTGAATCGGGACACGGGCGTGCACTTTGGATTTTAGACAGTTTTCTACAAAATTCAAAAAAATAAAATGAAGGCTATGTTAGAAGATATATTCAAAAAATGAGCATTTTATTAAAGAAAAATAACGAAAAATAACGAAAATAAACTAAAATGACTTAATTAACATACGTAAAAATACATATATATATATACAACTTATCATTCCCCCTTAGGTCTATTTATAGATTTCTGAAAACGGTCTGCAAATAGCCAACCTCTGTTGTTCTAAACGGCTAGACGCAGCCCAAATTGACCTACCAACACCGTAACTCCATTGTTCTAAGAGGCTAAATGCAGACCTTTGAGGGCATCTAGGTAATTTCTCCTCTGGACCCTGCTAGGCGAATGATCTGTGAGAACACCACTCGGCTGAAGGGGCCAATGCCGGGAGCACAACGCATTTGCCACCTTGAAGATCTCTAAAGACTGAGTTCCTGGCTGGGCGGCCACTCTCCTAGCTTGGCGGGAACAAGCCTCGCATCACGCTGTGGAGCGAGATCTTAGGCGAGTGCTGGATGAAGATTGCATTTGTCGAAGGGCCAAACCATTCCTCCTTAGGTCGCACGAATGCACCTCTTTAGGACCTGGGCGGGTGCAGGACCAAACTGCCTCACTCGCACATCTAATGGGGTCCACTCATCGAATATGGGATTGTATAAATACAAATCCTTATCACGAGTATGGAGGCATCGCAAAGTGGTGCGTTTAATCTGGATCATAAGCTATTTGAAGAGTTACCTCGGGTCATACACTAAAAAGATATAATGGGGAAGAGAGAGAAAATAAAAGAGGAGGATAGAAAATGAAAACTTCAATTTTTTCTTCGGAGAATTAAGTAAGCCTTGGACTTCCCAAGGTCTGTCATATGAAAGGTTCACACTAGTATTTGGAGATATGCTAGGATGATAGCCCACACCTCCCTTTCCAAGACTTAAGTTAAACCCTTAAGATTTTTTGAAAGTAAAATTAAAAAAAGAAAAGGAAAACGACAAAATTAATAGTTATCCTCTTTTCGAAATATCAACCCAATTCCCCGGCAACGGCGCCAAAAACTTGATGATTTAGAATTTGAGTGTTTATAAAAAATGGTGTTGAAGATGTTCTCCAATTCCATATTCGATGTAGGAAAGTGTACCTTATCATCTATAGTATAGGATACTTATGAAAAATATTATGGTCGTATTACCAGAGGTTCGTCGATTACTTTTACTTCGAGGAGATCACTATTATCTTATCAATCGATTTTTGGAGTTGTTTTTCTTCGCTAAAAAGAGAAGTAAATTGAAAATTAAGATAGGGTTTGGGCTATATTTAAAAAGCTAATACTTGATCTTGATTCACCTTGGCATGAAAGTAATTAACAAGTAAATAAAATCCTTTTTCTCTCTAATTAAGTACTTTGACCATGGAGGTTCCTGAAGCATGAACACGCCTCTCTTGAGGAAGTGCCCAACTGAGTTTAGGAAAAATTTATCGAACTCTCATTCTAAAATCGAATACTTTGCACGTTTTACTTTATGAACCCCACTACTGAATTTGATTCCAATCTAGGATATTTACGTCATCCTCTCTTAAGGGGTGTGTGCAACTCTCTTACCCTTGAGTGATTGATTCATACTTGAGCCTCTCAGCTAGCTAAGTATGAAAACATAAGTGAAAACCATATATCGAAAATATGGTGTCACGGCCTTTAAAATCAAGGGTAAATCAAAATAATTTAATCAAAGAGAAAAAGAGAACTTATATATCATAACATGATTATCTAATCCACGGCTTATCTCAATTGAGTACTAATGAAAGATTAGTTAATCTTGGTGGAGGGGTGAGAGAAGGACTTGTAATAAAATTGCATGAAAATTAACTAAGAGAGATTGTGTGTGGTTATGGTGAAAAGAAGAAAAACTTTATTAAAACCTAAAAAGATTACATGTGAAAGAGAGATTACAACTACTAAAGCAATTACAAGTGGACTTGAAATGAACGTGGAAGAGATTAGAAATAAGATTACAAGTTACCTAAAAAAATTGCATGAAGAACTTTGAGAGAGAAAGAGAGAGAAGCATAAGAACATAAGAAAGAGAAATACTAAAACCCTAAGAACAGCACCTCCACCCTAAAAAATTCTGAACCCTTGACCTCAGGAGCTACTGGAATTTATAGAAAAAAATTTCGGAAGTACATGCCCCATGTCACGCCCATGACTGGGGGACATGTAATATTTTGTTGACTTTGGCTGGAGAAAAATTGGCGGGCCGGCGCCGGGCTCGAGAATTAGGGAACATGCCTCCCCTATCACACATGTGATTGGGGGGTGTGATAAGTAAGACAGACCACAGTTTGATGAAAGTTGCATTGTGGCTGCCGGGATCGGGTTACACGCCCCAATTCACGCCCATGATATGGGGATGTGTACTTGCAAAAATTGGCAAATGGCTCCAAAATTAGCAAAAATGAAAATAAGACTAAGTTAGAACAAGATTTTCGAAACAAACTACTTATAAACTCAAAATTAATAATGTACATATATTTAAATAAGAAAACTAATATTTTGTGATAGTATTTAATTCCAAGGTAGCTAAACATCTAGAGGGGGGTGAATAAATTTTCTCGTATTTTAAGATTTTCCCTCCACTTAGTGTGTTGTGATTTAGTTTCTTTTGCTTTCAAGACAATCACACGGATGACAGAGTAGTTTAATAATGGTTCCCCAGATCATGGGTAAGTCCATTGTCCCTCCCACATTTCTAACAACTTGTTAGACAAGGCACTTCACCAAAAACTTGGATCCTAAGAGCTTACAATATGATCATGTGGGACAACTCAGTCTCCTCCAAGACCTATAGCTCGGGCACAAATTCCTACAACTCAGTGATCAAAGGATCACTTACCTACGGCCAAAAGGCCCTACCACTCAGGCTAGAAAGATAGCCCTACCTCAGATCCAAAGGATCCTACACCTCAGGCACAAGTGCCCTTCAACTAAGGCCAAAGCCCTACACCCAGATTCTTAACAAAATGCTACCACTCAGATCTATACAAGATACTACACTCGGCCTTTATAAATAGGCTTATAACTCATATCTAGAAAGATCTTACATAAAATTAGATTTGTTGATGTTGAATAGGCAATAGAGAAATGATCTCTGTGTCTTCCTCCTTCTATCCTAAGAGAACTAAGTCCAGATTCCTTCTTCATAGCTCCAGAAAAATATTCTTCAGGATAAGCTCTTCTTGGGCTGTGAAGTGACTGCAGTAGGGGTTGGCCTTTGCTTCTTTTCTCTCAGAGAAATGTCTCTAACCTTGCTGTTGTCGGTGTCGATTGCAGTAGCTAACTTGATGAACTTTTGGGTTCAGTCAATTTTTAACTTCTGCTCCAAGCTCTGCAGCAATGGCGAGGAAGAAGAAGAAGTTTCGCCACTTTTGCAAAAAGACAAACCCTAGATAAGATACTTTCTCTGCCGATCACATTCCTTTTATTATCCGCCATCCAACGGCACTTTTGACCCATGGTCCCAGCTTTAATTGCGGATATATAGCCTTCCTTTTACAGAATAAATTTTACAGCTGGCCGTCGGCGCCATTAGTGGTGGACTGCAACTTTTCAGTAATGAATTTGAATTCCGATGACTTACGTTGACTTTTACTGTCATTAGCATCTGTGAATTTAGCCAAATTTCCATATTCAATCCAGGCATTGAGTGTGTTAAGTGAATGGCCTTCACGCAATGCCTTTAGACTTAGCCAATTCTTCTTCCTTGCTTAGGCGTTGAGTGCGTTGAGTGAACTGGCTTCACTTAACGCCAATTGACTTAGCCAATTCTTCGGCCTTGCTTAGGCATTGAGTGCGTTGAGTGAACTGGCTTCACTTAATGCCTCTGGCTTAGTCAATTTCTTCTACACTGCTAGGCGTTGAGTGCGTTGAGTGAATCTTCATCACTCAATGCCCCTGGACTTAGCTGCAACTTTTTTTATCTACTAGGCGTTGAATGAAGCTTCATCACTCAACACTTTTATACTTTGCCCCTTCTTTGAACTGTGTCATCTTCCTGATGCATTGAGTGCATTGAGTGAGTTGTACTCACTCAATGCATTTGGACTTAGACAGATTTTTTTGCCTTTCTTCATTAAGCTTTGAGTCACCATAGCTCTGTCGATGCTTTCCTCTTTGGGAATTGAGTAAGCTGACCTCACTCAACACTTCTTGACTTAGTTAATTTTTTTGTCTCCTTCTTCTTTGGCTTTGATAGAATTAGCATGGCGTTGAGTGAACTGGCTTCACTCAACGCTTCTGGACTTGGTTAATTTTTCTTGATATATTCTCTGTGGCTTTGACTGAAGTAGCTTGATTCAACGCTTCCAACTGTATGATGTTGAGTGGGTTGAAATCACTCAATGCCTGTGGACTTGGCCACTTTTCTATCTTCCTTCTTCTTAAGATTTGACTGCACATTCTTTCCTCAGTGCTTTTTGTTGTATGGAATTGTGTGAACTGGCTTCACTCAACGCCTGTGGACTTAACCACTTTTCTTCACTATCAAAGCAAAGGCTTTGACTGACTGGTCCTTACTCGACGCTTCTGCTCATCTGGCATTAAGTGAGCTTTCCTCACGCAACGCTTCTGGACTTAGTCTATTTTCTGCTTGCCACTGATGAAGTTTTAACAGACTTAGCTATACTCGACGTCTCTTGTTATATGGCGTTGAGTGAGCTTCCTTCACTCAATGCTTGTGAACTTAGCCGTATTTTTGTCTTGCAAGTTGTTGGTCTTTGACTGTCCATACCTTACTCAACACTTTTTGGCATCTGGCATTGAGTGAACTTGCTTCACTCAATGCCTGTGTACTTAGGCAATTTTCATCCCTTCCAACATCCTTCTTTGACATCTGGCGTTGAGTGAACTATGAAAGAGAAGGGATAGATACTACTCTAGAGGGGGGGTGAATAGAGTAATCAAAAATTGCACTAGCAAAGTTGACTTTCTACTCAACTCCCTTGGAGTTAAATGCGGAATGAAAGTTATAGATATTTAAGATTAAACCTTAGAGCCTAACACAAGTGTTATGTTCAAACTAAAGCTAACTGTAATTACAGTTAAGCTTTGGGTCCTATCCAGCAACTAGCAAACCTAGTTAAGATCTAATCACAGCCACTATGCAAGTAATTAAACAAGGCAATCCAGACGACACAAGGAATTTATAGTGGTTCCCCAAACAACTTGGGTACGTCCACTCTTCTACCAACAAGGTAGCAATCCACTCAGGTTTTTGATCAGGTGCCCTGCCACCAACAAGATCTGCTTCAGGTAGATCAAGAGACCCTTTAGACTTTTGATCAGGTGTCTAAAAACCAAACACAGGTTTTTGATCACGTGCCCTGCCACCAAGGGATATTTTTGAAGGGAGTAATAACCCTGTACAGGAGGGGGAAAAGGGGTTAAGGTGTCTTCTCTATTTTACAATAGATTAGAGAAGCACAATAACTTGCACTGAGCTAGACAGCTCTAAAAGAATCAAGGCTCCCCCTGGCTCAAAGAACGTCCAGGTGAAGTCTTGCTTCAGTGCAGAAACACTTCAGTAAATACTGAAGGAAGAACTACAAGAAGATATAAAATAAGAAATGAAAATCTTCTAGCAGCTATCTTCTTCTTCTTCTTATTCAAAAGATCTCTGGGTCAGAACTTCCTGGAACAGGAGAACTCAGGTTGAAGAAGAGCAGAAGAGCTAACACTTCTCAGTTGAGTGAAAATTGCTGAGAGCAGTTAAACTTGTTCTTGCTGTAAGCTTGCTGAATGAATATAATCTGAGAACTTGTTGATCTCTTTTCTATGTGGACTAGTTGATTTCTTCTTCAAAGAAGTCTTTATATATCAGCAGCAGCAACAGCTCTAATTGAGTTTGAATCTTGTTTTTTTCTGAACTCTGCAAGCTGGGCTGCAAAAAGCATAAAGCAAAACAAAAATACTGCAGGCAGATATCCTATAAAAGGATAAAGCTTTCTAAGAAGCTGCAAATACTTCTGATGAAATAATATAAGAGAAAGTCACATCAGAAAGAACTCTTTACGGCCAAGGAAGACTTTTTGAGTCTAACGGCTATAAAGGACAGCTTGGCAGATAAAGCAGATTGCATATCTCAGCTATAAGACAAACAACTTTTTCAGAAAAGATTAGCTCATGCATATAGAATAGAATTGATATTGCATGAAAATAATGTCACAAATTATTCAGATAATCTATTATAAATATGCCAAAATAAATATGAAATTAGTCACATCACAAAAGACGACAAAACTAAATAAGAGCATACAGCAAAACGTCGAACGACCCTCGGAGATCGTCGAACGGCGCACGGAGATCGTCGACCTATCGGACAGATAGTCGAACGATCCAGATAGTCGAACTATCAAAGAAGATAGTCGAACTACCTCGGCAGATAGTCGACCTATCAGAACAGATAGTCGAGCTATCAGATAGTCGATCTATCCGGACAGATAGTCGAACTACCAAACAAAAACAGATAGTCGACCTATCAAGCAGATAGTCGACCTATCACAGAAAACAGATAGTCGACCTATCAACAGATAGTCGACCTATCAAAACAAAACAGATAGTTGACCTATCAACAGATAGTCGAACTATCAGATAGTTGAACTATCCAAGCAGATAGTCGAACTATCGAAGCAACACAGATAGTCGATCTATCAACAGATAGTCGAACTATCAAAATAAGCAGATAGTCGACCTATCAACAGATAGTCGAGCTATCATATAGTTGAACTATCAGGACAGATAGTCGAACTATCAAAGACGACAGATAGTCGACCTATCAACAGATAGTCGAACTACCAAGACAAACAGATAGTCGATCTATCAACAGATAGTCGAGCTATCAACGCAGACAGAACATCGACCAACTGATAGACGATCGTCGATCAGCCGATAGACGATAGTCGAGCGACGTTCGACTATAGTCGAACGAAAAAACTACTTAACCAAATATTCATCTGGAAATGCAATTCTACACAACTAGAGAATCTAACCTATCAACTAACCTTTGACCATAGATAAATCTTGGGTCAAGAGACAGAAAGAGAGGACTGAACTCAAATCAAAACCTAGGGTGCCAACAATCTCCCCCTATTTGAGTTAAGTCTCTCAACAAATAAAACAAACAACACTAATTACAAAAAGTAAATAAAATGCATAAAGGGAAATAACTAAGCAGATATCATCAATCAATCAGATAAAAATAACTGTCAACCAATGAACAATTAAGGTGCTTTATAGTTACATTCAGGATTAGAAGAACTAGAAACAAAAGTAATTTTCCTTGAAGGATCTAGAGCTTCTTTCTTCGATAGCTTCAAATCTTGTTCTCCAATAATTTTCAATTCAGTTGTTCTTGACCACTGCCTCTGGATGCTTTTCCATATATTTTGAAGCATCAAACATCTCAGGTCTCACCTGGAATTTTTCGAGCTCCTTGTTTCTGAATTTAGACATAGTAGTTAATCTGGCAGTGTCCTTTCCTTCAGCTTTTGCTTTCCTTATCTGCGCAGCTCCAACCAGTTCAAGAAAACGAGCCATCCTAAAGATAGGATCAAGCTCTAGGCTTTCTTAAACGATCTTAGAAGAGGAATCAACTGGTTCTTTATCTTGATTAACTAAATAACAAGAGAGAGCAGACTTAGCAAAGTTCTTGCTAGAATTTTCAGACAAAATAATTTGCTTATCTTTTGGAACAACTTTCTCAGTATGCACTGGCTTTGGAGATGGAACCTTTTTCTTTGGAGAAGGAGGAGGGGAAAAGGTTGGTCTTTGATAAACTACCTCCTTAACTTGTTCTTTCACTGTATCAGTTCTTTCATAGCCAGATTGGCTTTTACCTTGGAAACCTTGAGAACTTTTCCTTTGAGCAGGCTGGGATGGATTTGATCTTTCAGAATGAGAGGCAGATTTAGAAGATAAATTTCCTGAGGCTCCTGCACCGGGAGGTGGAGGAGGAGGACCTCTAGGATTCCATCTAGGAGCAGGAGGGTCATACCTCTTAGCCTTTTTTCTTTGCTTTTGCTGATTTTTAGAAAACCACATCCAATGCTGGAATTCTTTTGACTTGGGATCAATCCATTTCAGTATATAATATGGTGTATCATTGTCTAGATTTGCAGGAGGAGGAGCTACAGCCTTTCTTTTCTTTTTAGCAATCCTTTTTCTCTTAGAATCAGCAGATTCATCAGAATCAATTTCTTCTTCAGAATTTGAAGAGATAGGCATATCATAGGGATCAATAGCCTCTTTTAAAGCTCTTTCTTTTTCCTTTATAGCAGCTTTTTCCATTTCTTCTTCCATGGCATCCTGTGCCAGGAGAGTATCTAAGTCCAAGCCTGGGGAATCATCCCATACCATAGATTTTTCAATTTGACTTTCAGAATCCATTTCTTGAAGCTCAGGAACTGTCGTGGGGACCAGTTCAATTTGCACTGCTTGCTCAGAAGCCTCAGAAGCTAGAACAGCTACTTCTGGGTCAGGTTGAACTTCAGAAGCAGGTTCACTTACTGGCTCTACAACCACTTGATCTTCAGGGGCAGACACAGGTTCAGGCTCTTTAGCATCTAAAATCTCTAGAGCAGGTTCAGGTTCTGGTTCTGGTTCTGGCTCTTGGACAACAACTACTTCTTCCATTATATCTGTAGGATTAGGAATAAAATCTTGCTAAATGACATCTAGTCATCCCTTCCAAATATTCCCAAACTAGCATATCAATTGAGTAATCTACAAATTGAGAAAGAGACATACCTTCAGGATATTCTTCAGGGTTTCCTAACTCCCATAAATCATCTAGAAAGGAGGTGATAATTCCTTCTAGATACTGGGCAACCAAGGGAGTTGAGGATTCTTCTAAGTAAACTTTTACTACAAACTCTGTCAACATGATTGCATCAGATATTTCCTTTTCAGATGGAGGAGGAGGAGGAGCTGAATCTTCTGCTACTTTCTCTGTTACTGCAAGATGAACTGCTGTTGGAGGGGAGGCCAAAGGCTGCTCTGAGATATCTTCATCAAGCATCTCCCCCTGCCTGATTTCAATAGAAATTGAAATCAGGCCCCTAGAAGAAGAGGGCTCAGCAGACTTTGAGAGTGCCTGAATAGCAGCAGTCAAAGAAGATATAGAAGAAGCAAGGGGAGCAATTGCCTCATCAATCATAGTTTTGATTGAGGGGGTAATTAACTCCACAATGCTAGCAATAAATGTTGGAGTTATAACAAAAGAAGATGATGATGATGATGTTGGAATTTCTGAGGGTGGAAGAACAGCAGGGGTGGTATGTGCAATATGAGCTGGAGAATGATGTGGAGATGCATGGGTGGATGCAGGGTGATCAAGATGATCTGAAGATAGAATTGGAGAGTGAGGAGGAGTTGGAATTGGAGAATGAACTAGAGAAGATATTTCAGACGCCAACAAATCAAAGCTGGGTTGAGAAATCCCAGCAAGATCAGTCGGGAGAGAAGATGCAGGAGGAGAAGCAGAATGTCATACTTCAGTTGAAGTTGAAGGAACTTCAACTGCAGTAGATGACATAGCAGAAGAAGTGGATGGAAGAGAGATATCAGCTGAGCCAGCTACTAGAAGGGGAGGAGTGACTGCGACAGTCCTGGTGCTCTCAGATATAACTGGAGCAACCCTTGCGGGAGCGGGCTTCAGGAAAGTCCTTTTCCACTTTGAGAACAGCGAAGGATCCATCTTCTTACTCGCGTTGATGGAGGTGGCGGCAGACACAAGCAAATGGGGATATTTCTCCTTTAGAAAAATACCAACAACCCTTCCTAGGGTAACCTCTTTCTTTCCATTCTTCTTTCTTATTAAATCAAACATGATGCCAGCCCAATTTATCTGCTTCTTATTAACAATTGCACACATTAGTGCAAATTGTTGCCTTGTGATATTGTCGTGGGCTGAGTGCTTTCCTAGTAGCACTTTTCCAACAATTTCCGCAAGAAACTTGATCTTGAAGGGGAAATTCACCTTGAGCAGCTTGGAGGGGATGCCTTCGGCATGTCCCAGCTCAGTTAACATTCTTCCGAATTCAGGAGCATCTTGCTCATACTCTTCTTCACCATTAATTAAACCAAAAATTTCAGTTAGAACAGCGAGAGTCAAAATTACCTCTTCTCCGTTGATTGTCCCAGACATTGAATCATCAGTCGACGATGAAGTGAAGGCCCACTCTTTGATTTCCTGAGTGTTTATTTTTATCCTGTAGGACATGAGCCTCTCTAGGCCTTGATCTCTGCACAAATTTAGGATTTCTACTATCCCTGGTCCGCAACTGCTGAAGGCGTCAAAATCAACGCTGAATCCGGCATCAAACTTTACCACTGCAAGAAGTGCTGGAGCAATCGCCATTGAAAACGTTGTAGAAGTCGAGGGAGAGACAACGAGGATGGAGCGCAAGACAGAACATGCGAGATAAAGAGCAAGCGGGAAGATGGAATGCGAAAAGACGCTCTCCATCGACGATAAAAGCAACTATCTTTTAACCTAGGTCGACTATCGGCTTTATATTAAAACAGCGATCGTCGATCTATTTAAAAGATACTGGAGACGATAGTCGAACGGTCGTTCGACGATCGGTCCTGAAGCATAGTAGTCGATCAATCGTTCGACTATTCCTGTCTTCACAAACAGCGAGCTGTCGTCAACCATAGATCGATGATAAGCTCGACCTGTTCGACGATCTTCGAACGCCGGTCGACGATCTTCAAGTAGATAAGCCATCATCAACCATAGGTCGATGATAGGCTTGATCCGTTCGACGATCTTCAAGCATTGTTCGACGATCTTCAAGCAGGTTTCAACACGGCAGATAGTCACACTTAGTCTCTTCCATTAATCATGCCTAGTTGAACTAAAAAGAACAGATGCTTCTGTTCATCTAAGGGCTTGGTGAATATACCACCTCTCTGAAGGTCTGTGGATATGAACTCAAGGCTAATCTTGTTCTTTTCCACACAATCTCTCAGGAAATGGTGTCTAATCTCAATGTGCTTCGTTCTAGAGTGGTGCACTGGATTTTGTGCAATGGAGATAGCACTTGTACTGTCACACATGATTTTAGTATTCTTGTGTGAGTACCCATAATCCAAAAGCTGATTTTGTATCCAGAGGATCTGTGAACAACAACTGGCAGCTGCTATATATTCAGCTTCTACAGTTGAAGTTGATACAGAGGCCTGCTTCTTACAGAACCAAGAGACCAATCTCTCTCCCAGGAACTGATAAGTTCCTGAGGTACTTTTCCTGTCAACTCGACAACCAGCATAATCAGAATCAGAATATCCAATTAATTCAAATTCTGACTCAGCTGGGTACAAGAGTCCTAGATTTGGACATCCCTTCAGGTATCTCAAAATTCTCTTGTGAAGAATCAGATGAGATTCCTTGGGGTTGACCTGGAATCTAGCACAAAGGCATGTAGCAAACATTATGTCTGGCCTACTTGCAGTTAAATACAATAGGGAACCAACAATGGCCCTATAATTTTTTTGATCTACAGGCTTTCCCTGATCATCAGAATCAATAACTACATTAGTAGCCATAGGTGTATGCATTGCTGAAGCATCTGCCATTCCAAACTTCTTTACCAATTCCTTGGCATATTTGGATTGGGATATGAAGATGCCATCAGCATCTTGCTTTACTTGGAGACCAAGAAAGTAAGACAGCTCACCCATAATACTCATCTCAAACTTGGAATGCATCAAGTTGGAAAACTTTTTGCACAGTTTGGGATCAGTGGAACCAAAAATAATGTCATCCACATACACTTGAACTAACAGGATTGTGTCCTTGTGGTGCTTGACGAAGAGGGTTCTATCAACTACTCCCCTAGTAAAGTTGTGCTCTAACAGGAAACTAGCTAAAGTCTCATACCAGGCTCTGGGAGCTTGCTTCAGTCCATAAAGAGCTTTCTGCAACTTGAATACATGTGAGGGCTGAGTTGAAGAAACAAAACCGGGTGGCTGTTCAACAAACACCTCTTCCTTTAGCTCACCATTAAGAAAAGCACTTTTGACATCCATTTGAAAAACCTTAAACTTCATGTAGGCTGCATAGGCCAAGAAGATCCTTATTGCTTCTAGCCTTGCAACAGGAGCAAAGGTTTGGTCATAATCTATACCTTCCTCCTGTCTGTAGCCCTGAGCTACAAGCCTAGCTTTATTCCTTATAATGATTCCATTTGCATACAACTTGTTTCTATACACCCACTTGGTGCCTATGATCAGTTGGCCTTTAGGTATTGGAACCAAAGTCCAAACTTTACATCTCTCAAACTGATTGAGTTCCTCTTGCATAGCAATGATCCAATGGGGATCTAGCTCTGCATCTTAAATGGTGAGGGGCTCAATCTGTGAGAGGAAACAAGCATGCATCACTTCCTGTCTTAATTGATGTCTTGTTTGAACACCGGCTGATATGTCTCCTATCACTTGAGATGTGGGGTGATCTCTAAGTGTGACAACATCAGCAGGTGGGATGTGATCTTCAGCAACAGTTGGGATTAATTCCTCAGGAGGAATTTGATCTACTGTTGGTGGAACAGCTTCAGCAATGTCTTCATCACTGTCTGATTCAGTGATATGAAGACTTGAGAGATGGAGGATATCTTGAGTGACATCTTTAGAAGATTCTTGTACCTGTAATGAACTTGAGGAAGGAGAATTTTCCTTCTCCTTGTAAAACATTTGGGATTCATCAAAGGACACATGAACAGACTCTTCAATTTTAGAAGATGATTTATTAAATACCCTATAAGCTTTGCTTACTTGGGAATATCCTAGAAAAATTCCCATTGAAGCCTTTGCTTCAAACTTTCTAAGATATTCTTTATTGTTATTATGAATATAAACTACACAGCCAAAAACTCTAAA
Organism: Platanthera zijinensis; assembly: GCA_039513925.1. Taxonomy (NCBI): domain Eukaryota; kingdom Viridiplantae; phylum Streptophyta; class Magnoliopsida; order Asparagales; family Orchidaceae; genus Platanthera; species Platanthera zijinensis. The sequence continues at coordinate 149,079,878 of CM077079.1, forward strand.
ATAATTTATTTTAGGTTTCTTTCCTTTAAGTAACTCATAAGGAGTTTTACACTTAAGCTTGTGTATCAGACTTCTATTCAAGACATAGTTGGTTGTACTAACAGCTTCTGCCCAATAGGAAAGAGGCATATTAGCATCTGCCAACAATGTGCTAGCAGCTTCAATTAGTGTTATGTTCTTCCTTTCAACCACCCCATTTTGTTGGGGAGTTCTAGGAGCTGAGAAGCTATGTTTGATACCTTCTCTCTCACAGAATTCTTGCATGAGAAGAGAGTCAAACTCAGTACCATGATCACTTCTGATCAAGGCCACATGAGTAGAGTACTCAGTCTGCACACATAATAGAAAGTCTGTAAGGGCTTTGAAGTTATCAGCCTTAGTTCTCAAAAAGAACACCCAAGTGAATCTAGAGAAGTCATCTACAATGACTAGGGTGTAATACTTCCCTCCTAAACTCTGTACATTTATTAGGCCAAATAGGTCCAAATCTAATAAATACAGGATTCTAGGAGAATCACTTTTATTTACTGATTTAAAAGAGTTCTTAGTTTGCTTGCCTAGCTGACAAGACTTGCATAGGCTCTCCTTCTTGTAGGGGCAAGAAGGTAAACCTCTAACAAGGTTGTGTTTAGATAACCTAGATATGTTCTTGAGGTTAACATGGCTAAGCCTTTTATGCCACAAGGTGTTATTATTAGTTACTTCATTAAACAGGCAGATTTCAGAATCAGTTGAATTAAAATCTACTAAATAAATGTTACCCTGTCTAATGCCTACCAATACAACACTATTATTTAAAGTAATATTACAAAGAGAGTTAGAGAATGATACCTGGTATCCAGCATCACATAATTGACTTACTGAAATTAGATTATGCTTCAGTCCAGTCACATAAGCAACTCTCTTGAAAGTAACAGCTCTAATAGTCATCCTGCCATATCCTTCAGTTTGACCACAGCTTGAATCTCCAAAGATTACCTTTGGGCCAAGCTTTGCCTTGAACTTTGACAGATGTTCTTTATTTCCTATCATATGCTTGGAGCAACAACTATCCAAATATCACTTATTTTGAGTGATAGGATAGGTCTTCACCTGCAAATAAAACAATTTAAACATTGTGGACCCAGGTAACCTTGGGTCCCTTGTTTTTCACATAAGAAAAACTGGAAATAAATGAATAAGCAGGCTGAGGGTGATAACCTAATGGGTAAGATCTCCTAGGTGGGATTCTCCATGCAGATGATGGGTCAATGAACCTAGGGTTTCTATTCATATTCGGGTTTCTAAGGTTCTTGGTGTAATTTTGAAATTCATATTGGAAACGTCGACCAGCGTTCGACGATGGCTGCTCAGATCATCGATCTCGGTTCGACCACTGAGCTTGCGATCGTCGATTGACGTTCGACGAGAGATGCTCAGATCATCGAGCTTCGTTCGACCACTGAGCCTGAGATCGTCGAGCAGCGTTCGACGTTTTTTGTAATTCTTATAAATTTCTGTTTTCTTTTCTCTCTTTAAGCTTTATTTAAAGCTCTATTTACTTGATTGACTTGCTCAGTTTTCTTTATCCCATCAGCTGAGATAAAGTTCACTGGAGTTGAAAGTTGGTTTTTAAGAATGATTGGGGGTTCACTAGAAGATGCTCCTAAGCCTAATTTGTTATTGCATGTCCTAGTGTTAGACGTGCTGGTTATTTCAAGCAACTTAAGGCTTCTACCATTTAGAGACTCTTCTAACCTTTTGGATTTAGCTAATTCATTCTTAAGAAATTTAATTTCTTCACTGGAATTAGTGAGATCTTCCTTTAACTTAATGTTTTCAATAGATATGATTTCTGATTCAGCTAGCCTATGTCTAAGTTCTTTAATCTCCTTTTCAGAACTAATTAAATCTAAACATAAGGATTTAAATTCTAATCTAAATTCTGCAGAAGTACAGTCATAAGAAGATAGTACCTCATCTTCTGTTGGCATTTCTTCATCTGAATCTGAAATCTCTGCAGCTGAGTGATTGCTGCAGGCGACAATTGCCATTAGGCAAACTTCCTTTGCCTTCTTTTCTTCTTCATCCTCACTGGAGCTTGAGGAAGAGGATTCCTCATCAGAATCACTCCAGGTTTCAGCGACAAAGCCTCTCTCCTTCTTTTTATTCTTGTAGGAGGATGGCTTGGAGTGCTTCCTGTGCTGATCCTTATCTTTCCTCTTTTCTTTATTATTTTCCTCTGGACAATCTAGAAGGATATGTCCAGGCTTCCTGTAACCATAGCAGATAATTTCTTTAGAAGGGGTGCGATCATACCTTGGCTTTTCTTCATACTTTGAAGACTTCTTTCTGAATTCCTTCCTTCCCATCTTGAGAAACCTTTTGGCAAATAATGCCATCAGTTCCTCATTGGACTGGCTGCCTTCAGAAGTGTCAGCAGTTTTAAGAGCAAGGGTTTGCTCTTTTCTTGTAGGAGTTGGGGTCTTTGCTTCAGCTTCAGCTTCCCTGGACATTAGCACTTGCTCAAAAGACTTGAGCTTGCCGAGAAGGGCTTCTGTTGAGATTTCATTTGTGCTTCTGGCCTCCTTGATGGGCCAGATCCTCAGATCCCATATGCTTGGGAAGCACATAAGAATCTTATCATTGCCCTCTGTCAATGAAATATCCTTGTTAAGGGTCCTCAGCTCATTGATGATTGAGCTGAGCCTTGTGTACATGGCTTCAACTGATTCAGCATCAGTTTTCTTGAAATTCTCATATTGTGAGATAAGGTTGGACCTCCTGTCCTTCCTTTCATCAGTTGAACCAGCTACAATCTGGTTCAGTGTATCCCACATAGCTTTTGCTGAGGAGTAGTCAGCAACCTTCTAGAATACTTCATCAGACATTGTTTGAGCCAGAATGTTCATTGCCTTAGCATCTGCTATCTTTGCCTTTTTGTATTCATCATTGTAGTCTAGAGGAGGCACTGCACTCATATCAGATGATGAGGGAGTAGCAGCAGCAGGTGCTCTTGGTGGTCCTGACAAAATATAAGCAAAAATACTTTCATCAATAAAATTCATATATAATTTGATCCTTGCCTTCCAGATGCCAAACTTAGCTAAGTTGCATGCTGGAGGTCTGGTGCTAGAATAATCCTTGGACTGGGCCATGATAGTGAAAGTGAATATCTATAAACTTTGGTATCTATCAGGATCTTGTGACTTAGGTGTTAGCCTATTCAGTCAGTCAACCTCCCTCTGATACCAATTGAAAGAGAAGGGATAGATACTACTCTAGAGGTGGGGGGGGGGGGTGAATAGAGTAATCAAAAATTGCACTAGCAAAGTTGACTTTCTACTCAACTCCCTTGGAGTTAAATGCGGAATGAAAGTTATAGATATTTAAGATTAAACCTTAGAGCCTAACACAAGTGTTGTGCACAAACTAAAGCTAACTGTAATTACAGTTAAGCTTTGGGTCCTATCCAGCAACTAGCAAACCTAGTTAAGATCTAATCACAGCCACAATGCAAGTAATTAAACAAGGCAATCCAGACGACACAAGGAATTTATAGTGGTTCCCCAAACAACTTGTGTACGTCCACTCTTCTACCAACAAGGTAGGAATCCACTCAGGTTTTTGATCAGGTGCCCTGCCACCAACAAGATCTGCTTCAGGTAGATCAAGAGACCCTTTAGACTTTTGATCAGGTGTCTAAAAACCAAACACAGGTTTTTGATCAGGTGCCCTGCCACCAAGGGATACTTTTGAAGGGAGTAATAACCCTGTACAGGAGGGGGGAAAGGGGTTAAGGTGTCTTCTCTATTTTACAATAGATTAGAGAAGCACAATAACTTGCATTGAGCTAGACAGCTCTAAAAGAATCAAGGCTCCCCCTGGCTAAAAGAACATCCAGGTGAAGTCTTGCTTCAGTGCAGAAACACTTCAGTAAATTCTGAAGGAAGAACTACAAGAAGATATAAAATAAGAAATGAAAATCTTCTAGCAGCTATCTTCTTCTTCTTCTTCTTCAAAAGATCTCTGAGTCAAAACTTCCTGGAACAGGAGAACTCAGGTTGAAGAAGAGCAGAAGAGCTAACACTTCTCAGTTGAGTGAAAATTGCTGAGAGTAGTTAGACTTGTTCTTGCTGTAAGCTTGCTGAATGAATATAATCTGAGAACTAGTTGATCTCTTTCCTATGTGGACTAGTTGATTTCTTCTTCAAAGAAGTCTTTATATATCAGCAGCAGCAACGGCTCTAATTGAGTTTGAATCTTGTCTTTTTCTGAACTCTGCAAGCTGGGCTGCAAAAAGCATAAAGCAAAACAAAAATATTGCAGGCAGATATCCTATAAAAGGATAAAGCTTTCTAAGAAGCTGCAAATACTTCTGATGAAATAATATAAGAGAAAGTCACATCAGAAAGAACTCTTTACGGCCAAGGAAGACTTTTTGAGTCTAACGGCTATAAAGGACAGCCTGGCAGATAAAGCAGATTGCATATCTCAGCTATAAGACAAACAACTTTGTCAGAAAAGATTAGCTCATGCATATAGAATAGAATTGATATTGCATGGAAATAATGTCACAAATTATTCAGATAATCTATTATAAAATATGCCAAAATAAATATGAAATTAGTCACATCACAGAAGACGACAAAACTAAATAAGAGCATACAGCAAAACGTCGAACGACCCTCGGAGATCGTCGAACGGCGCACGGAGATCGTCGACCTATCGGACAGATAGTCGAACGATCCAGATAGTCGAACTATCAAAGAAGATAGTCGAACTACCTCGGCAGATAGTCGACCTATCAGAACAGATAGTCGAGCTATCAGATAGTCGATCTATCCGGACAGATAGTCGAACTACCAAACAAAAACAGATAGTCGACCTATCAAGCAGATAGTCGACCTATCACAGAAAACAGATAGTCGACCTATCAATAGATAGTCGACCTATCAAAACAAAATAGATAGTCGACCTATCAACAGATAGTCGAACAATCAGATAGTTGAACTATCCAAGCAGATATTCGAACTATTGAAGCAACACAGATAGTCGATCTATCAACAGATAGTCAAACTATCAAAACAAGCAGATAGTCGACCTATCAATAGATAGTCGAGCTATCAGATAGTTGAACTATCAGGACAGATAGTCGAACTATCAAAGACGACAGATAGTCGACCTATCAATAGATAGTCGAACTACCAAGACAAACAGATAGTCGATCTATCAACAGATAGTCGAGCTATCAACGCAGACAGAACGTCGACCAACTGATAGACGATCGTCGATCACCTGATAGACGATAGTCGAGCGACGTTCGACTATAGTCGAACGAAAAACTACTTAACCAAATATTCATCTTGAAAAGCAATTCTACACAACTAGAGAGTCTAACCTATCAACTAACCTTTGACCATAGATAAATCTTGGGTCAAGAGACAGAAAGAGAGGACTGAACTCAAATCAAAACCTAGGGTACCAACAAACTGGCTTCACTCAATTCCTGTGGACTTAGATAGATTTTTGTCTCTCCACTTCTCTACCTTGTGACCACCTGTCACAACCACTTGGAATAACTGTCCAATCAATGTGACAAGGACCATCCTTCATGCATGAACTTAAACATACATCAAATACAACTAGGTGTGTACCATTGACTTGTTTGACTTTTTACAAATATGGGACATTGGGATCAATGGACCCAACAATCTCCCCTTATTTGGGATCAATGGCCTCTTCAAATCTTTTGGGCTCTACTTATGACAGGAAGCTTGAGTAGTGTTGTGTTGATACTTTTTCTCCTAGTCACCACTCCTTAACTAGCATCACCAATAATCAGGTGTCTTGGATAATCCCTTAGATGCCTGACTGTTGGAGGAAATCTTCCTTAAACATCTTGAGCTTTAGTGGCTGGAGCTTGCTGATCTTCATCCACTTCAAGTGTTTCTTTCCCTTCTCCTCGAATCTCCACTCCATCTTTGACTACTTGAGCATCTTCCTTGATGGTTAGCTTGTCAATCCTCAGCTCTGTACCTGCAGGACTAGAAGAGGAGCTTGGCAACTCACTGTTAATCATAGTGGACTCATCAAATACTACATTAACAGACTCTTCTACAACTTGACTTGTCAAATTGTAGATCCTATAGGCCGTACTATGATTGTTGTACCCAATAAAAATCCTTTCATAGGACTTTGTAGCAAACTTAGTGACATGGAACTTCCCATTATTCAGCACATAACACTTGCTACCAAAGATCCTGAGATAACCCAGGTTTGGTTTTCTTCCCTTCAAGATCTCATAGGGAGTCTTCTTGTGGCTCTTGGTGATAGAGGCTCTTTTAAGGACATGACATGCAGTATTCACTGTGATGCAGGCCCATGGTTCTGACGGATTAAACTACGCGCTCTTAGGTTCGACAATTAAATTAGATTTGCAGTGTGTGGTTCCTCTACTTATAACTATCGATATCTCAAGCAATTAATGGCACAAAACTTTAACAATGCAAAGGGGTGCTACCCCTTTTAGAGATTGAACAATTGTTATATGCCAATGTTCGCTCAAGCGAATAGGACCTACCTGATCCAGACAATTAGCAATTCAAAATAAAGTTTTCCGCAAACATTCACAAACCCAATAAGAGAGGATCCGGACTAAAATAGCGATTTAAAAGAAGTCCAAAGTTGATCCCAAATTAATTTATAATCGAGGTTAACCAAACCTCTTGAACTCGAGGAGAAATCAAGGATAATGAATCTATTTTCTGCAAGCGTTCACGAGATCTACCCGATCTGATTTATACGAAAAATATTCTGAAGAAACACGCTTCAAAAATTAGATTTAATTACGCACGAATTTCAATATAAATCAGGACTAATTACTAGCCTTCTATTTCACCAAACCTCACAAATATTATAGAAGAAATCACACTAGAGAGGTTTAGAAAATCGTCACCCAAATCCCAAGAAAATCTGCCCACAAGATGAGTGGAGGACGCACACACGACGGTGGTTTAATCTATTTCCACGCAAGTCCGCGGATCCACACCGGACGATGAAATCACTAGCCGTTCTTCCGCTGCAAAACCCTTGGTGTGGGATTACCTTGATGGAATATATATATGGAAAGAGGAGAGAGAAAAGGTGGTGGGAATATTGCAAAATTCCAATGAGGGGAAGAATAGGTTTGTTCGGGTGAGGGGTTGATGGTGGAGGTCGAGTTTTGAGGAATAGAGGGCTGCTCGATTTATTGGGGATTGTGAGGGTGGTCGGCTTTGTTGGTGGTGAGGGAGAAGGAGGTGTTGAGGGTGGCCGAAGCTTTGAGAGGGGGGTTAGGGTTGCTCGTTTTGCTTAGAAAAGGAAAGGAGGGGGTCGGGTTTCCGTAGGAATGAATAGGAGGGATATTTTTGAGGAGGGAGGAGGAGGAGGGAGGCCGAGAGAGTGGAGAGGGAGAAAGAGTGGTCGGAAAACTTCGAAGAGGGAAAGAGGGGGGCTCGATTTGGGAAGGAGAGAGGGTGGCTGAGGTTCTTTAGTGGAGAAGAGGAGAGGGAGAGGGTGGAGGCCGAGATATAGAGAGGGGGAGTAGAAGGTGGCCGGCGGCCAAGGAGGGGGAGAAAAGGAGGGGACGAAATCCAAGAGGGATAGAGGAGGAATAGGAGGGAAACCAATTTAGTTTTTTCAATTTTCTTTATATTCATCAATCTACCAAATCCTTCATAACATTGCATATATATAGCCTACACCACTCCATCTCCACCCTTCATGAAAATAGAAAATACATGATGGTTATAAGCACCCATCATAATACATGAAATAAGGAAATGCAATAATAGATGGTTATATGCACCCATCAACATGAAATAAAAATACAGTAATGACATGCATGAAAATAAAAATGCTTAAATTAAGAATTGATAATATATAATTATAAAAATAAATATTTATAAATATATATTTTTATTTAATGGTGACGGCGGACGTCGAGCTAAACATGTAGCGGCAACGGCGTTGGCGACAAACGTCGTGGTAGAATTTCCATCTTCGAGTTTGCAGCATTGATCATCCCAATCAACAAATTCTCTATGTCGGGGATCAACGGCCGCATTAGCAACGTCGCGATCACACTGTCTCAGCCCAGAAATATTCTGGGAGAGATGTGTCACTCAACAAGGTCCTTTAAGCCTCTATGAGAGTCCTATTCTTCCTCTCATCAATCCAATTTTGTTGGGGTGTTCTTGGAGAAGAAAATTCTTGATGAATCCCTTGCTCTTAACAGAACCTTATCATGTTATTAGACTGAAATTCAGTCTCATGGTCACTTCTGATTTTGATTACAGTACTGTTCAATTCATTCTGAATTTGCTTGACAAATGTCTTGAAGACATCATGGGTTTCAGACTTTTTCTTCAAAAAGGAAACCCAAGCGAATCTAGAAAAGTCATCAAAAACCACAAGGGTGTAGACATTCCTACCTAGACTATGAACTTGCATAGGACCATACAAGTCCATTTGTAAGAGGTATAAACACCTCACAAAGTCTTTGATCCCAATGCTCTTGAAAGAAGCTTTCGCCTGCTTGCCCTTTTGGCATGCAGAGCAAATTCCTTCCTTAGTGCATTTTATTTTAGGACCATTCCTAACTATCTCTTCACTAAAGAGCTTGCCAATTATCTTATAGTTCAAATGAGTTAGTCTCTTGTGTTGTTGGACACAGTATGAGACTTTCTCATTTGAACCTAGGCATATAGGAGAGTCTATATCTAAACACAAAAAATTTAAACAATAGACATTCCCACTCCTAGTGCCTGTCAAGAGGACCTCTTGGTCACTCAACCTCTTAATATGGCACTCATCCTTGTGGAATACTATGTCATAGCCAAGATCACAGAGTTAGCTTATGTATTTAAGGTTGTGTTGCAACCCTTCCACATAAGCTACTTTTTGAATAGTGACTATGACATTTGTGATCTTACCATAACCTCTAGTGACTCCTCTATCTAATCCACCAAAGATCACTTTGGGTCCATCCTTAACTAGAGTGTATGTAACAAACCCATCCGTTAAATAACATATAATAGAAGGTCCGGTCGAGGCCCCACACCATATATCACAAACAGGAGCGAAGTTACAGGTTAATACCAAAACATATTCGCATCCTAACTCAATGTTTGCTAGCGGAAGCTTAAGGTTAATATTGAACTCAACAACTACAAATGTCCACTATATATAAACAATCACATTTATATATCAGCCCGAAGGAATGTACAAAAAATACACAAAAGTCTGGCCTTAAGGCCTTACAGTTAAACTTTATAAGCATGGATTACAAACATCGGCGCGCAGGCCGGCCACACATGAAAATAACATAGCCTTCGAGGGCCAGCATCAGTTGCAACAGCAGCAAGGGCTTCAGCCCGCTATTTCCCGCTCGGCTCTCCAGCACCTGCACAAGGACAGTCCACCAGAAATGGCGGCAAACAAGGCAACGGTCAGCATTCCGCTGACCAATTTATAATGACCCTACCCCTTTCCCGGGGCAGTGGTATTACTTCCCTGTAGGCATAGCATTTCACAAGCAGATATATCACACAATGTGCACTCACGCACAAACAATATATCACAAACATCGGCCACGCGGCCCGATGCTCCGTGCACTCAGGGCACATTCTTGGTGTATCAGAAATACCATGGTCCCTCCACCGTTTAAGGTTGAAACCCAATGGTATTGAGCATTTAGTCTTAATGGAGCGCAGGCCTAAGACTCTCATTATGCCACCAACGAAAGCCCAATGCCTTGGCGCTCTCTTGTCAAGCCGACATAACGCATGTCTAGCTCCACCCTTACTCGGTTCTCAAGTCATCATACCATTGCAGAATACAACAGTACTCATGGTCCAACGACAGACGTGGGTCGGTTTCACCTTTCCTATTCGGCACTAAGGTTTTTAAGAGGATGCAGCTCACAATAGCCACACTATCCACCAAGGACTGGCTTCACAATCCAAAAGGGGAGCTAATGTCAGCGTTCCTCGTGGGCGCTTGGCTGGTTTAGCAGAACTCTCTTTCTGCACCCAAACTCAACCCAAACATAGCATACAACACAAGAATCATGAGGGTATTTTCCTAGAATTCCACTCCAGTACTTCCTGTTACTACCCTTCGCAGGCACAACCCATCGACTCCACAACATATATGTTTATATGCGGAGTCTTCTCCGATGTGCAAAATGAAACATCATCAATCCAGACCAACCTGTCTGGATGGGCTTCATACAGCAAGCTTATTCCATACTACACATTTTTGGATCTATATGCAAGACTGGGGATTTCAAGAATCAACCCAAGGAAATCCCTCAAAATCCACCGTTTGGTGGGGGAAATCCATATACATGCCAAAATGAGGACTTCGAATGTCCAAGGAAGCAAGATAGTTACCCTTGATGATCTCTTTGGAGCCATGGAAAACTATCCAGATAAAAAGCACCGCAATGGTCTTACCTCCACAAATCTGGACTAAGCTCGCGATTTGGGGCTCTGAAGCTCCACCAGTAGCCGGATTCCTTCTCCTCCTTCTTCCTTGCTCTCCCCACTCTCTAACCCTTTAGAAAGAGAAAGGCTTGATAGAAATGAGAGTTTATCCTTCAACTCTCAGCCTTAACACAGCAGGGATAGCTCTGGACCGTCGGATCCTTATTGAAGGAAATGAATGGCCATGAATCGCCCTGAAACTCAATTTCCTAGGCCGAACATGGCTTGTGACATGCCCGTGTCACAGGTCGTGTGTCTTAAGCACGAAAGTAACCGACTCAGCCAAAACAGGACACATCCCTATGACGCGCACGTGTCATAGGTGGTGTGCCAGACACGTCTTTGGACATACCCGTGTCCAGCCCGTGTTCAACAGGCCTCACAAACTTGGCTAAAACAAGAGATACGGCCATTGACACGCCTGTACCATAGGCCATGTGCCCAACTCGACTTGCCCATCGAGGAGTGTCGAGTGCATTTCGTCAAGTTTATTTCGTCGAGCTCAGCAGAACACGGCCTAGGACACGCCTGTGTCGCAGGACGTGTACCCTCTCGAGAATCGGAGAGTTCATTTTGTTGAGCACTCGACATGCCGTGGGTCAACTCGACAACACAGATCAGGACATGGCTTAGGAAACACCCGTGTCCCAGGCCGTATTGCTCAGCCTGCACTCATTCTTGAGATTTGGGGTGTTACAACCCTCCCCTCCTTACAAGAAATTTCATCCCGAAATTTGTATACAGGACTCAGGAAACAGCAATCAAAATGTTTACAACATTTTATGTTCTGTCCAAAACAAAACAAAACTATTATACATGTTTAGACAAACAGTTCGGGAAATTCAGCACGCATGGTCTGCTCTTGCTCCCATGTTAGCTTTTCACGGCCGCAATTGTCTCATCGGACCTTGACCATCCTGAGTGTCTTGTTCCGCAACTGCTTCTCGGCTTTATCCTCGATCTGAATGGGCCTAACCTTTGTCAATAGCCCAAATTCGACCGGTACACGATCATTATCAATCACTTGAGCTGGATCTTTTACGGCTTTTTGAAGCACTTTATGTGGAACACATCATGCAATCCACTCAATTCTGCCAAAAGAGCTAGCCGATAGGCAGCTTCTCCAATTCACTCCACCACTTCAAATGGACTAAGATATCTTAGACTTAACTTTTTCAAGCACCAAATCTTGGACACGCCTTTCAAGGGCTTGATTTTCAAATAGACTCAATCGCCAACCGCAAACTCAACGTTTTTGTGCTTGGCGTTATAATACTTTGCTTGTCTATCTTGGGCTATCAGTAGCCTCTCCTGAATAGAGTGTATCGTCGAATTAACTTCTTCGACTTCCTTACGCATACATAGTTTAGATTCGCCTGTTTCCGCCCAAGCTAATGGTGTCCGGCATTTCCAACCATACAAATCATCAAACGGTACCATATTTATACTAGCTTAGTAGCTATTATTGTAAGCAAACTCTATCATATAGAGGTGATCTTCCCACCTCTTTCCAAAATCCAAGGCGCACATTCGGAGCATGTCCTCCATCGTTTTGTTGGTCCTCTAAGTTTGGCCATCCGTTTGGGGATGAAAGGTCGTACTGTACGTTAACTTTGTTCCCAACAATTGATGGATTAGCCTCCAATCATTTGATATGAAGCACCAATCACTGTCACTTACGATGCTACGGGGAATACCGTACTATCATACGATTTCCTCAACATAAAGTTTTGTCGAGACTTCCACTGAATCATCCCCCTTGTTCGGAAGTAAGTGAGCAACTTTAGTCAACCGATCTACGATCACCTAAACCGAATCATTACCGCGTTGAGATCTCGGCAAACCGTGCACGAAATCCATCAAAATACCATCAAGCTTCCATTCCGGAATAGATAGCGACTTCAGTAAACCTCCGGGCTTTTGGCATTTAACTTTTACCAAGGCACATGTTTTACATTTAGACATGTAATGTGCTATGTCTTTCATTAACCCTGGCCACCAGAACAGCTTTTTCATTTCCTTATACATTTTTGTGCTCCCTGGGTGAATTTGGTATTTTGTAAAGTGAGCCTCATACATCAATTCTTCCCTCAACTAACCATACTTGGGATGCACAAACGACCCTCTTTCCTCAGAAGGTCGTTATCCCAAGAGAATTGGTCATTTGAACCATCCACTGCATAGCGTTGTAAACTTTCATCCAATTCTAATTCTCGCCGAACTCTGTCTGCAAGGTTATACTGTACCTCCGTCTAGTTCAAGCACGCATTTGCGGTGTGTTGGGTACATTGGAAAATGTGTACCTGATTTGAAGAAGCCTAACTTAGCTCAATGATATACATCAAGGTGTATTTGATGTTATTTTGAGTTTATATGTGCAGGTTAAGAATGTACTAGAATGCAGGAAAAATATTCTAAGTCCATATGTCGACACCAGAAGAAATTGTGTCGACACTTCAGAAAGATTGTGTCGACACTTGAAGAAGGCTGTATCGACGCAGAGAAATAGAGTCGACAACAATTGTGTCGACACCTGGAGGCAGTGTCGACACACAGAAGTTTGGTCGACATCAACTGTGTCGACACTGGGAAGCTGTGTTGACACACAGAATTGCTAGTCGACAACATTTGTGTCGACACCAGAAGACTGTGTCGACACACAGAGGCAGAGTCGACAACAGCTGTGTCGACACCTGGAGGCTGTGTCGACACACACTATATTCTGAGTCTACGTCAACTGTGTCGACACATAGGACTTGTGTCGACACACAGCAAAGTCTAGACTAAGTTAGTTGCTGGTGAATGGTGAAGTGTTTGTGTCGACACAAATACTCAGTGTCGACACATTCTCAAGATGCAGTATTAAGAAGCTGATTCGACATAAAGGCAGACATGTCGACATCATCAAAGACTGTGTCGACACCTAAGTCACTTATGTCGACACATTGACACATGGTCTCGACATTTTCTAACAGACAGTCTCGACACTTTGCTGACAAAGACAAAGGCACAAGATCTGTTTGAAGACTTGACAGCTGTGAGTTACAACAGGTCGACTGAAGCTGTCAGACTTGTCAGAAGTTTGTTAGAAACCGGATCAGCTGGTTACTAAGGATGAAGTCTATAAATAGACAGATTCAGAAGAAGAAAAAAAAACAAATAGAAACTAATTGATTGATCATTGTTCTGAGATAAGATCTCTAATCAAGAAAGTGCAAGGCACAGAAGAAGATCTTCGAGAGAAGATCTAAGAAGACTTTCTGAAGTGAACATCCACTCAGATTCAGTCTAAGTTGAATTCATTCAAGAATTCAGAAGTATTATCAAGGGTTGTGGATAGAGAGATCCAGCCATTTGAAGACAAGAAGGAAGCTATCATAGGTTTCTTAAGAAGCAGTATATTCCAAAGGAAATCAACTCTAACTAAGTTCAGATTCAAGAAGCTTTGAAGAAAGCTAAGATCCAGTTGATTTCATCCACCAGCCTTTTCAAGAAGATGATCAAGAACAGTCTTATCCCTTCTCTCTCAACAGGGGTAAGATATTATATAACTTCATTTTCAAATTCTGTAGGATCTATTTATAGATCTGAGTTGTAAGCCTATTTTATAAAGGCTGAGTGTAGGAGAAGGTGTTCTCTGAGTTGTAAGCCTATTTTATAAAGGCTGAGTGTAGGAGAGGTATTCTCTGAGTGGTAGGGCTATTTATGCCTGAGTTGTAGGAGAAGGTGTTCTCTGAGTTGTAGGCCTTGTGGCAAGGCTGAGGTAGGGCTGGTTAGCCTGAGCTATAGGAACCTTATAGGGTTCTGAGTTGTAGGAACCTTTCAGGGTTCTGAGTTGTAGGATCTGAGGATCTGAGATAAAGGAGGAAGTTAGGCCGAATCTAGCACCCTGCTAGATAGGTGAAGGGGGAAAGTGGATGTACCCAGACCTTGGGGAACCACTATAAATCTGTGTGCAATCTGTGATGTGTACATGTTTGTGATTGTTGTGCTGTGTTAGCTGTAGAGTTTTCTGAATTTTATTATAACCTGTAGTTATATTCTGCCTTAAGTTAAAACAAGCATTAGAACCTATTCACCCCCCCCCTCTAGGTGTTTAGGTAGTCTTGAAAGTAAAACTATCAAGTGGTATCAGAGCCAGGTTACTCAAAGAAGGACTTAACAGTCTGAGTTAGATCCCTATAGGCAGAATCAAGAATCAAGAAAACGGGTTCTGGAGAGAATCACAAGGAACTAGGGTCAATGAAACTACCCATCTGCAGAAAAGAGATTTTTGGAATCTGGAAAGAAAGGGTTAGGTTGTTTATGGAGGCTTCTGATCCAAGGATCTATATTACAGTAAAAGAAGGTCCATATATCCCAATGAATGTGTCTGCTCTAGATGCAAATGAAAAAACTCTTAAAGATTTCTCTAAAATGACTAAGGATGAGATTATATTGGCAACTATGGATAAGAGAGCTCAGAATATCATAGTGAGTGTCATAGATGATTCTACTTTCCAAAATTTGATTCACTGCAAAACCTCTAAGGAAATGTGGGACACTTTGATTGTCTACATGGAGGGTTCTGAAGAAGTTAGACAAGACAGAAAATCTATGCTTAATCAAGAATATGAGAGTTTCAGACAAGGTAAGTCTGATAGCATAACTGAATGCTACAATAAATTCTACAGGATAGTGAATGAACTGATGTCCTATGGAAGGGTCTTCAGTACATATTAGCTGAATGACAAATTTCTAAGATCCTTGACAAAGGATTGGGATACCAAGATTTGTGCCATAAGAGAAGTGGCCAAACTAGCAGACATTTCTCCTCCAACCTTATTTGGAAAATTGCTCTCATATGAAATGCAACTAATGGCTAGGAAGGAGGAAGAAAAAATTACAAAAGGAGAGCATAGAGAGAAGTCAGTGGCCTTCAAGGTTGAAGCCACTAGAAAGAGCAGGAGAATGTCTCCATCACCTTCTAAGGAAGTTGCTGAAGATAACTCAGAAAATTCAGACAATCATAACTCAGGAAGCAGTGATTCAGATGCAGATTTTGCTGTCTTTAAAAGGCAGTTTCAGAGGTTCTTGAAGAAGAAGTAGTGGAAGTCAAGGCCCTCCACATCACAGCCAGTTGATGATTACTATCAGAAGGGAAAATTATCAAGAAAGGAAAGGAGCAGATCAAAGCCCAGCAAAGCTACAACATCAAAGATTGTTTGCTATTGCTGCAATAGGCCAGGACATGTGGTGGCTGAATGTCCAGATAAAAGGAAGGAGTCAACAGACAGAAAGAAGACTCAACAAAAGGGCAAGAAGGAGAAATCCTTTGTTGCTAAGAAGGAGAAGAGTCTTACAGATCAATCTTCCTCAGAGTCAGAATCTTAAGCTGAAGCTTACATTGGACTGTATGCAGCTAATGAAGAAGAGGAGTTTATGCAATTTATAAACTCCATCTATGATCAAGAAGACCATCAGTGTATGGGACTTATGGCTGATTCAGAAGACAAAGAGTGCCAGGATCAGCCTGGTCCTAATAAGGTATAAAGTAATTCTAGAATTTCTTATTACAGTACCAGTTTAGAGTCAGATTCATCTACATCAAGTAATGAGGATGGATCTGAATCTGAAGGAGATATTCATCAGTTGATAGATAAGTATGGAGACTTATTGCAGGCTCTTAAGAAAAGCAAGAACCTAGCAATAACTCAGGCTCAGGAGATTGCAGATCTTAAGGTGGCTGTATCTGAGTTAGAAAATGTATTGGATCAAAAGTTAAATGAGATTGCCAAACTGAAAAATATAATTATTATTCAGATGGGCACAATCACATATTACAAAGATCAAGTTAAAAGTCTGGAGGCCAGACTGAGAGTAGAGAAATATTTAATGGCTAGCTACTCTAAGCCAAAATCAGTCTTACCTTTAATAGATGAGTTTGTGGCTCAAAAGGGTAAGGCAGGATTAGGCTTCAAGGGTAACACCAGGGTTGCCCAATTCAAGAGAAAAGGCAAAGCTCCAGTCCAGCCACTAAACCATAGAGTCCCTGTTATGTTTAGAAAGGTACAAGTGCCTTCTAATAAATATGATCTTGAAAATATTCATGGTCATATTAAGACTGATGTTCTGAAGAACAAGAATGTTTATGCCAATAAGTCAGACCATGTTCATAAACCCCATGGTTATAAGAAATCAGTGGGTGTAGCTGCAGCAGCACCAGCTTAGAACAGAAATTTTTCTGCCAAAAATGTATCTAGACCTAGATACAACAGGTATGAATGCTGGTGCTGTGGCAAGATAGGCCATTTTGCCTTAGACTGTTGGCATAACATAAGTGTCAGGAAGAACAACAGTCTACCAGTTAGAAGAGCTGCTGGTAGGTTTGATATGAATGATGCTAACCTGAACCAAGGACCCAAGACTTACATGGGTTCTAAGGGAAAGTAATTTTGTATTGCAAGAAAGTCCAAGTTGCCATGCCCCTATATGGTACTTGGATAGTGGTTGTTCCAGGCACATGACTGGAACAAAGGGGCTGCTGAAGGAGTACATTCCTATCAAGAATGGACCTAAAGTAATCTTTGGTGGATCTGAAAGAGGAATCATCAAAGGATTTGGTAACATTTCTTCAAACCAAATTACCATCACTCAAGTGGCTTATGTAAAAGGTTTGAAACACAACCTGATAAGCATAAGTCAGCTGAGTGATCTTTGATATGACATTTCATTTTTTAAGAATGGATGTTATATCAAGAGGTCAAGTGATCAAAAGGTCATATAGACTGGATACAGAAAAAGAAATGTTTATTGTCTTGACTTTGTATGTGAGAACAAGGTTTCTCCTATTTGTCTTGTAGCTGATGATAATGCATCTCATTGTGTCAAATGGCACAAGAGGCTGGCCCATCTTAACTACAAGACAATTGGCCAACTCTTTAGTAAAGAATTAGTAAGGAATGGTCCTCATGTTAAGTGTATAAAGGAAGGGATATGTTCAGCTTGTCAAAAGGGCAAGCATACAAAATCCTCCTTTCATAGCCTTGAAAACAAGGATTCAGTGAGGTGTTTATACCTCTTACATATGGATCTTTTTGGTCCTATGCAAGTTCATAGTCTAGGTAGGAAGGTCTACACTTTTGTGGTTGTAGATGACTATTCTAGATATACATGGGTGTTCTTTCTGAGACAAAAATCAGAAATCCCAAGTGTTTTACATAGTTTTGTTAAACAAATTCAGAATGAACTGAACAGTACAGTGGTCAAAATCAGAAGTGACCATGGCACTGAATTTCAATCTGAAAGTATGACAAGATTGTGTGAAGAATTTGGGATTTTCCAAGAATTCTCTTCACCTAGAACACCACAGCAAAATGGTATTGTTGAAAGAAAGAATAGGACATTGATTGAAGCTGGTAGAACTCTATTGAGTGACACTTCTCTTCCAGAATATTTCTGGGCTGAGGCAATAAACACTGCATGTCATGTGATCAATAGGGCTTCTATCACCAAGATCCACAAAAAGACTCCCTATGAAATTATGAAAGGTAGAAAACCAAATCTATCCTACTTTAGGATCTTTGGTTGCAAGTGTTATATACTTAACAATAGTAAGTCTTATCTAACTAAGTTTGCTGCCAAATCCCAAGATGAGATATTTGTTGGGTACAGCATCAATAGTAAGGCATATAGAGTCTACAACTTGACTACTCAAGTGGTAGAAGAATCTATACATGTTGTATTTAATGAAACAAGATTAATCAACAGTGAGTTGCCTTGTAGATCATTCAGTCCAATAGGTATAAGCAATAGGATGGACAAGCTTTCCATTGCAGAAGGCACAACTGCAGATGAAGTATTGGAAAATGATGGCTACTATCCAGGGGGTGTACAAGACTCTATAAAAGATGATGACAACAAAGAGGTGCAGCATAATGAAGGAATTGGAGATATTGAACCTGAATAAAATCTACCTCCAGCTATAAGACATCTAAAAGACCATCCAGCAAATCAAATAATAGGTGATCAAAGACAAGGAGTGCAGACTAGAAGCAGAAATCTGAGCACAGTCCTGCACTCAAGTTTTCTATCTCAACTGGAGCCTAAGAAATTTGAAGAAGCCATCCAAGACTAACACTGGATTAATGTTATGCAAGAGGAGCTTAATCAATTCAGAAGGTGCAAAGTCTGGGAGTTAGTTCCTAAACCAAGAGACCACAACATCATTGGCACAAAGTGGATCTTTAGGAACAAGTTGGATGAGAGTGGAGTAATTGTGAAAAACAAAGCAAGATTGGTTGTTAAAGGCTACAGGAAGGAAGAAGGAATAGACTTTGATCAAACATTTGCCCCAGTAGCAAGACTAGAGGCAATCAGAATGTTACTTGCCTATACAGCATATCAAGGCTTCAAAGTATACCAAATGGATGTGAAATCAGCATTCCTGAATGGTGATCTAAAAGAAGAAGTCTATGTAGAGCAGCCATCAGGTTTTGTAGATTCTCTTAAACCTAGTTATGTCTATAGACTTAGGAAAGCATTGTATGGGTTAAAGTAAGCCCCAAGGGCTTGGTATGAAACCCTGTCTACCTTTCTTATTAAGAACAAATTCTCAAGAGATAAAATAGACAAAACTCTATTCCTAAGGGAATCTAAAGGTAAGATAATCTTAGTTCAGATCTATGTAGATGACATAATTTTTGGGTCTATAGAGAACAACCTTTGCAAAAAGTTTGCCAAACTTATGCAAGGGAAGTTTGAAATGAGCAGTATGGGGGAACTTAAGTTCTTCTTGGGACTCCAAGTAAGACAGACTGAAGATGGCTTGTCCATATCCCAGTCTAAGTTCACCAAGGAATTAATTAAGAAGTATGGTATGGAATCATCCTCCACCATGAGAACTCCTATGGGAACAAATATGCCAATATGCAAAGATGATGCAGGTAAGCCTGTAGATGAGTCTTTGTATAGAAGAATAATTGGCTCTCTATTATATCTCACTGCTAGTAGACTTGACATTATCTATGCTACATGTGTCTGTGCTAGGTATCAAGCTTGCCCTAAAGAATCACATTGTACTGCAGTCAAAAGGATTTTGAGATATCTTAAGGGCACACCTAATCTAGGCCTTTGGTACCCTAGGAATGGAGATTTTCTACTAACACGTTATTCAGATACAGATTTTACAGGCTGTAGAGAAGATAGAAAGAGTACTACAGGTACATGCAAATTCTTGGGAGGAAGATTGATATCCTGGAGCAGTAAGAAGCAGACTAGTGTGGCAATATCCACTACTAAGTCTGAATATGTGGCAGCAGGAAGTTGTTGTGCACAGCTATTGGGGATTCAGCATCAGCTAAAGGACTATGGTATTCAAGTAAGTAGAACACATTTATTGTGTGATTCTAAGAGTGCTATTTCTATTGCAAACAATCCTGTTTCACATAGTAGAACTAAGCATATAGAGATAAAATACCATTTTCTTAGAGAACATGTGGAAAAAGAAGACATCTCATTAGAATTTGTTAAAACTGATTATCAAATTGCAGATGTATTTACTAAGCCTCTGGATGAAACTAAATTCAATAAATTTAAAATTGAATTAGGAATGTTTGTCATAGGTTAGTTTATTAAAAAAAATATTTGGCTAAGTAAAATGGTGTCGACACATTCAGTGATAATGAGTCGACACAGAGTAGTCATGTCGACTAGTCAGGGAAAATGTGTCAACACATGAGAATCTGTGTCGACACCTAAGGGCCAAAGAGTCGACTCATCCAGAAATGTAGTGTCGACACAGCCAGAGTAATGGTGTCGACACTTACAGATTTTGTGTCGACTCTTATACTAAGAGTCGACACATAATTTCGGCTAAACTATTCAGTATTTCCTGTGTCGACATATCATCAATTGGTGTCGACACATGGTAGTCTGCGTCGTGGTCGAGACTATAGAAGTATGTATCGACACTTGTCAACAATGTCGACACTTTTCGACAATTTTTGTCTACCTCTTGACCTTCTGTGTTTTGAAAAGGTATATATAGGTCGAGAACATATTATGTTGACACGCTCACCAGGTTTTCGAGACTAAAACCCTGTGTCAACAATCTCTCTTCTGTCCTCTCAAGTTTTCTCATCATTCCAATGGCGCCAAAGGTTGAAGACAACATCAATGAGGGATATGAGTTTGTTAGGGCAGCCTTCGAAAATGCCGCGCCAGAAATCAAACAAGTGATTTCTCTTCTTACTGACAATGGATTGGAATACCTTGTCTCTGAACCTACTAAGATTTGGAAGAAAGAAGATTTTGAGTTCTATACTGCTGCAACATTGGACTCCACTAGTCTCAAGATCAAATCTATAGTTCATGGGACTAAGGTTAAACTTACTCTAAAAAGTATAAGAAAGATTCTTCATCTACCCAGCATTCAAGATGAAGAAGAGGTCCCAGCCTCAAAGACAAGGGAGGCTCTCCAGTGGTGTGGTTTGGATTCAACCATAAAGATTGGAGCAGCCATAAACCGAAAGGGAATGAATCTACAAGGAAAGTTTCTATCTGAAATAGTAGGCAAAGTGATCTTATGCAAGCCAGGTGGACATGATAGGATTTCAGCCTATATGTTCAGTCTGATGACAAGAATTGTCTTTACAATTCAAACCAGTTGGTCAGCAGTTCTGTTTGAAAAAATCAAAGAAGGAATCAAGAAGACAAACTTGGCTAGAATTTTGAGTCTATACCTGGCTGGAATCATTCCAGAGGTAATGCAACAGATTCCTGGGTCCAAGATCAATCATATGAGGAAAATGGACATGAGGTTATTTTCAAAATGGTATAGAGTTTTGTCAAAAGAGTTGCCTGATGTGGATAGGCAGGAAACAACTGAGAAATCACCAGAACATGATCATGGCAATGCACAAGTTCAAGAAGAACAAGATAGAGAGCAGGCTGAGGACCAGACTGGGTCTACTCAAGTCCAAGAGGAATGTATACCTGCACAGATGCAGGGGGAGATAGATCTTACTCCTGCTCAGAACATTACTGATCCGGCACAGTTGCAAGGGGAGCACATTACTGAACAAGTTCAAGAGGAAGAAAGACTAAACTTATCAGAATATTTGAACTCTGCTGCAATTGATGTTTCATCACCTGCTCAAGCACAAAAGGAATACACTCTAGAAGAGTTGTTTCCTAACTTTGGAAAGGCAGCTGAAAAGGATGACACCCTAAGAGTTGAGAAGGAGCAAGGTGCTGTTGAGGGGGAGAAAGTGCATGTTAAGGAAGTGCAATATGAAACTGAGAAAGAAATTCCTACAACTCCTCCAGAAAGAGTTCAGATTGAAAGTTCTTCAGAATCTGAGACAGAAGAAGCCAGGGAGGCTAAGAAAAGGAAGCTAATGGTCTTCAAGAGAAGAAGTCATAGCTATAAGTCAGCTATCCAGACAATAACTCACCAATCTCCTACTGAGTTTGAATACAATAAGTTCATGGTAAATTTATAGGTGAAGATGGATGAGCAGAGAAGAGCCTTGGACAAATTTGTAGATGAGAGTCATAAGACACTTCAGTGTTATCTAGCCCAAGAAATAAAGTCAATCAGATTTGAGGTCAATCAGAATAAAAAGGAGATGACAGATTGCTTCCACAAGGGAGGTAATGCTGTGGTATATCTAGCTAACCAACAGCAATCTATCCTTGCTAAAGTAGATGACATTGCATTGAAACAAGGATATGTTCTTGAAAATCAGATAAGAATGAATGACAATCTTACTGAATCTCACCATGAGATTCTCATTGAGTTCAAAGATACTGCTATAAGGCTGTTTGCTGCAAGGGCTACAGACATGAAAGATTATGATCAGAAGCTCAAGGCTGCCCTAGATTCAGTTCAAAGTGCTATAACCACCTCACAAAAAGATATATCTGAGAAGCTTTAAAAATTAAAACCATTCTTTAAAGAGGGTGTGAATTTTCTTGATGGACAAATAAGGTTTCAGAAGAATGATCTTAGGGATCATGTTGCCAGAGAAGTCCTAAAGGGGGAGAGGATACTCATCCATGCTGGCTCAGAACATGCCAAGTGGGTGACCAACAGTGTCAGAGCCACATTGGGATATCCACCATTATGTGATGATGATACCATTGCTGAGTCAGGGATACAACAAGGTCTACTTGAAGGTAATCAACCTGAGGTTGCCCAAGTCATATACCCCCTGCTGATTTTTAAATGATTCATCAGCAAGTGCAGGCAATGTACAGTCCTCCAAAGGAGGTTACAAATGTTTTTGTAGAAAAAGTAAATAAGCCAGAAGTTGATTTGAAGGCTCAACAAGATGCTCAATTATCAAAGAAGAGATTCAGAGAGCAAGCAGAACAAAAACCTGATTTTGAGCAATGGAGCCCCACCTCAAGGAACATTATATTAACTGCATGGAAGGCTGTGTAGGATCAGGTGCATGACAGAGGCAAATGGTATAATAAATTAGAATGGCAAAAGTATGAGGCCAGGCAGGAGGCCATAGTTCAATTCAGAAGAAAGGCTAAGGGTGGAAAGCTACCTCTTGATGCTCAGGAGCCTAGCAAGTATTTTCCCAAGCCATTTCATTATTTTGAGAGGCAAAGGATCAAGGCTGAGGCTGAGAAGAAAGCTGATTTGAAAGGCAAAAAGCCTGCTGATGATGCAGAACCTCCTGTGATGGCTCAAGTTCAACTAGGAAAAGGAATTGTTATCAAGGAACTTGACGGGCCTTAGTTTTAGTTCTACTAGTTTTTGTCCTAGAACTATGTTATTGTTAGTGTGTTAAAACAATCAATGTAAATAAGCTTTAACAAACATTTCTGAATTTATAAACAACACTTTGTTCTATAATCGTTTCTTTTACATCTTTATTCTGTGATGTATCTGTGTTTATTGTTTTGTTTATAATGTTCCCAGTGATATTATGCTTTTATACATCTTCATATTAAATTTTTATAAATAGTGTATATCATTAACTAAAATGGTTATGACTTCTCCAAATAGGGGGAGATTGTTGGGTACATTGGAAAGTGTGTACCTGATTTGAAGAAGCCTAACTTAGCTCAATGATATACATCATGGTGTATTTGATGTTATTTTGAGTTTATATGTGCAGGTTAAGAATGTACTAGAATGCAGGAAAAATATTCTAAGTCCATATGTCGACACCAGAAGAAATTGTGTCGACACTTCAAAAAGATTATCTCGACACTTGAAGAAGGCTGTGTCGACGCAGAGAAATAGAGTCGACAACAATTGTGTCGACACCTAGAGACAGTGTCGACACACAGAAGTTTGTCGACATCAACTGTGTCGACACTGGGAAGCTGTGTTGACACACAGAATTTCTAGTTGACAATATTTGTGTCGACACCAGAAGACTGTGTCGACACACAGAGGCAGAGTCGACAATAGCTGTGTCGACACCAGGAGGCTGTGTCGACACACACTATATTCTGAGTCTACATCAACTGTGTCGACACACAGGACTTGTGTCGACACACAGCAAAGTCTAGACTATGTTAGTTGCTGGTGAATGGTGAAGTGTTTGTGTCCACACAAATACTCAGTGTCGACACATTCTCAAAATGCAGTATCAAGAAGCTGAGTCGACATAAAGGCAGACATGTTGACATCATAAACGGCTGTGTCGACACCTAAGTCACTTATGTCGACACATATTGACAAATGGTATCGACACTTTCTAACAGACAGTCTTGACACTTTGCTGACAAAGACAACGACACAAGATCTGTTTGAAGACTTGACAGCTGTGAGTTACAACAGGTCGACTGAAGCTGTCAGACTTGTCAGAAGTTTGTTAGAAATCGGATCAGCCGGTTACCAAGGATGAAGTCTATAAATAGACAGATTCAGAAGAAGAAAAAAACAAATAGAAACTAATTGATTTATCATTGTTATGAGATAAGATCTGAAAGTGAGGGTAAGATCTATCTTAACTCTAGAGGGGGGGTGAATAGAGTATTTTAAAGTAAATTTACAATTTTAAAAATGCACAGCAGTAAAGGCTTAATTTATGTATAGGTGTAAGGTGCTTTGATGTAGAAAATAAAACTAAAGTAGTAAGAATAAAAACCACAGCACACAGCAAAGAATATTCACAAGAAACCAGAAGACACAAAGAACTATAGTGGTTCCCCAAAAACCTGGGTATATCCACTCTTCTACCACCCTTGGTAGGAAACCACTACAGGATAAGTTGATCAGGTGTCCTGGGCACCAATGAGCTTTTGATAAGGTGCTCAAAAACCACACTAGATTTTTTGATCAGGTGTCTTGCCACCACTGAGTTTTGACAAGGCTTTCAGAACCAGAATCAAGACTTTTGAAGGGAGTTTTGATAACCCTTTTACAGCAGGAAAAGAAAAAGAAAGAGGTGAAGTTATCTTCTCTGTCTCAATCACTGAGAGAAGACTTAGTGGATTGATTGTATTGTCAAATCTCCCCCTGAGAAAGATGAGAGCTTTGCTAGGGTGATAGGTCTTCAGAAGCTTCAGATCTCCAGCAGAAGATGGTTTCAGCAGAGGCTGAAATATGAATTGTCTGGAGTCCTTGATGTTGAAGCTATGATCACTTTTTAGTATGCCAACTAATTCTCCAGGATTGATCACTTGATTTTTTGAATTAATCTCACTATCCTATGAATCTGTACTGAGAATTTCTTGTTGTAGACTCTCTATATTTGTGTAGTCTCTTGTTGTATATCTATCAGACTGGAGAAGAAAAATGATTTATTCTCTGAAGATCCTCTATCCAAGATAGCCGTTAGCAGTCAATAAATGTCTTCCATAAATGTTTTGTCATCTGGAGGAAAGTCCAATAAACATTCTCTGATAAATCCCTTGAAACTTGCTCCAGAATAAATGAAAACGGCTAGCAGATCTCTTGAAATAAATGCTGAGAGAATTTGAAAATCATTCCAAAAGCTGACTGAATTTGAATCCTCAAAGTCGTCGATCTCTTGAGAAAAACGTCGATCTAAGCTCTACGATCGTCGACCTAAGCTCAGAGATTGGAATGAACATCAGACAGAAATCGTCGACCTGAGCTCGAAGATTGTCGACCGGAGCTCAGCGACCTGAAGAATAAGCTGAAGACAGATCGTCGATCTGAGCTCGAAGATCGTCTACCGAAGCTCGACGATTTAGCAGAGTTGAGCTCAGAGAGCGTCGAACAGAGTTCGACATTTCGTCGACCTAAGCTCGACAATAATTGTCTTTGTCTCAGCTCTAAGTCTGAATCCTTGAATGGTCCTGGGGGCAGCTTCAAACCTAAGTTCTAAGCCCTAGACTCATTCTAACTTGACCTTTTCAACTATACATCTAGGTCAAACTGATTTCCTAAAAACATAGTGATCCTTGCCCGAATTAGTAATAGGGTGTTCCAACAATCTCCCCCTATTTGGGTTAGGATTACTACTTATAGAACTCAGTAATAAATACAAAATCAACATACAGAAAAACAAAAATCGAACACAAAAGAGCAGATCATGCAACATAGCAGCAAATAGATGGAATATCAGCAAGTGTTCAAAATGAGTATACTGTCTGCTTACAAATGTCATTTCTTTTCACTTTCCTTCTTAAATAAGATTTCCCTGTTGGGATTTAGAGCTTATTTCTTTGACCTTCTATCATCCTCTGCACCTAAGGAGGTTTGAGATTTTGGCCTGGGAACCACAGCCTCAGGATGCAGTTTCATGTAGTCCACTGGGTCAAAGAATTTTCTTGATGCATACCTTTCCAGTTCTGCCTTTCTTTGATCTGACAAAGTAGTAATGTTGGAAGTGTCTTTCCCTTGTTCTCTGGCCTTCTTCAGCTGATCTAAAGCAGCAAGTTCTTTCATCCTAGCAGTCCATGATAATGGATTGTTCTTTGGATCTTCAAAAGGAACTGCAGGATCATATCTATTGACAGTTTCTGAAGCAGTAGGGGTTATTGTATCAACCATTTCTCTGAGTTTATAGGGGAAAGGACCTTGAGTTGAGTCCATGTGACTTTGTCCTTCCCTTGCTTGAAATCTGTGTCCTCTTTGATTTCCTCTATATTGTCCCCTTCTGGACTGGTAACCCCTTTGATATTGCCCCCTAGGATGATATGTTTGAGAGGATTGGGAGGTACTTTGCTTTGGAGCTGAGGTTAGAGAAGCTGAGCCTCCACCTGATCCTGAATCTGGAGGAGGAGGAGGTTGAAATTGGGATGAACCTTTTTCATACTTATCAAACTTTCTTTTCTTCTGCATGGCCTTTAGTTGATTTTTAGAATATTGCATCCATGGTTCAATAATTTGGCAATCATGCAGAATGTAGTAGGGTATATCATTAACATCCTTGGCCTTAGTAGGAGGGACTTTCATCATGGCCTTGCTTCTGGCCTTCCTTTTCTTTGCAATAGTACCATAAAAGTCATCAGAGTCAGTGTGAAACTGATCACTATCTGAGCTCTGAGGTCTATCATACAGATCATCAATGCTTTTGATGTACTTTTCTTGTTGTTTCAGTTGTTCAGAAGTCAGAGCAGGAGCGCCAGCAGCAGAAGTAGAACTTATGGAAGCAGCAATAGGAGCAAAAATAATTGGAGTAGCAGGTTCAGGTTCTTCCAGATAAGTAGAGAGTTCATCAGCAACAACAGACAGCATTTCAATATCAGAAAATCCAATAGGTGTAACAGCAGTAGCAGCAGCAGCAGTAAAAATTGAAGCAACAACATCCTCAGCCTTGAAAGAGTTTATATAAGATGCAATTAGGCTAGGATCACATTCTAAAATAGGCACAATGTCCTTAGTAAGGTCTTCAACTTATAGAGTTGGCAGAGAATTGAAGTACACAGAATCAAAAACTGACAGCAGGCTCTGAAGATCTATTGTAAATACTGGAGCAGGTTCTGAAATTTCAGCAGCCTCAGGCAAAACCAGAGCTTCATTAGGCATCTCCCCCTGCCTGGATTCAGTGAAAATTGGATAAAGGCACCCAGAAGAAGGGATTGCCTGAGAGGAGAGGAAGGAAGATAGCCTGGTAGACAGCTCCTGAACATTTTTCAGAAGTGGAGCCAAGGAGGTCTCCAGCAATGAGGTTAGCCTGGGGGCTAGCAGCGCATACATCCTGTCTTCCAAAGCTGAAAGATCTACATACTCAAGAGGGGCTTGAGTAGAGGTAGGAGTTAATGTAGCTGGAATGATGTTGGCTGGGATTGATGGAATGGATGGTGTGGAGGTAGGAGGTATATGGATGGATGGCTCAGTAGAAGGAATTGTTGAGATGGATGTTACTGAAGAAGAGATGGATGATATGGGAGAGGTAGAGGATGGGGTGAAGGTTGATTGAGAAAGTATGTCCTAAAGAAGTTGTTGGTAGGAAGATGTAGATGGAATTTCAAGAGGAGTAGGAGGGGAATCATTCATGAAGGAGTCATCCAGAAGATTGAATGATGGAGTGGTGACAGGTGGATAGTAGTACAGGGGATGGAATGGTTCTGAGGTAGTGGCTGGAGGAGGTGAAATGGGTGATGAGATTGTAATGGGGGAGGATATGGCTGTGGTTGAGATGAGTGTTGAGGTTGAGATGATTGGGCCAGAAACAGCTGAAGGAGGAGGAGAAGCAGGCAAATCTTCTGCTGGGGCAGAGACCTGAGGAGGAGTGACTGAGGCAGTCCTTGTGCCTGAAGCAGAGGTTGCTGCAGCAGCCCTGTTGGGGTTTATGATCTGCCTATCCCACCTGCTGAAGAGGGCACAGGTGAGCCTTTTGGATGCATTGATGTGCATCCCACTTGAAACTAGCAGATCAGGGCACCTGAGTTCCATTGATGGTGCCGACTATAGAATTTTCACTTTCGCTGGTGGAAGTATAAACCCATTCTTTTACTTCATCTGCTGCAATCTTTATTCTTGTTGTCATCAACTGAACTAACTGTTGTTCGCGGAACAAGTTCAGAATATCTTTGAATCGCTAATCACTGCCATCGAAGGAGTTCATATCAATGTCAAAGCCTGTATCAAATTTCATTTTGGAGAGAGCGGCGACCCACATTGCCATCTGTACCTGCAAAGATTCAACAAACACGACCAAGTGTAGAGAGTTTAGAGGGAAAGAGAAAAATTTGCAGAGAGTATGAAAGCGTAAACGACTAGCGGCTGCCGAAAAATGATTTTATATTAGGGTTTGACGCGAAAAAGGAAGGATCGTCGATCTCCGTTCGACAATCAGGACTCCTGATGGAAGCTGAAAGGTCTTCAATATCGTAGATCTCAGTTCGACGATCTAGAGCGAACGTCGATCTCAGTTCGACGATCGAAGGCCTGAAAGAGATAGTATGCAACTATCTCACACGCTCTGAACTAAGGTCGACGTTTTTGGAAAACGTCGATCTCCGTTCGACGTTTCTCGGGTAAACGTCGATCTCCGTTCGACGCTTTCTAGGGAAAACGTCGAGCGCAGTTCAGAGACAAAAATTATCCTACAGACACAAAAAGAGATGAGTTTTTAGCCTAATCTTGGTCTGTTTTTAGCTTTTCAAAATCTTGTAATTTATTTTAGTCTTCCTCTATCTAACATGCCTAACTGATTGAGGAAGAAGTTGTGTTTCTTTTCATCCAAGGGCTTGGTGAAAATATCTCCCCTTTGTAAATCAGTTGGGATATATTGAAGTTCAATTTTATTTTTCTCAACATTATCCCTTAGAAAATGATGCCTAATTTCTATGTGTTTTGTCCTACTATGGAGGACTGGATTTTGTGCAATGGAAATAGCACTGGTGTTGTCACAAAATATTTTAGACTTCTCTAAGTTGTGGCCATAGTCTAGGAGTTGGTTTTGTATCCACAATATTTGTGAACAGCAACTGCCTGCAGCCATATATTCAGCTTCCGCAGATGAAGTTGACACAGATATTTGTTTCTTACAATACCATGAGACAAGTCTATAACCAAGAAACTGACAAGTTCCACTGGTGCTTTTCCTGTCTATTCTACATCCAGCATAATCAGCATCTGAAAATCCAGTTAAGTCAAATGTTGAATCATTTGGATACCAGAGACCTAGATTTGGACAGCTTTTAACATACCAAAGAATCCTCTTTACTAAAATTAAGTGTGACTCTCTAGGGCTAACTTGGAATCTAGCACATATACATGTAGCAAACATTATATCAGGCCTACTGGCTGTAAGGTACAATAAAGAGCCAACATTGCTCTATATGTTGTCTGATCAACTGGTTTCCCATGTTCATCAGCATCCAATACAGCATTGGTAGGCATGGGTGTTTTCATACATGATGCATCAGACATACCAAATTTCTTAACCAGTTCTTTTGCATATTTGGTTTGAGAAATGAATATGCCTTCAGCATATTGTTTGACTTGCAATCCTAAGAAGAAGGATAGCTCACCCATGCTACTCATTTCAAATTTAGAGTGCATAAGCTTTGAAAACTTTTTGCACAAATTTGAATCAGTAGAATCAAATATAATTTCATCTGCATAAATTTGTACTAGTAGGGTATGGGACTTATGGGTTCTAATAAAAAGAGTTTGGTCTACTCTCCCCCTAATAAAATCATTTTCCAGAAGAAAGCATGCTAGGGTCTCATACCATGCTCTAGGAGCTTGCTTTAGACCATATAATGCTTTATGCAGTTTGAAAACATAATCAGGATGAGTTGGAGAGACAAAACCTGGGGGTTGTCTGACATAGACTTCTTCTTTAATCTCCCCATTTAGAAAAACACTCTTCACATCCATTTGGTAGACTGTGAATCCCTTGTGAGCAGCATAAGCCAGGAAGATTCTTATGGCCTCTAACCTTGCAACTGGTGCAAAGGTCTGGTCATAGTCTATCCCCTCTTCTTGAGAATATCCTTGAGCAACTAGCCTTGCCTTGTTCCTTACAATAATTCCTTGATCATCCAATTTGTTTCTGAACACCCATTTTGTTCCAACAATGGTATGATCCTTTGGCTTAGGCACTAGTTCCCAGACTTTGTTTCTTTCAAATTGATGCAACTCTTCTTGCATTGCAATGATCCAGTGTGTATCTTGCTCTGCATCTTGAATGGATTGAGGTTCAATTTGAGATAGAAAGCAAGTGTGCATCAGGTTTTGGTTGATCTGATTTCTGGTTTGCACACCAGCTGAGATGTTTCCAATCACATGGGAGATTGGATGATCTCTTGATATTACTAAATCAACAGGTGGTGTTGATTGTTCACCAACCTGTACTATTGTTTCCTCTTGTGGAACAGCAACTGGCTCTTCAAGAGGATTTTCTTCCAGATGTGGAGCAGCTTCTTCATTTTCACTACTTTCATCCTTTTGAGTAACTTGTAATCTGTCCAAGTCTTTAGCTAGAGAATGTACCTGCAAATGTTCAATGGTAGAAGCATTCTTCTCCTTGAAAGACATATTAGTTTCATCAAAAGAAATATGAACAGATTCTTCTATTTTTAGAGTAGTTTTATTATAAACCCTATAAGCTTTATTGATCATGGAGTATCCCAGAAACACTCCTTCATCAGCTTTTGCTTGAAATTTTTCTATATATCTCTTATCATTATTGTGAATATAACAGATGCAACCAAAGATTTTAAAATAGTCTACTTTAGGTTTCTTCCCTTTGAGCAATTCATAGGGAGTCTTGCCCTTTAGTTTATGTATTAGACTTCTATTCAGCACATAATTGGAGGTGTTCACTGCCTCAGCCAAAAAGGACAGGGGAAGGTGAGCATCTGTCAATAATGTAGTTACAGATTCAATTAGGGTTCTATTTTTCCTTTCTGCTACCCCATTTTGTTGAGGAGTTCTAGGAGCTGAGAATGTATGCCTGATCCCTTCACTCTGACAGAACTCTTGCATAAGAAGAGAATCAAACTCTGTCCCATGATCACTTCTGATCAGGGCAATGTGAGTGTTGAACTCAATCTGTATGCATTTGAGAAACTCTGTCAAACACTTGAAGTTATCAGACTTCTTCCTCAGAAAGAACACCCATGTGAATCTTGAGAAGTCATCTACAACCACTAAAGTGTAGGATTTCCCTCCTAGGCTTTGTACTGTAATGGGTCCAAAAAGATCCATGTGTAACAGATACAAAATCCTAGGTGAGTCACACTTGTTAAGTGATTTAAAATTATTTTTAGTTTGCTTGCCTAATTGACAGGCCTTGCACAGTCCTTCCTTCTTGTAGGGGCCAGAAGGTAGTCCTCTAACAAGGTTGTCTTTGGATAGCCTAGCAATGGTTCTAAGGTTAATATGTCCTAGTCTCTTATGCCATAAAATATTAGGTCTAGATATGGAATTGAACAGACAAATATCTACTTTAGATGAATAAAAATCTACTAAGTAAATGTTACCTTTTCTATTACCTGTCAACACAGTTGTGTTGTCCTGTGATTTGACCTTGTATATAGCTTTGTTGAAAGTCACTTGATATCCTTCATCACAAAGTTGACTGATACTTATCAAGTTGTGCTTGAGTCCTTCAACATAAGCTACTTTCTTGAAGGTGACTGTTCCAATTTGGACTGCACCATATCTTTTTGTTGTTCCAAAGTTTGAATCACCAAAGATTACTTTGGGTCCAAGCTTGGCTTTAAAGGATGTGAAGTTGTCCTTGTTCCCTGTCATGTGCTTTGAGCACCCACTATCCAGATACTATGGCTGGTTTGATGTTGGATAGGTCTTCACCTGCACATAAACAGCTTATATGTTTTTGACCCAGTTTACCTTGGGCCTAGGTTGATATCCCTTAAATTCAGAAATGAAAGACATCCCAGGTTGACTCTTATAACCTTCAGGATGGTATCTCCTAGGAGGTACTATCCATTCAGTATAGGGGTTGAAACCTTGGGATGTAGGACTTCTAGGGTTGAATCCAGATGTACCTTTGAAGGATTGTTCAAAGTCTTGATCTCTGTTCGACGATCGTCGAGATGAGTTCGACGATCTAGGGTCAGATAGTCGATCTCTGTTCGAAGATTGACTGTCCTGGAGTTCAGAGTGCAGGTGTCGTCGAGCTGAGGTCGACGATCGTTTCTTGGATCGTCGAGCGCAGTTCGACGATCGTCGAGCTCTGTTCAACGCATTCTGTTTAACTATATTTTTCTTTGGCAAATCTGCATTCTTCCTAGCTACCTCTACAACTTCCTTCCCTTTATCAGAGATAAATTTGATTGGAGTTGTCAGAACTATAGGCTGGCTGGATGAAGCTCCCAACCCCAGTGTACTATTAAGTCTAGAGTTCACTGTGCTTGTGATATCCATCAGTTTGATACTTCTCCCATTAAGGGATTCTTCAAACTGCTTGGCCTTTGATAGTTCACTCTTTAGTGAAGCTATCTCCTCCCTATAGCATTCTAACTCTTCAGAGAGTTTGAGGTTCTCTGATTTTAAAGTGCTATACTCAGACAGTTGTTTTCTAAGGGAAGTGATTTCCTTCTCAGACTCCAATAGATCTAGGCATAGTACTTTAAACTCATGTTTAAAGTCCTCAGAACTGAAATCAAATGAATTGATTACCTGATCTTCTTCTAGTTGAGCTTCTGAATCTGATTCTGACTCTTCTGCTTCTGAATCTGTTTGAGAGGCATTGATAGCCATCATGCAAAATTCCTTTTCATCTGCATCATCCTCATCATCACTGGAGCTGGATGAGGCTTCAGAGTCCTCTTCAGTTTCACTCCATGTCTCAGCAACAAATCCCTTCCTTGTATGTGTGTTCTTGCTGTAGGAGGGTTTGTCTGAGATGTTCTTCTTGAAGTCTTTCTCCTTTCTTCTTTCCCTTCTATCTTTCTTGTCCTTGTTTTTGTTTTCTGGACAGTCAGGCACAATATGGCCTGGTTTCCTGCAACCAAAACATATAATTTTTTTGTTGTTATTTGATTTATCATACCTTGGCTTATCATGTCCCTTGTATGATCTCTTTCTGAAGTCTTTTCTGGCCATTTTGTAGAATCTTTTGGCCAGTAGACTTAGGAGCTCATCATTTCCTGTAGCTTTATCTTCAGGCTCCTCTTCTGTAGCTTTGAAGGCTATGGTCTTCTCTTTTCTGATGACTGGAGAAGTAGCCTTTTGTTCTTCTTCTCTATTTTTAATGAGCAGCTCATAAGATTTGAGCTTGCCCAAGAGAGCTTCAGTGGTAATCTCATTTAGACTTCTGGCATCTTTGATTTGCTAGATTCTTGAATCCCAAGTGCTGGGGAAGCACATTAGGATTTTGGCATTCAGCTCAGTCAATGAGATTTCTTTATCCAGAGTCTTTAACTCATTGACAATCAGACTTAGTCTATTGTACATGTCAGCCACTGATTCAGCTTCTCCCTTTTTAAAATTCTCATATTGGCTTATAAGATGGGATCTCCTGTCTTTCCTTTCATCAGCAGATCCTGAGACAATTTCAGAGAGTTTGTCCCAAATTCATTTGGCTGAGTTGTATTCAGCTACCTTCTAAAATATCTCATCAGACATTGTCTGAGCTAAGATGTTCAAGGCCTTGGCATCTGCAGTCTTCCACTTCTTTATTTCAGCATCTGTTCCTGAATGAGGTGGAACAGCATTTATACTTGAGCTTGCTGGTGGACTTGGGCACAATGTCAAAACAGAATTAAATATGTATTCATCAATAGAATTCATATATAGTCTAATCCTTGCTTTCCAAAGTGCGAACTTGGATAGATTGCATACTGGAGGCCTGGTGTTTGCATAATCTTTGTTCTGTGTCATGTCTTTATATACAATTAAATATAATGAAAATAACCCTCTTAAAGGATTGATCTTAACAAGGATCTTTTGGTTCAGGTGTTAGCCTGTATGAACAACCAACCTGCCTCTGAAACCAATTGAAAGTGAGGGTAAGATCTATCTTAACTCTAGAGGGGGGGTGAATAGAGTATTTTAAAGTAAATTTACAATTTTAAAAATGCACAGCAGTAAAGGCTTAATTTATGTATAGGCGTAAGGTGCTTTGATGTAGAAAATAAAACTAAAGCAGTAAGAATAAAAACCACAGCACACAGCAAAGAATATTCACAAGAAACCAGAAGACACAAGGAACTATAGTGGTTCCCCAAAAACCTGGGTACATCCACTCTTCTACCACCCTTGGTAGGAATCCACTGCAGGATGAGTTGATCAGGTATCCTGGGCACCAATGAGCTTTTGATAAGGTGCTCAAAAACCACACTAGATTTTTTGATCAGGTGTCTTGCCACCACTGAGATTTGACAAGGCTCTCAGAACCAGAATCAAGACTTTTGAAGGGAGTTTTGATAACCCTTTTACAGCAGGAAAAGAAAAAGAAAGAGGTGAAGTTGTCTTCTCTGTCTCAATCACTGAGAGAAGACTTAGTGGATTGATTGTATTGTCAAAGCTCCCCCTGAGAAAGATGAGAGCTTTGCTAGGGTGATAGGTCTTCAGAAGCTTCAGATCTCCAGCAGAAGATGGTTTCAGCAGAGGCTGAAATATGAATTGTTTGGAGTCCTTGATGTTGAAGCTATGATCACTTTTCAGTATGCCAACTAATTCTCTAGGATTGATCACTTGATTTTTTAAATTGATCTCACTATCCTGTGTATCTGTACTGAGAATTTCTTGTTGTAGACTCTCTATATTTGTGCAGTCTCTTATTGTATATCTATCAGACTGGAGAAGAAAAATGATTTATTCTCTGAAGATCCTCTATCCAAGATAGCCGTTAACAGTCAATAAATGTCTTCCATAAATTTTTTGTCTTCTAGAGGAAAGTCTAATAAACATTCTATGATAAATCCCTTGAAACTTGCTCCAGAATAAATAAAAACAGCTAGCAGATCTCTTGAAATAAATGCTGAGAGAATTTGAAAATCATTCCAAAAGCTGACTGAATTTGAATCCTCAAAGTCGTCGATCTCTTAAGAAAAATGTCGATCTGAGCTCTACGATCGTCGACCTGAGCTCAGAGATTGGAATGAACATCAGACAGAAAACGTCGACCTGAGCTCGAAGATCGTCGACCGGAGCTCAGCGACCTAAAGAATAAGATGAAGACAGATCGTCGATCTGAGCTCGAAGATCGTCGACCGGAGCTCGACGATTTAGCAGAGTTGAGCTCAGAGAGCGTCGAATGGAGTTCGACGTTTCGTCGACCTAAGCTCGACGATAATTGTCTTTGCCTCAGCTCTAAGTTTGAATCCTTGAATGGTCCTGGGGGCAGCTTCAAACCTAAGTTCTAAGCCCTATTCTCATTCTAACTTAACCTTTTCAACTATACATCTAGGTCAAACTGATTTCCTAAAAACATAGTGATCCTTGCCCAAATTAGTAATAGGGTGTTCCAACAAGATCTCTAATCAAGAAAGTGCAAGGCACAGAAGATGATCTTCGAGAGAAGATCTAAGAAGACTTTCTGAAGTGAACATCCACTCAGATTCAGTCTAAGTTGAATTCATTCAAGAATTCAGAAGTATTATCAAGGGTTGTGGATAGAGAGAGATCCAGCCATTTGAAGACAAGAAGGAAGCTATCAAAGGTTTCTTAAGAAGCAGTATATTCCAAAGGAAATCAACTCTAACTAAGTTCAGATTCAAGAAGCTTTGAAGAAAGCTAAGATCCAGTTGATTTCATCCATCAGCCTTTTCAAGAAGCTGATCAAGAACAGTCTTATCCCTTCTCTCTCAATAGGGGTAAGATATTATATAACTTCATTTTCAAATTCTGTAGGATCTATTTATAGATCTGAGTTATTAGCCTATTTTATAAAGGCTGAGTGTATGAGAAGGTGTTCTCTGAGTTGTAAGCCTATTTTATAAAGGCTGAGTGTAAGAGAGGTATTCTCTGAGTGGTAGGGTTGTTTATGCCTGAGTTGTAGGAGAAGGTGTTCTCTGAGTTGTAGGCCTTGTGGCAAGGCTGAGGTAGGGCTGGTTAGCCTGAGCTGTAGGAACCTTATAGGGTTCTGAGTTGTAGGAACCTTTCAGGGTTCTGAGTTGTAGGATCTGAGGATCTGAGATAAAGGAGGAAGTTAGGCCGAATCTAGCACACTGCTAGATAGGTGAAGGGGGAAAGTGGATGTACCCAGACCTTGGGGAACCACTATAAATCTGTGTGCAATCTTTGATGTGTACATGTTTGTGATTGCTATGTTGTGTTAGCTATAGAGTTTTCTGAATTTTATTATAACCTGTAGTTATATTCTGCCTTATGTTAAAATAAGCATTAGAACCTATTCACCCCCCCCCCTCTAGGTGTTTAGGTGGTCTTGAAAGTAAAACTATCACGGTGGAATTCTTGTCAACACAAGAAATCTCTAACGCTTCCAACTCCTAGATCAGACGCTCATCATGCATCTAAAACCAATTTGCCCTTGACGGAGTCCTACGACTCAAGGCATCTGTGACCACATTTCCCTTCCCAGGAGTGTAGTGAATATCAAAGGTATAGTCCCCGAGGATGTCCATCCACCTTCGTTGTCGCATATTGAGATCCTTCTGATCCAATAGGTACTTTAGGCTCTTGTGGTCCGTAAATATCTCCACTTTTACACCATATAGATAGTGACGACATTATTTAAGTGTAAAAATCACCGCCGCTAACTCCAAGTCATGGACGGGATAATTTTGCTCATGCAATTTCAACTAGTGTGCGCCATAAGCGATCACCGTTCCAAACTAAAGAAGAACGCAGCCTAAGCCGCTCCCTGAAGCATCATTATAAATCTCATAGCCGTCTGTACCATATGGCGATGTCAAAATAGGCGCCGTGGTAAAATGACTCTTTAGCTCTTCAAAATCTCACACGCACTCCGGCATCCAAACGAACTTCTGATCCTTCCTCATTAATGTGGTAAGAGGCAAAGCGATCCGTGAGAAGTTCTCTACAAAACGTCTGTAATAGCCTGCAAGTCCAAGGAAACTCCTGACTTCTGCCATTGAAGATAACACTGAACACTCCCGCATGGCTCTTATCTTTAATGGATCCACCGCAATGCCCTCTCCACTTACCACATGGCCAAGAAAAATCACTGACGACAGCCAAAACTCACACTTTGAGAACTTGGCATAGAGCTTATTTCTCTATAGGGTATGCAACACCAACCATAGATAGTTCGCATGATCAGCTTCAGATCGAGAGTACACCAAGATATCATCAATGAAGACGATTACAAACAAGTTCAAGTACTCTCGGAACGTTCGGTGCATTAGGTCCAAGAACACTTAAGGCACATTACATATCCTAAACGGCATTACAGTGAACTCATAATGAGTGTAGCGTGTTCCAAACGCTATCTTGGGAATATCACCTTCCCGAATTCTCAACTGGAAATAACCAGACTTTATGTCCAATTTAGAATAGATGGTTGATCCCACTAGTTGATCGAACAAGTAATCTATCCGTTGAATGGGATACTTATTTTTATCTGTCAGGTTATTCAATTTACGATAATTAATACACAACCACAAACTACCGTCCTTCTGTTTCACAAAAAGAATAGGTGAGCTCAAAGGTGACATACTTGGGCGTATGTATCCCTGTTCAAGTAACTCTTGCAGTTGAACTTTAAGTTATGCCATTTCCTTTGGCGCTACTCGATATGGCGAGTAGGCCATAGGTTCTAGCACTAACTCAATAGTGAAGTCGATCTCCCGCTGTGGTGGTAACCCAGGAAGATCTTTAGGAAACACATCAGCAAACTCTGATACAATCGGAACATCATTCACACTGGCCTTTGGAACAGCCTGAATAAGCGCGAAGAATAACTCTGCGCCCTTCCGAATAGCATTGACGACTTGGAGTTCAAACATCAAGATCCCGCTCACTCCTCGCATACCAGCGAACTTAGTCTCAAGCTCGATATTCTGACATAGTGTGATCTCCTTTGAATTGCAATCAATAAAGGCACGCTGCTATGAGAGCCAGTCCTTACCAAAGATCACATAAAATTCTGATATCGATAACACAGATGCGTTCAAGCAGAAATCCCGACTTCCTATTTGAACTTCCACGCAGCAAGTCCTATTCGCACACATCACACATCTGTTTGGAAATAACACCTTCACACTATCTGTCGTCATATGACTAGGTACTCTGATTCGTGCTACAAAGTCCTTAGACAGAAATGAATGTGAAGCACCCGTATCGAATAGTGCACTCGTCGGATTGTTCTGAATCAGGACAAAGCCTAAGACAAACACATTATACACAAGCTACACACAAGGTATTAAATATGAAAAGTACGCAATCAATATCTTAAAACGTACCTGTGATGACGTCACTTTGCTTTATGGCCTTCTGCTGACCAAGATTATAAACTCGGGGATGCGCCCGGGATGCAGAGGACTCCACCACTGCCTTTCCCTTATCAATATAAGACGCTCCCGTCTTATTTTCCACATTTGGCGGACCAACCCGACAGTTACGGGCTATATGCCCCACTCTACCACATGTAAAGCAGGTACGAGACTCTTGCCCCAAAGTTGCCCTCGACGCAACTGTAGAAGGAGCCTGTCCATAAGACTTAGATCTCTTGCTCCATTTCCTTTGGTAGCTCGATTTTCCAAAACGGGGCGCTTTTAACTCGGACTTTGTCACAGCCAAGTCCCTTTTTCCCTGCACCAGCTTCATATCCTTCTCCAACGCACAAGTCGTATCCACCAATGCCTGAATCTCCTGGTTCACCGAACTTGAGAGCAGGAATCTCAACTAATCCCGCAACCCTTTGTAGAACCGATTGGTCTTACATTGTTCAACAGCGAAGATAGACCCCGTACAACGTCTCAACCGCATAAACACATGCAAGTAAGTATCCACACTACTTTCGCCTTGCGTTAAACGCTGAAACTCATTCTCCATGGCGATACACTGTGCTGCTGGCAGGTGCTTTGCCAAGAATATTCGCGAAAATTCCTCGATCGGGACTTCGGTTAACTGTCTTCCCTCTATGTGCTGCAACTCTATCTCGTCCCACCATAGCCGAGCCTCTCCTTCCAATAAGAAGGTGGCTAAGGTGACCTTCTGATCTTCCTCCGACCTTATCGTCATCAATATTCGTTTGACGCGCGATAACCAATCCTCTGCCTGCGTTGGGATTCCTACACTCATAAACATCGGAGGATTGAAGCTCATAAACTGCTTCAACTGTCGTTCAGCTGCTCGAGGATCAACAGCCTCAACAGGTTCTAGTCTTACACCAACCCGTTCTGGCACTACTGCCAGCTGCGCCTGCCCAGTAGGTTGTGCATGAATCATTACAAATAGCGCCTCAGCAACTAAGCGTACCGTTTCCGCATATGGAGGAGGTGTAGGCACCTCATCTGGTGCCCCACTCTCATCAGAACGCTGGGGCTTAGATTGCCCAGCACCACTACGAGTCACCTATAGGTGAACAAGACACACTTTAGCAACCTAGCAAAAGCAATAACAACAAAATAGGAACACGCAGGATCCTCAAACATGTGTATTTGCATTCCTTAGTGGACATTCTTGAGTTCATTAATATTAAGCGGGTCGCACTTACACGTGCTCGCAACCCAACAAAAGAATTCGACCACGAATTCGAAAGAGGAATACTGAGACAAGCTGATACCAAATTGTAACGACCTCATCCGTTAAATGACATATAATAGAAGGTCCGGCCGGGGCCCCACACCATATACAACAAAACGGCGGTGAAGTTACAGGTTAATACCGAAACATATTTGCATCCTAACTCAAAGCATGCTAGAGGAATCTTAAGGTTAATATTGAACTAAACAACTACGAATGTCCACTATATATAAACAACCACATTTATATATCAGCCTGAAGGAATGTACAACAAATACACAAAAGTATTGCCTTAAGGCCTTACAGTTAAACTTTATAAGCGTGGATTACAAACATCGGCGAGCAGACCAGCCACACATGAAAATAACAAAGCCTTCGAGGGCCAGCAGCAGTTGCAGCAGCAGCAAGGGCTTCAGCCCGCTATTTCCCGCTCGGCTCTCCAGCACCTGCACAAGGACAGTCCACCAGAAATGGTGGCAAACAAGGCAACGGTCAGCATTCCGCTGACCAATTTATAACGACCCTACCCCTTTCTTGGGGCAGTGGTATTCCTTCCTTGCAGTCATAGCATTTCACAAGCAGATATATCACATAATGTGCACTCACACACAAACAATATATCATAAACGTCGGTCACGCGGCCTGACGCTTCGTGCACTCAGGGCGCATTCTTGGTGTACTGAAAATACCATGTTCCATCCACCATTCAAGGTCTAAAACCCAACGGTATTGAGCATTTAATATTAATGGCGCGCAGTCCTAAGACTCTCATTAGGCCACCGACGAAAGCCCAATGCCTTGGCGCTCTCTTGTCAAGCCGACATAACGCAGGTCCAGCTCCACACTTACCCATTGCTCAAGTCGTCATACCATTGCCGAATACCACAGTACTAATGGCCGAACGGCAGACGCGGGTCGGCTTCACCTTTCCTATTCGGCATTAAGCCTTTTAAGAGCTTGCAGCTCACAATAGACACACTATCTACCAAGGATTGGCTTCACAATCCAAAAGGGTAGATAATGTCAGCGTTCCTCGCTTGTACTTGGCGGGTTCAGCAGAACTCTCTTTCTGCTCCCAAACTCAACCCAAACATAGCATACAACACAAGAATCGCGAGGGTATTTTCCTGGAATTCCACTCCAGTACTTCCTATTACTACCCTTCGTAGGCATAACTGATCGACTCCACAACATACACTTTTATATGTGGAGACTTCTCTGATGCGCAAAATAAAACATCACCAATCCCGACCTACCTGTCTGATGGGCTTCACACAGCATGCATATTCCGTACTATACATTTTAGGATCTATATGCAAGACTGGGGATTTCAAGAATCAACCCAAGGAAATCCCTCAAAAGCCACCTTTTGGTGGGGTAAATCCATATACATGCAAAAACGAGGACTTCACATGTCCAAGGAAGAAAGATCGTTACCCTTGATGATCTCTTTGGAGCCATGGAAAACTATCCGGATGAAAAACACCGCAACGGCCTTGCCTCAACAAATCTGGACTCAGCTCGCGATTCGGGGCTCTGAAGTTCCATCGGTAGCCGGATTCCTTCTCCTACTTCTTCTTTGCTCCCCCCACTCTCTAACCCTTTAAAAAGAGAAAGGCTTGATAGAAATGAGAGTTTATCCTTCAACTCTCAGCCTTAACACATTAGGGATAGCTTTGGACCGTTGGATCCTGATTAAAGGAAATGAATGGCCACGAATCGCCCTGAAACTCGATTTCCTGGGCCGAACATGGCTTGTGACGTTTTTGTGTCAATGGTTGTGTGCCTTAAGTGGCAAAGAAACCGACTCAGCCAGAACAGGACACAGCCCTGTGACATGCCCGTGTCACAGGCCTTGTGCCAGACACGGCTTCGGACACGCCTGTGTCCAGCCCGTGTTCAAAAGACCTCACAAACCTTGGCAAAACAAGAGAAGGACACGGCCATTGACACGCCCGTTTCATAGGCCGTGTGCCCAACTCGACTTGCCTCTCAAGGAGCGTCGAGTGCATTTTGTCGAGCTCAGTAGGACACGGCATAGGACACGCCCATGTCGCAGGCAGTGTACCCTCTCGAGAATCAGCGAGTGCATTTTGTTTAGCACTCAATAGGTTTTGGGTCAACTCGACAACATAGAGCAGGACACAGCATAGGACACGCCCGTGTCCCAGGCCTTGTTGCTTAGCCTGCACTCATTCTTGAGATTTGGGGTATTATAGTGTACTCCATCAAGTTGCTCCTTATTCCATTCATGTGCCTAGAACATCCACTGTTCAAGTACTATATAGGGGTATGGGCACTTGGACTAACCTGCAAGAAATGGTTTAGTTAACCTTAGGACCCCAATAGGTATTGGGTCCTAGGTTCTGATTAGTCTGAAAAAAGACTTGTCTACCAGCAGCTTTTCTGACTAGTGGACTAACTATTGCTCTAGACACACTGGGATTATGCCAGCAACCTATGGCATAGTCGCCCACTTTCCCACCGCACCAGCACTCATTAATTTTGTACCTTCTTTTTTAAGCTTGTCTGCTAGCTGTGCTGATAGCAGCTATCGGTCAAGAAGGAACAGCAGCAGCCTTTTTCAAGTTCCTTTCAGCTAGGATCTGGCTGAAGGTAAGTCTTCTAGTTGACTTATTTGGCCTGCTCTGAATGCCATCAGCAGCAACCTTCTTTGCAAAAGATATGCTCTTGATAGCATCAGAAAAATCCAAATCAGGCTTATTGATAGACTGAACCTTGATAAGAGTCTTTGTTGGTTGGCCCTTAAATTTGGTTGCAGCCACATTCTTGAGAGTAGAGGCTAGAGCACCAAAGAAAAATAGTCCATGATAGGCTATTTTTATTTCTTCATGGGCTTCTTGATGGAACTTATCCTCATTCCTCTTCTCCTTCCATTATAAGGTACACTTGTATTCTTCCAGGAAGAATTCCCATTCTTCTAGTGACCATACATGGAGTAATGGTCATGCCTGTTATAAGGGAGTATTACCATTTTAAATGTAATGGGTGGCAAAACTGGAGCTTTTCCCTTTCCTTTGAAAGGGGCAGCCCTTGTGTTTCCCTTAAATCCTAAGCACCTCTTGTTTCTCTGAGAGGAGGAGTGAATGATGGGCAACACAGAATTGGGCTTAGAGTAGCTAGCCACAATCCTCTTCTCCCTCTAGAGTTTCTCTTCCAGATCTCTAATGAGACTGTCCTTGAATTTAATGGTGACAATCTGAATGACTGTAATGTTCTTCAGTTGGCTAACCTCACTTATTTTCTGTTCCAGCAAGGTTGTTGACTCAGACTGTAGGGAAGAAACATGCTGAAGTGAGATAATCTCCTCATCCTGCTTTTTGGCCAGCTTCTTTCTTTTCTTTAAAGCATTCAGAAGTTCACCATACTTATCAATCAGTTTATTGATATCTCCCTCAGATTCAGAGTCACCTTCATCCCTGGATGAAGATGCTTCAGAATTGGGACAAGTCTTATATTCTGACTCAGATGATGAACTGGACAGAGAGTGTACCTTAACTAGAGCAGGCTGATCCTGGCAGGATTCCTCATCAGACCTTATCATCAGCCCATTGCAGATAAAGTTATCTTCATCTCTTTCATCCTCCTCTGAGTCACTGTCTGACTGTGACAGGGGGCTTTGGTCCCTATCCTTACAGCAGGATAGTCTTCAGAATTTTTTGCCTCAATAGCAACCAGTCCTATGTATTCTTCTTCATCATCTTCAGACTCTGAT
Source organism: Platanthera zijinensis (assembly GCA_039513925.1). Classification (NCBI taxonomy): domain Eukaryota; kingdom Viridiplantae; phylum Streptophyta; class Magnoliopsida; order Asparagales; family Orchidaceae; genus Platanthera; species Platanthera zijinensis. Next base: position 149,123,643 of record CM077079.1, read on the forward strand.
GAAGATGAATCAGTCTAGCTCTTCTCCTTCTTTGCATTGAAGGACTTATCCTTCTTTCCCTTGTGCTGGTGAACCTTCTTCTTACCAGCTTCCTTTCTCTTGACTAGGCAGTCGGCTATAACATGCCCTGGCTTACTACAGTAGTAACACACAACTATAAAAGAAATATGTTTACTATTTTTAAAGTCATACATGTCCTCCTTGGAGGGTTTCTTCTCAGATCTATAGTGTTCCTTCCTATTATTAGAGGAGGAGGAAGGTCAGCTCCTCCACCCCTTCCACTTCATTAGCTTAAAAAAATTCCTAGAGAAGGAAGCAAATTCCTTATCATACAAATTGCTGTCTGATGAGCTTTGTTCTGAGCTGTCTGACTCAACTGGCCTTCTTGGAGGAGAGGCAATCCTCTCCTTGTTCCTCTTTGAGCTCTCTGCCTTGAAGGCCACAGGCTTCTCTCTGATTAGTGATTTGCTGCTTGTCTCCTCTTCTTTCCTAGCATTCAGCTGCATTTCATAAGACATTAGCTTCCCAAATAGAGTTGGTGGTGGAGTATCAGACAGCTTTACCACCTCCCTGATAGCACAAATCTTGGTGTCCCAGTCTCTAGTTAGAGACCTTAAGAACTTGTCATTAAGTTTATAATTATTAAATACACAGCCATAGGTCCTTAGCTCATTTACGATTCTGAAGAATCTTTTATAGCAGCTTGCTATGCCCTCTTCCTTGGACTAGCTGAAAGCCTCATACTCTTTGTTAAGCATAGACTTCCTATCATCTCTGACCTCTTCTGTGCCCTCCATGTAGACCACCAAAGTGTCCCACATCTCCTTGGAGGTCTTGTAGTGAACCAGGTTCTGAAAGGTAGAATCATCAATAATACTAACTATGATGTTCTGGTCTCTCCTATCAAAGGTGGCAAGAATGACCTCATTGTTGGGTCCATTTCCCATAATATCCTAGATTTGAAGAAGTCAATCATGTCAATGATATACATAAAGTTGTATTTGATGTGTGCTTAAGCTCATGCATGCAGGTTATCCTTGAAACATTGATAGGACAAGTATTCCAAGTGATTGGATAAGTGGACATAAAGATAGATACTGGATAGGCAGGAATTTGACTAAGTCCACAGGCGTTGAGTGGAGCTTACTCACTCAATGCCAGGTGTAGGAATTCAGTTAAGTCCACATGAGTTGAGTGAAGTTTATTCACTCAACGCCAGGTATGTAAAATCATTGAGTATAGTCAGTCAAACAATTGGGAAGCTGAAAATGTGGCTAAGTCCACATGCGTTGAGTGAAGTGTACTCACTCAACGCCATACAGCTAAAATATGTAAGACAGGCAAAGGCTAAGAAGAAACAGCTGAAAATATGGCTAAGTCCATAGGCGTTGAGTGAAGTCCACTCACTCAACGCCATAACATCAAAATCGTTTAATATTGCTCAGTCAGTCAAAGCCACATAAAATCTGTGTAAATATTTGACTAAGTCATGTGATAAAAAGTCATGTGATAAAAAGTCATGTGATAAAAAGCCATAGAAAATTGGGTAAGCTTACTCACTCAATACCATGTGATAGAAAGCGTTGACTTAACCTTAGTCAGTTAGAGACTGTGATTTCATAAGAATTTGGCTAAGTCCAAATGCGTTGAGTGATGAAGGCTCACTCAATGCCTAGTAAAAGAAAGTTTGGCTAAGGCACAAAGTGTTGAATGATGAAGACACACTCAACGCTCTCAATGCTTCCCAAGCAGGAAAATCAGCTAAGTCCAAATGCATTGAGTGAAGGTTGCTCAATCAACGCAAGGTGACTAGAATCATTTCTAAGTGATATGGAGTTGAATGAAGCTTACTCACTCAACGCCAAGAGACAGAAAGATTTTTCTAAGTGTTTTGGCATTGAGTGAAGCTTACTCACTCAATGCCTAATGAATAGAATATTTTCTAACTATTTTGGCGTTGAGTGAAGGTTGCTCACTCAACGTCTAAAGATAGAGAAATTTTTCTAAGTGTTTTTGCATTGAGTGAAGATTACTCACTCAACGCCTATACTAAGATGTTTGATTTTGGCTAAGTCCACAGATGCTAACATCAGCAAAAGTCAACAAAGTCAACATAGTTCAAATTACTAGCGGGAAAGCTTCGGAAAGCTGCAGAATACGACAACTAGCGCCGGAGATCTGTTATACGTCTTCTTCCGTTAAAGCAATTTGCAGAAGTCAACTACAGGTGGTCCCCACTGCTTCTTGGAGCCGTTAATCGGCGAAAGATAAAAGGAACAGCTTCAACATGAAGAAAGGAAATTTTAGGGTTTTATTCAATAAGAGAAAAAGCGGTTGGACTTCATCTTCTTCGCCATTACTACCGAGTAAAAGCTTAAAGCATTCCAGCTGATCAAAAAATTCAGTTAACTGTAGCACTTTTCTTCTACTATACCAAGATCAAAAAAACTTCTGATAAAGAAACAAAGAAGAGCCTTCACCATCTGGGGGTTTAGTTAGCTGATTGAAGACTTCAATACCTAGCTGTTCTTCCGTCTTTTTTAGCAAGTTCAGAATTTATATTCTGAGTTTCTTCCAGAAGAGACACAATTTCTTCTTGTTGTTGTGAAGAAAGATAGAACTGAGATAACTCAACCCTAGTTATTGACACAGAGAAATTTCTCTGTGTCAAATTAATTAAAATAACTATGCTTCTGTAGGATCCTATTGGATCTGAGCTGTGGTGCTTTTGGCCTGAGGCAGGGCAAATTTGTCTGAGTTGTAGGAGAGTTATACTCTCTGAGTGTAGGATCAAGTTTGGATCTGAGGTAGGTGATTTGTTGATCACTGAGCTGTAGGGATTTATGAGCCTGAGGTAGGTGATTCATTTTTACTGAGTTGTAGGGCCCTTATGCCTGAGCTGTAGGATCCCTAGGATCTATGGTGGGGCTTAACAACCTGAGGTAGGAGAGTCATTCTCTCTGAGGTAGGATCCTTTATGGATCTGAGGTAGGGCTATCCTCCCAGCCTAAGTTGTAGGGCCTTTGGCCTGAGGTAGGTGATCTATTGATCACTGAGTTGTAAGGCACTTGTGCCTGAGCTGTAACTCTTGGAGTATACTGAGAGATCCTGATAACTCTGAGGTGTAAGCTCTTTGAGCTGAGTTTTGGAGAAGTGCCTTGTCTAACTAAAAGTTAGAAAGGTGGGAGGAGAGTGGATGTACCCATAATCTGGGGAGCCACTATAATTTCTATGTGTGCTTTTCTATGTTGTTTCCTTCTTGCATTGAGTGAAGGTTGCTCAAAAAGATAGTCATAAGATTTAAATAAACCTATTCACCCCCCCCCCCTCTAGGTTGCAAGCTACAATGAAAACAAAGACTTTCAAGTGGTATCAAAGGGAGTTTGCTCAAAAAGGATTTAAAAATCTAAGTGATTTCCAAGGGTAGCTAAATATCTGAACTAATGGGTTCTAGAGAGAACCATAAGGAGCTTGGTTCCATGAAACTCCTCATCTGCAAGAAGGAATATTTTGGAATCTAGAACGAGAGGGTAAGGCTGTTCATGGAAGCCTCTAACCCAATAAACTTTGTGAATGTCAAAGACGGACCCTTCATCCCTATGAAGGTCTCAGTTCTTGATACAAATGTCCAAAATCCCAAGACATATTCAGAAATGACCAAGGATGAGGTCATGTTGGCTGTATTGGACAAGAGAGTCCAGAACATCATAGTCAGTGCTATTAATGATTCTACCTTTCAGAACCTTGTCCACTTCCAGACCTCCAAAGAGATATGGGACATCCTAGTGGTCTACATGGAGGGTACTAAAGAGGTAAGATATAATAGAAAGTCCATGCTCAACCAGGAGTATGAAGCTTTCAGGCAATACCTGAAAGAGAACATAGCTACTTTCTATGAAAGATTTTTCGGGATCATTAATGAACTGAGGACCTATGGGAGGGTCTTCAGTCATTATGAAATAAATGACAAGTTCCTAAGATCTCTCACTTGAGACTGGGATACTAAGATTTGTGCCATAAGAGAGGTTACCAAGCTTGCTAAGACTCCTCCCCAAACATTATTTGGAAAGCTACTCTCCTATGAGATGCAGCTAGCTGCAAAAAAAGAGGAGGCCACCAGTAGACCCCAAGCAAAGGAGAAGTCCATGGCATTTAAGGCAGACAGCATCAGGAGGAGTAAGGAGAGAATTCCCACTCCTAAAAGAAGACCAACAGATTCAGACAGCTTAGAGTCAGATGCATCAGAAAGTAGTATGTCAGATAAGGACTTTTCTACCTTCTCCAGGAACTTTCAGAAGCTAATGAAGAAGAAACATTGGAAGAGCAGACCTTCCACCTCTTCTCATCATAGGAAGAATCATTCCAAGGCTGACAAGTATGATTCTTAATCTAGTAAACATAATTCTTCTAAAGTTGTTTGCTACTATTGCAGCAAACTAGGGAATGTGATAGTTGACTACCCAGTGAAGAGGAAGGAAGCTGCTGAGAAGAAATTGCACTAGCACAAGGGAAAGAAGGAGAAGTCCTTTGTTTACAAGAAAGAGAAGAGCTGGACAGACTCATCCTCATCTGATTCTGAAGAAGAAGAAGCCAATATTGGGCTAGTTGTTGCTGCTGCTAATCAAGTAGCTAAAGAAGTAGATGAAGACTATCTTGCTGCCAGGATAGGTATTAGGGCCCTTCTATCACATCCAGACAGTGATTTAGAGGTGGATGATGAAGATGAATAAGGGTCCTACAGCTGTTGTGGGCTGATGGCAATGATTGAAGAGGAATCCAGCCAGGATCAGCCTGGTCAAAGCAAGGTAAAATCTCTATCAAGCACTTCTTCTAAGTCTGGATATGAGACTGTCCTTGTACAGAAACCTCTTTACCCAGTGGTGGAGATGATTCTGAATCAAAAGGTGATGTTAATCAATTGATTTATGGATATGGAGAACTTCTTGATGCCTTCAAGAAGTGTAAGAAGTTGTCTAAGAAGCAAGCCGTGGAGATTGCTTCTCTATAGCTGGTTGCTTCCCAGCTGACTGAAACAACATCTTTGTTGGATCAGAAGGACAGAGAACTTAGCCAATTTAGGTTCTTGAATGACATCCTGATAGGCTCCATCAGATATAAGAATAGTCTCATCAGGTATCTTGAAGAGAGACTAGGGAGGGAGAAAAGAATAGTGGCTAGCTATTCTAAGCCATATACTATGTCACCCTTAATAGACTCCTTCTCCTCTCAAAAGAGTAAGAAGTGGTTGGGATTCCAGGGAAGCACAAGAGTTTCTCCTTCCAAAGGGAAGGGCAAAGCTCCAGCTTCAGCTCAGCCTCTTGCTTCCAAGCCTCCCATTTTTTATAGGAAAGTTCAGTTGCCTTTAAATAGGTATGACTAAGAAAGAATCTTTGGACACTAGATGAATGGAAGATCCACTGGTATGAACAAAGATGTTCATAGCCAGGGTGGAATGTATAGTAAAGTGAGTGCCTTTAATGCTGCTCATGAAGAAATTCAAATGGACCATCATGGACCATTTGTCATTGGTGCTTCAGCCCCCACTTTCAAGAACGTAGCTGGAGCAAAGGTTCAGAACCATTTAGCAAAGAATCTTACCAAGGGTCAGTCCTCCAGTAAGCCTGGTTTGGTTGTGTCTGATGTTATCAAAAGCATGCTTTCTGAAATGAAACTTGTATCTACTGGCACTCAAAGCAGGCAAAACAAGCCAGCTAGAAGATTTACCTTTAGTCAGATCCTTGTTGAAAGGGATCTGAAGAAGGCTGCTGCTCCACTTCCAATTGTTCATCCAGCAGTTAACCAAACTACTAGTCCTGCACAGAAAATAAGATACAACATTCATGAATGTTGGTGTTGTGGCAAAGTGGGCCACTTTGCTGTAGACTGCAGGCATAATTCAAGGGTGCCAAGATTAGCTGTTAGTCCACCAGTCAGAAATGATGTTGGTAGACATGTTCCTTATAAGACTAACATTCACCTAGGACCGAATAGAAATTGGGGCCCTAAGGTAAAATAAATTATGTGATGCAGGTTAGTCGAAGTGCTCATACCCCTATATGGTACTTGGACAGTGATTTTTCTAGGCACATGACTGGGACAAGGAGCAACTTGAAGGAGTATACTCCAGTAAAAGATGGACCCAAAGTCATCTTTGGTGGTTCAGAAAGAGGGGTAACTAGAGGCTATGGTAAGATTACCAATGGCATAGTCACCATCACAAAAGTGGTTATGTTGAAGAGTTGCAACACAACCTCATAAGCATAAGCCAAATCTCTGATCTTGGCTATATTATTATCTTCCACAAGGATGAGTGCCTGATCAAGAGGTCAAGTGACCAAGAGGTCATCTTGACAGGTACTAGGAGTGGAAATGTTTATTACTTAAACTCTCTTAGTCTAGATATAGACTCTCCTATTTGTCTAGTGGCAAATGAGAAAGTCTCATATTGTGTCCAATGGCATAAGAGGCCAGCTTATTTGAATTACAAGACTATTGGCAAGCTCTTTAGTCAAGAGCTAGTTAGGAATTATCCTAATGTGAAGTGCATCAAGGAGGGCATTTGCTCAGCATGCCAAAAGAGCAAGCAGACCAAAGGCTCCTTCAGGGGCATTGGGACCCAAGATTCTTTGAGTTGTTTGTACCTCTTTCATATGGACTTGTTTGGTCTTATGTCAGTTCATATTATTGGTAGGAAATTCTATAGCCTTGTGGTGGTTGATGACTATTCCAGGTTTTCTTGGGTGTTCTTCTCAAGAAAAAGAATAAAACCCTTGACATCTTCATCAAGTTTGTTAAGCAAATTCAGAATGAGTTTGACAATTCAGTCGTCAAAATCAGAAGTGACCATGGAACTGAATTCCAGTCTTAAAGCATGACAATGTTCTGTGAAGAGCAAGGGATTCATCAAGAATTTTCTTCTCCAAGAACTCCCCAGCAAAATGGGATTGTTGAGAGGAAAAATAGGACTCTCATAGAGGATGGAAGAACATTATTGAGCGATACAAATCTCCCAGAATACCTCTGGGCTAAGGCAGTGAATATTGCATATCATGTACACACCATGCCCTCTATCACCAAGAGCCACAAGAAGACTCTCTATGAGATCTTGAAAGGCAGAAAACCAAATCTAGGCTATCTCAGATTCTTTGGTAGTAAATGTTATGTGCTTCACAATGGGAAATACTATGTGACTAAGTTTGTTGCCAAGTCCTTTGATGGGATATTTGTTGGGTACAACAATCATAGCAAAGTCTATAAGATCTATAACTTGAAAAGCCAAGTTATAGAAGAATCTGTTAATGTAGTCTTTGATGAGTCTACCATGATTAACAAAGAGCTACCAAGCTCCTCTTCTAGTGCTGCAGGTATAGAACATATGATTGATCAACTTACCATCAAGGAAGCAGCTCCAGTTATCCAAGATAAAGTGGATATTCCAGTAGGAGAACTACCAAACAGAAATGAGGTGGATAAAGATCAGCAAGAAGCTGCACCTATAGTTGAAGCTGAAGCTAGATTTCCTCCAGCAATTAGGCATCTGAGGGATCATCCAAGAAACAAAATCATTGGTGATTCTAGCCAAGGAGTAGTGACCAGGAGCAGAAGCATCAACACAGCACTCTATTCAAGCTTCTTGTCATGGGTTGAGCCAAATAAATTTGACGAGGCCAACATAGATCGGTAATGGATTGTAGCAATGCAAGAAGAACTGAAACAACTTAAGAGATGTAAGGTCTGGAAGTTGGTTCCCAGACCACAAGGATACAATGTCATTGGATTCAAGTGGATTTACAGGAATAATCATGATGAAAATGGTATTATAATCAAGAATAAGGCAAGGTTGGTAGCTAAGGGATACAGGCAATAGGAAGGTATTGATTTTAATCAAACCTTTGCCCATGTATCAAGATTGGAGGCCATCAAATTCTTCCTTGCATTTGTTGCACACAAGGGATTCAAGGTCTACTAGATGGATGTGAAGTCAGCCTTCCTGAATGGTGACTTAAAAGAAGAAGTCTATGTTGAGCAGCCTCCAAGTTTTGTTTTTCCTAACTCTCTTGATTCTATTTATAGATTTAGGAAAGCTCTATATGGGCTAAACCAGGCCCTTAGAGCATGGTATGAGACTTTGTCTAGCTTCCTCATTGAGAACAAATTATCAAGGGGGAAGAAAGACAAGACCATATTCCTAAGGAAATCTAAGGATAAGATCATCCTAGTCCAGGTATATGTACATGACATTATCTTTGAATCTACTAATGACAACCTTTGCAAGAAGTTTGCCAAACTTATGGAAGGGAAGTTTGAGATGAGTAGTATGGGTGAACTTAAGTTCTTCTTGGGTCTCCAATTTAGACAGACTGATGATGGCTTGTCCATATCCCATTCTAAGTTCACCAGGGAGTTAATCAAGAAGTTTGGTATGGAGAATTCATCCACCATGAAAACTCCCATGGGGTCAAGTTGCCTATAGGCAAATATGAGGTAGGGAAACATGTTAATGAAACTTTGCATAGAGGGATAATTGGCTCCCTTCTATATCTAACTGCAAGTAGGTCAGACATCGTGTATGCTACATGTGTTTGTGCTAGGTATCAGGCTTGCCCTAAAGAATAACACTACTCTGCTACAAAGAGAATTTTGAGGTATCTTAAGGGCACACCAGATCTTGGCCTATGGTACCCTTGGAATGGTGAGTTTTAACTAACGGGCTATTCAGATGTAGATTTTGCAAGCTATAAAGAGGAAAGGAAGAGCACTTCTGGGACCTATTAATTATTGGGAGGAATACTAGTGTCTTTGAGCAGCAAGAAACAAATAAGTGTTGCAATCTCAACTGCAGAGTCAGAGTACATTTCAACATGTAGCTACTGTGCTCAATTATTGTGGATCCAGCATCAGCTCCAGGATTATAACCTCCAGATAAGTAAAAGTTCATTATATTATGATTATAAAAGTGCTATCTCAATTATTAGGAATCCTGTCTCACAAAACAGGACTAAGCATATAGAGATTAGATATCATTTCATTAGGGAGCATGTGGAATGTGAAGATATCAACCTTGAGTTTGTCCCAACAAACAAGCAAGTGGTTGACATCTTCACTAAGCCACTTGATAAAGCAAAGTTCAACAGCTTCAAGTTTGAATTGGGTATGTTGAACCTAGCATAGCTTCAGTTGCTCCCCATGTTGTTGCAAGTCATATTTTTTTCTTGCATGTGGACAAGTACTTCAGGGAATTGAAGATCCTTCAAGATTGTATATCTTGAGTGGTATCATGTTGGTTAAAACACTATCCAGATACTATAGACCAAAGGGTCTATCAGGAAACATGATAGATGATGCTTCAGTTGACGGGGAGCAAGTCCAGCACTGCTCCAGCACTCTCAAATGGTTCAACTGCTGCTAATTTGTAATTAAATAGGGGGAGAAAATAATCAGAACCTCCCTGACTATTTACAGAAGTCAAAAAGTGGGAGGAGAAGGATATGAATTCTGGTATCATAGGACAGGAGGAGAAGGATACAAGAGGTATCATAACTATGAGAAGGAGATGAACAAATTGATGAAGACAAGGATATAACAATTCAGGGGGGGCAGGTGTGATGTTGATCACCCCGCAGGCAAGTGAGTTTGGAAACTAAAACTTAAACTGTTGATGCAGGAAATTTCACCAGCAGATAACAGTGTTTGAAATCTTATGACGGAAAGAGAAGGTAAGAGATGAGGCTGCAAAAAATGCCTCTACACGCTCGAGAGTAGAGAACGCTCGATCCGGGCTGTGGGGATAATGGATGAAGAACTGTCGAGCAGCCGGTTAGTTAAATGGTTAGGGATTTGCGGTAGAGGCCGAGAGAAGGGTGAAGAGAATAAGAGAGGTTGCTTGCAGCGGTAACAACAGAGTTCGCCCGTCGCGGCTTAAATTCCACTCCTGCGACGGGCTTTCCTTTGATTATGAATCAGTATTACAGCTTGAGTTGAGTCCTTTACATGAGAATATAAAGGTTACAAAGAGGAAGCTGGCGGCTAAAATAAAGAAGTTGCTAGAGGCTGCGCGGTTTGATCAAACAGGTCGGCAGACCTCGCGGACTGCTTATCTTACAATTCGCAACAAGGCTAGGCGGACTGCGCGATCAGGTCGGAAAAACCATTGAGGTCGCGGGCTACCTTAGCCAAGCTCAAGGACTAAACCGCAAGGCTTAGCCGCGGAGGCCGCGCGTATAGGGGGTCAGTCCGCGAGAAGGGTTGGCATTTCAAAACTTTGTATCCGTAGGGTTTGCTATCAATGGTTGCTCCCTGAGGCTCCATCGCTTAAATGAGAGGTATGGGGGGCTATTTATAGTCTCGAGGAGGAATCTTCCAAAACTAGGCATGATGACATCACCTCAATGATGTGGGCTAGCTGCGATTGAGTCCGCGACATGCTGCGAACTGCTGGGAGAAGCTGGTGCTGGGAAGTTGATGCTTCTGGAAGACTGCATAAAGAGTCTACCTCCTTCTAGCGAGTAGAAGGAGCAGGTTGCCCCTACTTTTGGAGCGAGTTTGCCACCTTTCGACGGACTTAGAAGGAGTCTGTTGGATGCTCTACGGGTTAACGAAGAGCTGGAGGGAGGAGCAAGTCCACATACCTTAGGCGGACTGAGACTGAGTCCTCCACCTTCTATCGAATAGAAGGAGCAGGTCACACCTGCTAGGCGAGCTGAGGAGGCAGGTCTCCTACCACTGAGTGAACTGGAGGCTGGACACCTGTTGGGCGACCTGAAGGTAGATCGTCAACTCTCAGGCAACCTAGAGGCAGGTCGCCAACTATCGGGTGACCTGGAGACAGGTCTCAAACTACTTGCTGACTGAGGTCGAGTCCTCCCCATGCTTAGGTGGTCCACTTCAGAGCGGTCGAGGTCATTGTGGACTGGGATGCGAGGTCGCCTTTTGCAGGCAGACTGAAGAAGATTCTAGGCTGGTTCTTTCTTGCAGTGACCTGAAGGAAAGTTTGCAAACTGATGGCAGGCTGGAGAGGAGACCGCTACCAGCCCGGCTAACCGCGCGACCTAATGGGGCGGACTGGGAAGCAGTCCACGCCATTGCAGATCTGGTGACTACCGGGCGGCTAGCCAAGCCACGCATACAGAGAAGTCTATCCGCGCGGTTAGCCTGAATAGGCAGAAAACCCTCTGGATGAAATAGAGCAGTCCGCGGCTTGCAAGCTAGCCACCTTGGAGAGGATTGTCGATTTTTGGGTTAACATAATCCCCGCACTTTTTAAATTTTGCTGAAAACTTCAAAAAAGTAGAGGTAACCACTGAAATTGCAATCTTACCCAAGTAGGAAAATGAAAGGCAGAGGGAGGGATATTGAACCTGATGTATCTCCTTAGAGAAGTCTGTAAACTTATTCTCCTGCAAAGGAAAATATTTTAAGAGAAAAAAAGTCACATCTTGTGTGTACCTGAGTTGTTCTTGCAAAGTGAAGAAGACTTGTGAATGTCTTCTTCTGAGCTCTGCAAAGCAAAGGTAAGAGGAGGTATAGAAGAACAATAGCTTGCAAGTACCTGAAGGGAGCTTGCAAGCAACTGCTAATTTCTACAATTAAGAGGGGGTAAGAAGCAGATATGAAAGAAAAACGATTTGCAAGTACCTGAGAGGAACTTGCAAGCATATGTTAATCTCTGCAAAAAGAAGAGTAAGAAGCAGATATGAAAGAAAAAATGATTTGCAAGTACCTGTGGGGAACTTGCAAACATCTGCTAATCTCTGCAAAAAGAAGAGAAAGAAGCAGATATGAAAGAAAAACGATTTGCAAGTACCTGAGGGGAATTTGCAAACATCTGCTAATCTCTGCAAAAGGAAGAGTAAGAGGCAGATAATGAAAGAAAAATGACTTGCAAGTACCTGAGGGAAACTTGCAAACATTTGTTAATCTCTACAAAAGGAAGAGTAAGAAGCATATAATGAAAGGAAAATGATTTGCAAGTACCTGAAGGGAACTTGCAAGCATCTGTTAATCTCTACAAAAGGAAGAGTAAGAAGTAGATAATGAAAGGAAAATGATTTGCAAGTACCTGAGGGGAAACTTCCAAGCATCTGCTAATCTCTGCAAAAGGAAGAGTAAGAAGCAGATATGGAAGAAAAATGATTTGCAAGTACCTGAGAGAAACTTGCAGATAATGGTTCGGTAAGGTAGATATGATCAGGTACGAGGGAAATCCAATAAACCCATCTTTTAATCGAGTAAATGAATGAGCTTAGTCGAGTAGGGTCAAGCCATTACCATAATCTTCTTGCGCAGTCAGATATGATATCAATAATATGAAATCCGGAATAGCCAAGTGAAAAACACTTGGATTAGATTTCAATAACATGTCTTGTCAACCAAGAGAACCTGATTCTTTTATTGAATACTCGGTGGCAAGAATATTAATAATCATAGTGGATGTACAGCCAGTGGATAGAGCTTTATAGAGGCTGAGTATATAAAACGAGCATAAGCAAGAGAAATAATGCCATAAATCCTTTGGAGAGATTGAATTTAACCTCTTAACCTGAACGAAATGCAGTTTGAAAGAGATCTACACTTGGAGATGATCAGTTCGTCCAGGTGCGCCAAAGGGTCTAAAGAATTGCTCGCCCTAAAGGATCATAAATGGTGTAGTCCTACAAAAGGTGGATTAACTGCGCTCCCCCGAAAGGGCACAAAAGAGAAAATGCAAAACTCCTAAGAAGGAACGATGGACACACTGCTCTCATGCCTTAGGGATACAAGCTACGCAGATCAGTTAGTCAAGGTGCGCCAAGTGGTTTATAGCATTGCTCGCCTAAAAGTTCAACGATGTTGTGGGTCCCCGGAAGGCACGGCATGAGAGTACCTCAGAGTGTTCGACCATTACAGTTGTGAGATGATTGTAGAGACCAGGCTATACTTGAACATCATTGCTTGTAAAGAAACAATCATCTTAACTGTAATGTATCCATAACGGAGCATAGTAGATCTAACATATGGGACCTCCCTTGATGCACGCTTTGTGTTTGATACCGGCTTGAATTCGAAGAACTTAAGTATGCCTGCATAGATTGGACGGCTGCCACTGAACATATGAGAACACTCCCCGCCATATGTGGTCATGGTGGTATTACGCCAGATACCAACCTATGGGGGGATCAAGCAAGACATGGCGATATCTCGTCAGTTCAGCAATCCTTTTGGCAAGATAAAATAGAGGAGGAGGCACTCTAAAAAGGGAAAGGTGTCAGTATGGGATCTCTGACGTAAAAATTTATTGAAATGAATGAAAGAGAACTTAGAAAATGTTCAGAACATATGTAAGAGAAAATGTTCAGTATGGAGAACAAAACCGATCGGGCATGATCGTGAAGAGCTTTTGGAAATTTGTCAGGCCTATCTTCACCTCAGAATAGATTTCCAAGGGTGCCTACGTCATTCGCTTCAATGGTCTCACCGGCAATGAAATTTAGATTATTGTTGATTTGGCTCACTCCCTTTGAGCCGAAAGGAGTGTCTGCTACTTCTTTGCCTTTTGAAGTAGACGGATCATAGTGGTCATTCTTCTGGAATAAGTCAAGCAATTTTCCCTGCCTCAGCATCTTCTCCACCAGTTGATGAAGCGCTCGGCAATTTTCAATTGGATGCCCTTTCTCTTTATGGAATTCACAATAGGGATCTAAGTCCTTGAATCTTTGATCGGCGGGTTGGTAAGGTCTCTTATAACCGGTCTTGCCCTTCATCACTTGGACTACATCCTGCATAACTTGGTCTAGTTCAAGTTCTGTCTAGTTGCCATCCTGCTACTGGTAAGCTGAAGCTACTAGAGGAACTAGTGTTGGATAAGCGGGAGGAACTGACGATTGTGATATTGACTTTGGAAGTAATCTTGGCCTAGGAAGAGGCGTTGATGACGTTGAAAATTTCTTCACTTCCTTGTTCGCGGTTGAAAATCCTTGTGAGGAGACTTTGGAGGTTGCCCATATGAAGAAAAAGGATCTTTCTATGTTACAAGCCTGGAGATGTACTTAGGATTACTCTTTTCACCTCGTATGTATAAGTTGTAAAGACTGATCATCTCCTGATATGTCCTTGGTACTCGGACATTAGCTTAAAATTTAAGTGGCCCTTCTCTTAAAAAACATATCAGAGCGACTCGGTGTAACGACCCTAGCCCATCCAACGTGGCAGTGCCACGGCTCCGCTCTAGGCGTCGCTACTGGGCTGCAGCCCAAGCACCCCAACCCCTCTCCCTCCACAGGCGGGTTGTTGGTGGCCACAGCCTCCCTTTGATGAGCGAACTCGACAGTTAAGTTGGGCCGTACGGGGACTTCCCAGGAGGTCACCCATCCCAGTACTACTCTCGCCCAAGCACGCTTAACTATGGAGTTCTTTCAACCTTCATTACCAATTGAGCTGCAGCTCAATTGGTGATGAAGGTTGAAAGAACTCCATAGTTAAGCGTGCTTGGGCGAGAGTAGTACTGGGATGGGTGACCTCCTAGGAAGTCCCCGTACGGCCCAACTTAGCCGTCGAGTTCGCTCATCAAAGGGAGGCTGTGGCCACCAACAACCCGCCTGTGGAGGGAGAGGGGTTGGGGTGCTTGGAATACAGCCCGGTAGCGACGCCTAGAGCGGAGCCGTGGCACTGCCACGTTGGATCGGCTAGGGTCGTTACAATAAAAAGTGCACTTTTTGTAACGGTCCAGGCCCGCCAACCCGCAGGACCCAGCTGGCACCGCCGGCCCACCAGTAGTCCAGACCCGGGCCCACTACTGGTAGTCAGCCTATCACATCAAGCCTGCAGGCCAATGCACCCCAACCCCTCTCCATCCAGGCGGGTTGTTGGTGGCCGTAGCCCCCCTTAGATGAGTCAAACTCGATAGTCAAGCCCGCACTACGGGGACTTCCCAGGAGGTCACCCATCCCAGTACTACTCCAGCCCGAGCACGCTTAACTATGGAGTTCTTTCAACTCTCATCACCAATTGAGATGCAGATCAATTGGTGATGAGAGTTGAAAGAACTCCATAGTTAAGCGTGCTCGGGCTGGAGTAGTACTGGGATGGGTGACCTCCTGGGAATTCCCCGTAGTGCGGGCTTGACTATCGAGTTTGACTCATCTAAGGGGGGCTACGGCCACCAACAACCCGCCTGGATGGAGAGGGGTTGGGGTGCATTGGCCTGCAGGCTTGATGTGATAGGCTGACTACCAGTAGTGGGCCCGGGTCTGGACTACTGGTGGGCCGGCT
This sequence comes from Platanthera zijinensis, assembly GCA_039513925.1. Lineage (NCBI taxonomy): Eukaryota > Viridiplantae > Streptophyta > Magnoliopsida > Asparagales > Orchidaceae > Platanthera > Platanthera zijinensis. Next base: position 149,138,889 of record CM077079.1, read on the forward strand.
GTGCCAGCTGGGTCCTGCGGGTTGGCGGGCCTGGACCATTACATTCTCCCTCCACAAAGGGATGGCGTGCTTGGGCGGGTTGGCGGTCCTGCGGGTTGGGTTGGCGTGCTTGGGCGAGAGTAGTACTGGGATGGGTGACCTCCTGGGAAGTCCCCGTACGGCCCAACTTAACTGTCGAGTTCGCTCATCAAAGGGAGGCTGTGGCCACCAACAACCCGCCAGTGGGCTGGAGAGGGGTTGGGGTGCTTGGGCTGCAGCCCGGTAGCGATGCCTGGAGAGCGGAGCCGTAACGCTGTTACGTACGCGCCAGGGTCGTTACACTCGGTACATCTCTGGATCGACATTTTCAATGTCAAGAATCTCTCTTTGAAAATGACCGGCAAAATGATCCCAAGTCTCATTCTCTCGCTGCCTGATATCAAACAGGGTTTCTGGTCTGCTCTTCCTCTTGGTAGAGGTAGAAAACCTGAGTATAAGCTCTTTTCGTAGATCAGCAAAGGAAGCGACAGACTGAGGGCGAAGTCCATAGAACCACTCTCTTGCTTGTCCATCAAAGGACGTTACGAAAATCTTGCACCTGGTAGCATCAGTAAGAGTCTTGAGGGCGACGGCTGACTCAAAAGCTTGTAAGTGTGCAATTGGGTAAGACTCCCCATTTTAAGTTGGTAATAGCGGCTCTCTGAAGTGAGCTGGAGTTGGTTCTTGTCGAATACTATCTATAAATCACGATGGATCTCCTTGTTCTCCTAGTACATAAGAAAAGGAAAAAATGGAGAATAAGCTGCAGTTGAAAAATGAGCAAGAGGATAGAAAGGAAAGGCTGTTGTGGAAGGAGCAACAGCGGGAGCTGAAGGGTATGGGTAACTTCCCTAAAAATTGAAAAATCTTGTTGGACTTCCTCGGGCAGCTTCCCGGAAGAAGTTTTGACAAGCTATGAACTCGTCGTTTTGAGATCGTAAAGGAGCAGCGGCCTGCCCTAGAGGATAGGTTGGTGGGTAAACAGGAGGATAGACCAGCGGATAGGACGGATGATAAGCTTGCGGAGTCTCCAATGCATGTGTTTGATTAACTGGAGGAACTGGTGCTACTATAGATTGCACCTCTAATCTCTGTGTGATAGCAGCTAGAGTACGGTTGATTGCTTGGAACTACTGGGCAGTTTCTCTATGCGATTGCTCCAAGGCTTCGTAGAGAGGATCTTCACTAGGATTTGAAGGAGCAAGGTTCTCGGTAGGTTGATGATCTGTAATGGATAACCGTTGGTTTTTACTTTCTGTTTGAAATCTGAAGGTTGTGTGTTAACTAGTGATGCGGGAAATGACACCAGCAGATAACAGTGTTCGAAATCTCATGGGGGAAAGAGAAGGGAAGAGATGAGGCTATAGAAAATTCCTCTACACGCTCGAGAGTAGAGCACGCTAGATCCGGATTGCATGGATAGTGAGAGGTTGATGAAGAACTATTGAGCAGCCAGTTGCGAGGATAGAGGCCAAGAGAAGGGTGAAGAGAAGAATAGAGGCTGCTTGCAGCGGCAACAATAGAGTTCGCCCGCCGCAGCTTAAATTACACTCCTACGACGGGCTTTCCTTTGATTATGAATCAGTATTACAGCTTGAGTTGAGTCCTTTACATGATAATATAAAGGGTACAAAGAGGAAGCTGGCGGCTAAAAGAAAGAAGTTGTCAGAGGCCGCGCGGTTTGACCAAACAGGTCAACAGACTGCACGGACTGCTGATCTTACAGCTCGCAATAAGGCCAGGCAGACTATGCGATCAAGCCAAAAAAACCACTGAGTTCGCGGGCTACTTGAGCCAAGCTCAAGGACTAAACCGCAAGGCTTAGCTATTGAGGCCACGCGGACAGGGGGTTAGTCAGCGAGAAGGATTGCCATACAGAAACATTGTATACGCAGGGTTTGTTGTAAATGGTTGCTCCCTGAGGGTCCGTCGCACAAATGAGAGGTATGGGGGCTATTTATAGGCTCGAGGAGGAATATTCCAGAACTAGGCTTGATGAAGTCACCTCGATGATGCAGGCGAGCTGTGATTGAGTCTGCGACAGGCTACGGACTGCTGGGAGAAGACAGTGTTGTGGAGTTGATGCTTCTGGCAGAATGCATAAAGAGTCTGCCTCCTTCTAGAGAATAAAAGGAGCAGGTCGCCCCTACTGGTAGAGAGAGTTCGCCAACTTTTGGCAGACTGAGAAGGAGTCCGCTGGATGCTGTGCGGGTTGATGAAGAGCTGGAGGGAGGAGCAAGTCCACATCCCTTAGGTGGACTGAGACCGAGTCTGCCACCTTCTATCGAATAGAAGGAGCAGGTCGCACCTGCTAGGCAGGCTGAGGAGGAAGGTCGCCTATCGCTGAGTGACCTGGAGGCTTTTCACATGTTGTGCGACCTAGAGGCAGTTCGCCAGCTACCAGGTGACCTGGAGGTAGGTCGCTAACTACCAGTCGACCTGGAGGCAGGTCGCTAACTACCAGGCAACTTGGAGGCAGTTCGCCAACTACTGAGCGACCTGGAGGAAGGTCGCCAACTATTTACGGACTGAGGTGGAGTCCTCCTCATGCTTAGGCGGTCCACTTCAAAGCTATCAAGGTCGTTGCAAACTAGGATGCGAGGACGCCTTTCGCAGGCGGACTGAAGAAAAGTATAGGCCAGTTCTTTCTTGCGGTAACCTGAAGGAAAGTTTGCAAATTGCTGGCGGGCTGGAGAGGAGACTGCTACCCGCCCGGCTAACCGCGCGACCTGATGGTGCGGACTGGGAAGCATTCCTTGCCATTGCAGAGCTAGCAACTATCGGGCGGCTAGCCTAGCCGTGCAGACAGAGAATTCTATCCACGCAGTTAGCTTTAATAGGCCGCGAACCCTCTGGATGAGACGGAGCAGTCCACAGCTTGCAAGCTAGCCTCCTTGGAGAGGATTGTCGATTTTTGGGTTAACATAAACTTCTCTTGTTTTAGAATTTTCTAAGTTAATGCTCTACTACTGCATATGTTAGTGTCTGTCATTGACTCAATTGATTGAGGGTTTTGACTTCTTCAAATAGGGGGAGATTGTTGGGTTCATTGCTCACAATGTCCTAGATTGTAAGAATTCAATCATGTCAATGATATACATAAAGTTGTATTTGATGTGTGTTTAAGCTTATGCAAGCAGGTTATCCTCTAAACATTTATAGGACAAGTATTCAAAGTGATTGGACAGGTGGACACAAAGATAGATGCTGGATAGGCAGGAATTTGCCAAAGTCCACAGGCTTTGAGTGGAGCTTACTCACTCAAATCCAGGTTCAGGAATTTGGTTAAGTCCACAGGCATTGAGTGAAGTCTATTCACTCAATTCCAGGTAAGTAAAATCATTGAGTATAGGAAGCCAAACAATTAGCAATCTGAAGATGTGGCTAAGTCCACAGGCATTGAGTGAAGTGTACTCACTCAACGCCATATAACTAAAAGCTACGAGACAGGCAAAGCCTAAGAAGAAACAGCTTAAAATGTGGCTAAGTCCACAGGCATTGATTGAAGTCCACTCACTCAATGGAATAACATCAAAATCATTGAGTATTGCTCAGTCAGTCAAAGCCACAAAAAATCTGTGTAAATATTTGACTAAGTCCACAGGCATTGAGTGAAGCTTACTCTCTCAATGCCATGTGATAAAAAGCGTTGACTGAACCTTAATCAGTAAGAGACTGTGATTTCAGAGAATTTGGCTAAGTCCAAATGCGTTGAGTGATGAAGGTTCACTCAATGCCTAATAAAAGAAAGTTTGGCTAAGGCAAAAGGCGTTGAGTGATGAAGACACACTCAACGCTCTCAACGCTTCCCAAGCAGGAAAATCGGCTAAGTCCAAATGCGTTGAGTGAAGGTTGCTCACTCAATGCCAGGTGACTAGAATCATTTCTAAGTTGTATGGCATTGAGTGAAGCTTACTCACTCAAAGCCAAGAGGCAGAAAGATTTTTCTAAGTGTTTTGGCGTTAAGTGAAGCTTACTCCCTCAACGCCTAATGACTAGAATATTTTCTAAGTGTTTTGGCGTTGAGTGAAGGTTCCTCACTCAACGCCTAATGGCAGAGAAATTTTTCTAAGTGTTTTTGCGTTGAGTGAAGCTTACTCACTCAACGCCTATACTAAGATGTTTGATTTTGTCTAAGTCCACAGATGTTGACAACAATAAAAGTCAACAAAGTCAACATGGTTCAAATTACTCACGGGAAAGCAATGGAAAGCTACAGAATACAGCAACTAGCGTCGGAGAGCTATTGTATGTCTTCTTCCATTAAAGCAAGTTGTAGAAGTCAACTACAGGTGGTCCCCACTGCTTCTTGGAGCCGTTAATCGGCAGAAGATAAAAGGGATAGCTTCAGCATGAAGAAAGGAACTTTTAGGGTTTTATTCAATAAGAGAAAAAGTGGTTGGACTTCATCTTCTTTGCCATTACTGCCGAGAAAAAGCTTGAAGCCTTCTAGCCGATCAAAAAGTTTAGTTAGCTGTAGCACGTTTCTTCTGCTACAACAGATCAGAAAGACTTCTGATAAAGAAAGAAAGAAGAGTCGTCACCATCTGGGGGTTAAGTTAGTTGATTAAAGACTTCAAGACCTAGCCGTTCTTCTGTCTTCTTCAGTAAGTTTAGAATTTATATTCTGTGTTTCTTCCAGCAGCGAAAGAATTTCTTCCTGTTGTTGTGAAGAAAGATAAAGCTGAAATAACTCTTCCCAAGTTTTTGACACAGTGAAATTTTTTTGTGTCAAATTAATTAAAACAACTATACTTCTGTAGGATCCTACTAGATCTGAGTTGTAGGGCCTTTGGCCTGAGGTAGGGCAAATTTTCTTAAGCTGTAGGAGAGTTATACTCTCTGAGTGTAAGATCAAGTTTGGATCTGAGGTAGGTGATCTGTTAATCACTGAGTTGTAGGGCTTTTTGAGCCTGAGATTGGTGAGTCATTCCCACTGAGTTGTAGGGCACTTGTGCTTGAGCGGTTGGATCCCTTGGATCTAAGATAGGGCTTAATAGCCTGAGGTAGGAGAGTCATTCTCTCTGAGGTAGGATCCTTTGTGGATTTGAGGTAGGGTTGTCCTCTCAGCCTGAGTTGTAGGGCCTTTGGCCTGAGGTAGGTGATCTGCTGATCACTGAGTTGTATGGCACTTATGCCTGAGCTGTAAGTCTTGGAGGAGACTAAGAGATCCTGAGGGATTTGAGGTGTAAGCTCTTTGAGCTGAGTTTTGGAGAAATGCCTTGTCTAACTTAAAGTTAGAAAGGTGGGAGGAGAGTGTATGTACCCATAATCTAGGGAACCACTATAATTTTTGTTTGTGCTTTTTTGTGTTATTTTCTTTGTGCAGGTTCTTGAAAGCTAATTACTCCCAACACACTAAGTATTAAAGGAAGAAACAAAAAGATAGTCACAAGATTTAAATAAACCTATTCACCCCCCCCCCCCTCTAGGTTGCAAGCTACCTTGAAAACAAAGACTTTAACTCATCCTTGGTAATCTCTGAATATGTCTTATGTGTTTGGACATTGGCATCTAGAGCTAATACTTTCATAGGGATGAAAGGTCCCTCTTTTACTATCACAAAGTCTTTGGGTCAGATGCTTCCATGACCCTCTCCTTCCATATTCCAAAGCATTCCTTTCTATAAATAGGAAGCTTCATAGAACCAAGCTCCTAATGGTTCTCTCCTAAACCAATAAGTATACTCTGACTGCTACCCTTAGAGATCTACTCAGACTATTAAGTCTTTCCTGAGAAACCTCCCTCTGATACCACTTGAAAGTCTTTAATTCAGAGGTTTCTAAACATCTAATGTAACACCTCCGTCCGTCACATGAAATATAATAGAGGGTCCGGCCGGGGCCCCACACCATATTCCGCAAATAGGCAGCGGGATTACAAATGAATATCAAAAGACTACACGCACCCTAACTCAGAGCATTCTAGCGGAAGCTTCAAAAGTGAAAATTTGAACTCAAGTACACATGAATGTCCATTATATATATATATATGTATATATATATCAGGAATGTTTTACAGAAGTACACAAAAGTTAATACGGCCTTAAGGCCTTACAACTGTTTCCTTTACACAAGGTGTTTTCATATATCAGCACGCAGGCCGAACACACATAAAATAGTAAAAGTTAGACTTATCTTGGCCTTTGAGGGCCGACATAGCAGCAAGGGCTTCAATCCGCTATTTCATGCTCAGCTCTCCAGCACCTGTATATGGACAATCCACCCCAAGGGCGGTAAAAAGGAAACGGTCAGCATTATGATGACCAAATTATAATGACCACACCCCTTTCCTGGGGTAGAGGTATTCCTTACCTGTAGGCATAGCATTTTCACAAGCAGATATATCACAAGAACGTGCGCTCACACACAGTCCAGTATATCACAAACGTCGGCCTTAACTTCCGACGCTCTGTGCACTCATGGTACATTTTTGGTGTGCCAATTTCCCGGGTTACACCACCGTTCAGAAGTTCAAAACTTGACGGTCAACTTTGAGCATTTATAGTCTTTACGTCCCCCGGCCTAATACTTTAGTATTGACGGCATACAGCCTAAGACTCTCATTATGCGATCCTAACGAACGCCAATAACTTTGGCACTCGACTTAGACAAACATAACACGAATACAGTTCAGCCATTTCCCGTTGCTCAAATCGTCAATTAAAAGTCTAGACTTACGCGGGTCGGCTTCCCCTTGTCTGTTCGGCACATTGGTCTTAGAGAGCTCATAGCTCATAATAACCACATGGTCTCCGAGAGACTGGCCACACAATCAAAAGGTTATGTAATCAATAGCCACTACTGGAACATCAGTTTAGAAAGTAAACCTCCAGCATCCTGTAGTGCCTGAAACATAACACATAGCACATAGCACAAATATCTCACCAAGAGCTATCATCGTCGGCTTTACCCACTATTGCCCGGTAATATCCATCAGTTATGCGAACTGTGGTATTTTTTGGGTATTTTCATGGAGTTTGTCTCCAGTACTTCCTGGTACTCCCTTTCATAGGCATAACCCATCAGACTCCATAAACGCCACGTTTATACTCGGAGTCTTCTCCGGCATGCAAAATAAAACATCACCAATTCAGACCAACCTATCCGGATGGGCTTCACCCAGTATGCCTATTTTGACTACACATTTTCGGATCTATATGCAAGACTAACAGGGGATTTCATGAATTGACCCAAAGGAATTCCCTTCACTTTTCAACCTTTTGGTAGGGGATTCCATGCATATGCCAAAAGAAGGACTTCACTTGTCCAAGCAGGAAGATTATTACACTAGTAATCCATTTCGGAGCCATGAACAAGCTTTTCTGTTCGGTTGGAAAGTAGCGCCTCACTTTCCTCTTCACGGATCTAATTACTTCGGCTCTTGAATCTTACCACAAGATCTCCTTCCCTTAGCTAGCAAAGATCAGCCTCAGCCTTCTTATTCTTAAGAACCTCAAGAACTAAGAGAAAGAACAATGAGAATTCATTCTCTTAAACAGCTTATATCTGGAGGCTACCACCGCGCGTTATCTACTACCGCCACACGGTATCAAAAGCGGTTGCCGCTTGGGCCAATCGACATCATGTTGTCACTCCATAACAACCTCCACCTTACTGCCATGTGGCAGCTACCTCCGCGCATCGAGTTACTGCCAAGCGGTATTTTAACTCGAGCTATCTCCATGTGTTAGCTCACTACTGCCGCGCGGTAGTCGCTAAACGCTTCGCTGACGGCATTGAGATCGTTGAGTGTTATCGCCATGCGATAGCATACTACCGCCCCGGGTAGTATCTCAACTCTTTAAAGCGTTGAGTGGTAGCTCCATGCACTAGATTACTACCACCATGCGATAGATTCCTGAGCACTCAGACGATTTAATTCAAAGGCTAACGCCGACGTTAACCCTACCGCCGCGCGTTAACTCCCAATTCTTCCTTTTCTAGGATTTTTGGGGCGTTACAAACCTACCCTCCTTATAGAAATTTCGTCCAGAATTTTGATATATTTATAAAGGAAAATAGTACATAAGTGTATAACATGAGTTTACAAAAATAACTAGAGAAATTCTTCTCGCATGGTTTGCTCAAGCTCCCATGTCAATTCTTCATAGCCAGAATTGTCCCAACAGACTTTGACCATCCTGATTACTTTGTTCCGTAGCTGCTTGATTTCCATATACTCGATCCGAATGGGTCTAACCTTCGTTGTTAGCCCACTATCGACTGGTACTAGCTCATCCGCAATCACTTGAGTTGGCTCTTTCACAGCTTTTCACAGCACGGATATATAAAACACATCGTGCAAGCCTCTTAGCTCTGTCGAAAGAGCTAATTGATAGGTATCTTCTCCAACTCGTTCAACCACTTCAAACGATCCAATATACCTCGGACTCAACTTTTTCAAGCGCCAAATCCTGGACATGCCTTTGAATGGCTTGATCTTCAAGTACACCCACTCGCCAACCACAAACTGCATATTTCGGTGCTTGGCATTGTAGTACTTTTCTTTCCTATCTTGGGCTACCAATAGCTGCTCACATATAGTACGTATTGTCGAATTTACATCTTTGACCTCCTTATGCTTATAAAGATTTGACTCGCCCCTTTCCGCCCAAGCTAACGGTGTACGACACTTCCTACCGTATAAAGCTTCAAAGGGAACCATATGTATGCTAGCTTGATAGATATTGTTGTCGGTGAACTCCATCATATAAAGGTGATCTTCCCACCTTTTCCAGAAATCATGGGCGCACATACAGAGCATATCCTCCATTAGTCTGTTTGTCCTCTCGGTCTGACCATCAGTTTGCGGATGGAAGGTCGTACTGAACTTTAATTTGGTACCCAACAGTTGGTGGATTAGCCTCCAAACCCCTGAATTAAAATGCCCATCTAGGTCACTGACGATGCTACAAGGCACGCCGTGCAATCATACAATTTTATCCACGTATAGTTTGGCCAATTTTTCCACTGAATCGTCTTTCCTGTTAGGTATGAAGTGTGACACTTTGGTGAAGCGGTCCACAATCACCCACACGGCATCGTTTCTGCTCTGAGTTCTCGGTAGTCCATGCACGAAATCCATAGAAATGTCATCGAACTCCCATACCGGGATTGGTAACGACTTCGGGAAACCTCTAGGTTTCTGGCATTCAGCTTTCACTAAGGCACAAGTTTGACATTTTGTCACGTAATGGGCTATGTCTTTCTTCAAACCTAGCCACCAGAACACCTTCTTCATGTCCTTGTACATTTTTGTGCACCCTGGGTGAATTGAGTACTTTGTAAAATGTGCTTCGTACATCAACTCCGCACATAGTTTACCCATATCCGAGATGCACAAATGACAATTTTTCCGCAAAAGACCGTCATCCAAGGAGAATTGGGAATTTAACTCATCCGCTGCATAGCGTAGTAGACTCTCATCGAGTTCCGATGCTCGCCAAACCCTATCCGTGAGGTCATATTGAACCTCTGTCCAGTTCAGGCATGCATTTATAGTGGTATTCTTGTCAACACAAGAAATTTCTAAGTTCTCCAACACCTGGATCAGATGTTCATCATGCATCTGCAACCAATTAGCCCTTGTCGGATTCCTACGACTCTAGGCATCTGCGAACACGTTCCCTTTCCCGGGAGTATAATTAATATCGAAGGTGTAGTCCCCGAGGAACTCCATCCACCTTCGTTGTCGCATATTAAGATATTTCTGATCCAAGAGATACTTAAGTCTCTTGTGGTCTGTGAAGATGTCAACTTTCACGCCATATAAGTAATGATGCCATAGTTTAAGTGCAAATATCACTGCCACAAACTCCAAGTCGTGGACGGGATAGTTCCGCTCATGCACTTTCAACTAGTGTGATCCATATGCTATAACTTTTCCGAACTGAAGAAGCATGCAACCTAAGCCGTTCCCTAATGCATCGCTATATAATTCAAAGCCGTCCGAACCACATGGCGACGTCAAAATAGGAGTCGTGATCAAACGACTCTTTAACTCTTCAAAAGCTCATGCGCACGCAGGCGTCCAAACGAACTTCTGATCCTTTCGCGTCAGAATGGTGAGAGGTAAGGCTATCCGCAAAAAGTTCTCTATGAAGGGCCTGTAGTAGCCCGCAAGTCTAAGGAAACTTCTGACTTCTGTTATAGTAGACAATACCGGCCACTCCCATATCGCAACTCTCTTCACTGAATCCACTGCAATACCTTCTCCACTAACCATATGGCCAATAAAGGTCACTGAAGACAGCCAGAACTCACACTTTGAGAACTTGGCATAGAGCTTATTTCTTCTCAGGGTGTGCAACACCATCCGCAAATGGTTCGTATGATCTTCTTCAGACAGATAGTACACTAAAATGTCGTCAATAAAGACGATTATAAATAAGTCCAAGTACTCTTGAAATGTTTGGTTCATTAGGTCCATGAACATCGATGGCGTATTATATAGCCCAAATGGCATTACCGTGAACTCGTAATAACTGTTGCGTGTTCAAAATGCTGTCTTGGGAATGTCACATTCCTGAATTCTCAACTGCTAATAGCCAGACATCAGGTCTAGCTTTGAGTATACCGTTGATCCAACCAGCTGATCAAATAAGTCATCAATCTGTGACTCAGATACTTGTTCTTCTCCATCAGCTTGTTCAGTTCTCTATAATCGATGCATAAACGCAGGCTACCATCCTTATTTTTCACAAAGAGGACAGGCGCGCTCCAAGGTGACATACTTGGGCATATATATCCTTGCTCTAATAGCACTTGCAGCTGGACTTTTAGTTCTTCCATTTCCTTTGGCGCTACACGGTATGGTGAGGGGGCCACAGGTTTCACACCTAGCACCAACTCGATAGAGATGTCAATTTCTCTTTGGGGAGGTAGGCCCGGAAGATCCTCCTGGAACACATCTACGTACTCCGATACAATCGGAACGTCACTCACACTGTCTTTTGGCTCAATAGCCTCTATAAGCGTGAAGAATAACTCTGTGCCCTTCCGAATACCTTTGATGACTGGGAGAGCAGACAACAACATCTTGCTCGATCCTCGCATACCAGCGAATTTAGTCTCTAGCTCAGTATTCTGACCCAGTGTGATCTCCTTTGAGTTGAAATCTATAAAAGCACGCTGCTCCGAGAGCCATTCCATACCAAAGATTACATCAAACTCTGATAGTGGCAACACAGATGCTTACAATCCGAAATCCCAACTTCCTATTCATACCTCAACACAGCAAGACTTATTTTCCGACATCACTCATCCGTTAGGCAATAATATCTTTAGTCTATCTGTCGGCACACAAGTATGCACTCCAATCCGAGACACAAAGTCCGTAGATAGAAACGAATGTGAAACACCCGTATCGAACAGTGCTCTCTCCAGACTGTCTCGAATAAGGACAAAGCCAAATATAAACAAATCACACACAAGCAACGCACAAGGTATGAAGAAAAAAAACACTAAAACTATATCTTAACTCATACCTGTGATGATGTTACTTTGCTTTATGGCCTCCTATTGGCCAAGATTGTACACCCTTGGCTGAGCTGGAGCATACTGGGATGCAGTGGACTCCACCGGGGCCCGCCTTTCCCTTTTTAGCATATGTTGCTCCTGCCTTCTTATCACCCTTTGGAAGACCATTCCGACAATAACTGGCCATATGGCCCACCTTTCTACAAGTATAACATGTTTGAGGGCCTTGCCCAGTCATTGCTCCAGACACAATTGTGGAAGGTGCATGTCCCAAAGATTTGGACTTTCTACCCCATCTTTTGCAATAGCTCGATTTTCTCATGTGCAGCACTTTGAACTCGTGCTTTGTCACTGCCAAGTCCCTCTTGCCCTACAACCTCTTCATATCTTTCTCAAGCGCACGGGTTGTATCCACCAATGCTTGAAACCTTGATTCATCGAACTCGAGAGCGGCATTCTCAGCTTATACCGCAGTCCTCGTAGAACCGATTGGTCTTATGCTCTTCTTCAGTGAAGGTAGACCCCACATTGCGTCCCAATCTAGTAAACTCATACAAATAGGTGTCAACACTACTTTTGCCCTGCGTTAGACGCTGAAACTTATTTTCCATGGCTATGCGCTGCGAGGATGATAGATGCTTTACCACAAACAGTATCGAAAACTCCTCTATCGAGACCTCCGATAGTTGTCTGCCTGCTAAGTGGTGCAGCTCCATTTCGTCCCACCAAAGCCGAGCCTCTCCTTCCAACAGGAAAGTGGCCAAGGTGACTTTTTGTCCCTCCTTAGTTCTTATTGCCATCAAAATTCTTTTGACTCGCGCAAGCCAGTCCTCTGCTTGTGTTTGGGACCCTACCCCCGCAAACATAGGAGGACTGAAACACATGAACTACTTCAGTTGTCGTTCCACTGCTCGTATATCTACCATAGCCTCCATAGGTTATGGCCTCACACTAACCTATACTGGCACCATTACTGGTTGCGCCTGCCCAGTAGGGTATGTGTATATCATCGCAAATAATGCCTCAGAAACTAAGCGCACTGTCTCCACAGAAGGAGGAGGATGTGTGGGCACCTTAGCTGGTGCCGCACTTTCAACAGAACGCTGGGGCTCAGACTGCCCCGCACCACTTTGAGTCACCTATACATGTAAAAGCACATTTTAAAGACTTTGCAAAAGCAACAATGACTAGTAGGAAAGCGCAGGTTCCTCAAACAGATGTATTTTCATTCCTAAGTGGACATTCTTGAGTTCATTTATGTGATAACGGTCCGCACTTACACGTGCTCGCCAACCCTCAAAAGAATTCAACCACAAATTCGCAGGAGGAATACCAAGATAAGATGATACCAAATTTTAACACCTTCGTCTGTCACATGAAATACAATAGAGGGTCCGGTCGGGGCCCCACACCATATTCCACAAACAGGTAGTGGGATTACAAGTGAATATCAGGAATGTTTTACAAAAGTACACAAAAGTCAATACGGCCTTAAAGCCTTACAACTATTTCGTTTACACAAGGTGTTTTCATACATCGGCATGCGGGCCGGCCATACATGAAATAGTAAAAGTTCGCCTTCTCTTGGCCTTTGAGGTCCGGCATAACAACAAGGGCTGCAATCCACTATTTCCCTCTCGGCTCTCCAGCACCTGCACAGGGACAATCCACCATAAGGGTGGCAACAAGGCAACAGTCAGCATTCAGCTGACCAATTTATAATGACCCTACCCCTTTCGGGGGGCAGAGGTATTCCTTCCATGCAGGCATAGTATTTTCACAAGAACGTGCACTCACACACAGTTCAATATATCACAAATATCGGCCTTAACTGCCGACGCTTCGTGAACTCGGGGCATATTTTCGGTGTCCCAGTTTCCTAGGTTACACCACCGTTCAGAAGTTCAAAACTTGACGGTCAACTTTGATCATTTATAGTCTTTACGGCCCCCAGCCTGAGACTTTATTCTTGATGGCGTACAGCCTAAGACTCTCATTATGAAATCCTAATAAACTTCAATAACTTAGGCACTCGAGTTAGACAACCATAATGCGGATACAGTTCATCCATTGCATGTTTCTCAAATCATTAATTCAAAGTCTAGACTGATGCGAGTCAGCTTCCCCTTGTTTGTTCGGCACATTTGTGTTCAAGAGCGCATAGCTCATAGTAGCCACACGGTCTCCGAGAGACCGGCAACGTAATCAAAAGGTTACGTAATCAAGATCAAGACTGGAACTACTGGAAATCAGTTTAGAAAGAAAACCTGCAGCATTCTGCAATGCCCAAAACATAACACATTGCACATAGCACAAATATCTCACCAAGAGCTATCGTCATCGGCATTACATACTGACACGTTGTCAGCAAGTATACCAGTCGCTGTCAAGTAATAATTTGGGAATAGCTTCCCCAAATGTTGATCTCGAGGGAATGCAGGAAGTGTACGTGATAGCGTTGTGCGAAGATTGTCACTAAGAGTGAAAATAAACAACAGGGTGGTTTTGGTTTGATTTCCTAATGCTACAGAACAAAAAAAACTACTGCGGGTCGCCGGCACCGCTTCGCTTGGTGGAGGGAGTGAGTGCAGTCCGTTATGTCGTTGTTTGGTAGGCGGATGGACGGAAAGCAAGTGCGAGACTGAGGGTCGTAAACACCTCTTCAAACACCAACTCTAGCCCTTGCTAGAGTGGATTCAAGTGCGCAAGTGAGTGGAGTGAGCGGAAGCGAGTGCATCACAACTATAATAGAACAAGTAACTAACCAAACATACTTCATTCATATACAAATTAAAAGAAAGTTTAGTTCGATTACAAGCTTGAAGTACAATCCACAAAGAGAAAAGGTAGAGTAAACCGAAGAGGGAAAGGCATAGCCGAGGTGCTTGGTTAGAGAGGTGGGTTATCAATCCACTTCACAACTCTGATCGTGGTTTCTACCAGATGAAAGTGGGTCGCCAATCCACTTGTTCTTCTCTGTATTCCTTCCTTTACTTCAATCCTTTCTTCCTTTTGTCCAGAAGAGTTGCATCAAAAGTTCTCATTGCTCGCTGCTGGTGGCCAGGAGCTCTTCGAAGGTTGAAGATTTCTTTGGATGGCAGGAGAATGCTTCCCGGAGGGTGTAGATGGGTGGAGGACCTATGGAGGAGTGGAACGGCGCTTCCCGTGCAACTCTCTATTAGAAAAATGACAAGCGTTGAACATAATCATGGAACAAGGCTTTAAATACGATAGCAGAATAATCAGAGTGCACGATCAGTAGCGCACAACCAGTGGTCATGCGCACTGTCGATTGATGATCGTGCGCAATTCCCTAGAGAAAGCTGCAGCTGGATAGAAATATCAGTATATATGTGCACGATCAGTGGCGCACGACCGGTTTTCATGCGCACTGAATCCCCTGATCGTGTGATTGGCAAAGGCAGAACTGCAGAAAAATGAGGTAAATGCGCACGAGCAGTGGTGCATGACCAGTGGTCATGCTCACAATGACCAGTGCTCGTGCGGTTACCCAGGCAGAACATGGAAAATGGAGAAGACATAGTGCACGATCACCAGCGCACGACTAGTGGTCATGCGCAATAGGTCCAGTAATCGTGCAGTCGCCGAGATAGAGCTAGGAAAAATGGAGAATGTAGTGCGCACGATCAGTGGCGCATGACCAGTGGTCATGCGCAATAAGTCCAGTGCTCATGCGCAGTATTCCTGTACCGTTTGGGATTTCCCGAACGATCACAGAACACGCACGCAACCCATGTACCTGCAGTAAAAACAGAAAGGCCACCAAAATGTGCACACCACATTCTCTAGACACGGAGAAACAACAAGTAAAAAGCGAAAGTATAGAAATAATGAAACAACATTGAATATGGGCCTACGGTGCACTTAATAGGAAATGGGCAGAGAAACAAATATAAGCAATTATGGCTCTCAAGTGTAGTGTAATAACGAGAAAACTGGCCCAGATGAGTCCAAAAATAAGTGTTTAACTTAGACTCATCAAACCCCCGGACTTACCCATTTGCGCGTCCGAGAAAATCATCACTCCGTGGACTTTAAATCAGCTAGGTGGCTCAGAAATTTCAAAATAAAGTAAGATGAGAAATCAAATACATCATGTGCATAGAAAATAGAATATAAAAACTTGTTAATTATACTACGGAGTTTAAACTGTTTGACAGAGGTAAATAAGTATTGTATCGACTCAAAATTAGAATTCTGGAGAATCGTTTGGTCATGTGTAAGAAGAAAGTAGGCAGGCCATTAAGATGAGCATTGTCAAAGATCGGGGCTCGTGATCACCTCCAAAGAAATCCATCAATGTCGTGGACCATACGCTTGCTCGTTCACACTCTCTCCACGATGTTAGGTAGATTCAAACGTGAATCAGTAGGACTTGTAGGATCGAATGGGGCATAGGCAAAGGTTTGGTAGTCAATGATAAACATGGAGGCTATACGCAACCAAAGCGAGTGAACAAAAAGCTAAACCCATACATCCACTAAAAGATGCACGTGTGACACACCCCCAGACTTAGCTTGAAAACCGGGTGTGCACACGGCCTAACCCCACCAAAAATTGACAAACAAGATGGGGATTCGAATTCTCAATGTAATGCTTTTAGATTTTATTTTTCAACTTTTTTTTCCTTTTTTCTCTTTTAGCAATTCCCAGATTTAGCAATTTAACATTTCATGAATTCATCACCACATCGCATGAATCCCACATATCACAACTCATCAAAATATTAAATCTGATCAAGCTCAAAGATTTGGTTGCGATAGGATGGTTTGCTTTAGGCTTTGGTGAATGAAGGTGGAGCTGAAACAAAGGAGGGGTAGGCACAAATTTTGCTTGCAACGGTTAGCAGCTAGGACTAGGTATACAAAGCTCAAACTAGCAAAAATGATGGCCTACCTCACGCTCACGCTTGATTAACCGGGCACCAATGCTTCGAGAGTAGCTTGGGGCAAGTTCTTAGCCACTGCGAAAGATGATCCTTCCTCCTGACTCGAGCAATACGAGTCTAGTGATGGATACACTCATTCATACGCTACCGTTCGATTACTCCAGATTCAACAATTTTGAGTAGCACAAACAATATTTACATCTGCAGAAAAAGTTTAAATCTACAAGCATAAAGAAAAAAGTAAACCTATACAATTTCTACACTAACCATGAGTACTCGATTAGGAGCACTGCACGAGTTTCGAACAACTCTATCTTAAAATCCTAAGCCAGCACCACTATTTTAAATTTTACACAAAAGTAATACATTTTATTCGAGCCACGCGCGTTGATGAGTATAAAAATATACAATTTTGTATAGTATTAATTTTGAATATTTATAAATAAAACCTTAGTTTATATATATAACTAATTATTTTTGTTATATTTAATTTTTGTATGTTTTATATTTATTTTCTAAGTTTTTCTAAAATTTTGTATTTTTTACTTAGTTCACTCCCCTAGGTCACGCCCGTGACCTAGGGCGTGACAGCCCGGTTTAATTCCTTTTTATTTTCTATTTTTGTTATTTAGGAAAATCGGAAAAGCTGATGGACACGACCTCGCCACACCCGTGACCCAATCAAACACGCCCGTGACCCGCACCGGTGTTAGCCCGTTTCCAGTAAGATGCCGCACTATCGCCATTCCCCGTGCCGCCTGATGAACCAACTGTCAGACACGCCCGTGACCCACCCGACACGCCGTGACCCGATGAAGTTCTATCCAAAGTTAAGCCCAGCTCTACACGTGTCCCGACACGACTCCCTACACGCCCGTGACCTTGTCACGCCCACCAGACATGCCCGTGTCCAGGGGCATGTCGTTTCAAAAAAAAATTCTATAAATAGAAGGGCAGAGCTTTGTAAAATTATTGGAACACCAGCAGCTTCCTTAAGAACTGTTATGACTCCCCAGCTCTCTGACAAAGTACTGGTAGTAGCTTTCAAGTATTTCAAGTTCTGTAAGTTGTAGTTTTTTTTAGCTTTATTTTCAGCTTTGTAGAAAGTTGTAATAACTTTTGAATTTAAAAAATAGAATGTTTCAAATCAATTCTGAGTACTTTACAATTTTATTTTCTATTTTACTTTACTTTATTTTCTCATACTATCCCGAATGAAAGGTGAAGCTCTGCTTATTTCCTAGATTAAGATAGCATGAAACTGCTTTCAAAACTATTTTTCTAAACCTTATTATTTCATAAGGCGAGGCGAAAGCCTATGACCTGGATTATGATAGTGTGAAAATTTTTCAATAGTTTAGATTTTACTACCCTATCCCGAATGAAAGGCGAAGTGAAAGCTTAAGTCCTGGATTAAGATGGATAGGTAGATATTATTTTCTGCACTTTATACCGCCCCCATCCTGATAAGAGTTAAGAATTAGCACTTGGTCAAGATAAGCTCTGGGCTGGATATTATTTTCAACATATTCAACTCTATGTTCTAGTTATTCTAACTAGGTTTACTGTTAATTGATCTATAAAGGTGAGGACACTCGTTTTACGTAAGTTTAAAGCAAGCCTTGGTTACAATTTGTGTCGTTGAATGCAAAAATGGAAAGAAAGACCTCTATCACTGTGTAAAACTAGAAT